>JADRCH010007279.1:1274307-1446838 GCA_019843965.1 Rhynchomys soricoides
CCTCTTTCTCCACATCCTCACCAACATCTGCTGTCACCTGAGTTTTTGATCTTAGCCATTCTGACTGGTGTGAGGTGAAATCTCAGTTTTGTTTTGAATTGCATTTTCCTGATGACTAAGGATGTTGAACTTTTCTTTAGGTGCATCTCGGCCATTAGAGTTTCCTCAGTTGAGAATTCTGTTTAGCTCTCTTCCCCACTTTTTGATAGGGTTATTTGGATCTCTGGAGTCTAGCTTCTTGAGTTCTTTGTATGTACTGAATATTAGCCCTCTATTGGATGTAGGATTGGTAAAGATCTTTTCCCAATCTGTAGGTTGCCGTTTTGCCCTATTTACAGTGTCCTTTGCCTTTACAGAAGCTTTGTAATTTTATGAAGTCCCATCTGTCAATTCTCGATCTTAGAGTACAAGCCATTGGTGTTCTGTTCAAGAACATTTCCCCTGTGCCCATGTGTTCGAGACTTTTCCCCACTTTCTCTTCTATTAGATTCAGTGTATCTGGTTTTATGTGAAGGTCCTTGATCCACTTGGACTTGAGCTTTGTACAGGGAGATAGGAATGGACCAATTCGCAATCTTCTTTAAAAAAAAAAAAACAAACAAACACTGCAGAGTTTAACTTTGTCTAGGCTAGCTTTTGAATTTTCAGAATATGAGAAGCTAACATAGTGACTTACAAGTAAATATTCTGCCCATTTCATTAATGGTTACCATCATGACTATCTATTATTAATTGTTAAGATAGATGTTTTAGGATGAAATAATCACTATTTTGATGTTAGGAGCAGTTTAAATTTTAAACTATCTAATATGTGTTATGTTAGTCAGTCATGTCATTTGGGTACCTGTAGCACCACTAGTACCACAGATGCAACACTGTGTGTGTGTGTGTGTGTGTGTGTGTGTGTGTTTGTATTTATGTACTTGTGTGTTTAGAGAGAGGGATAGAATGGAGGGGATAATACTGATACAGTTGAAAATGCCCTCTACAAACAGAATAATATTTTTTTTTTGGAATAAAGTTTTTAAATCTTTTATTTATTTATTTATTTATTTATTTATTTACACTCCAGATTTCATTTCCCCCCTCAGTCCACCCTCAGAGTATTCTACATCCCACACCTTCTCACCATCCCCTTGTCTCCTCGAGGATGTTTCCCAACATCCACCCCCCACACTTACTTAATGCCCTGTCTTCCTGCGGGAGGTGGACTTTATAACTTCCCTCTCCCTATTCTCAGTCATTTCATTTAAGGTCCCTCCATTTCAGTCCTGAGAGTCTCTCACCACCCATGTCTCTGGGGTATTCTGCGGGGAACCCCCAAACTCCTAACTACCGAAGTTGCCTGTTTCCATTCTTTCTGCTGGCCCTCAATATTCCAGTCTTTTTTATTTTTTTTTTTTCTCGCCCAATACCAGATCAGGTTCCCCTCTTCTCTCTCCATCCACTTTTACTCCAGGTCCCTCCCTCCCCACTTGTGATTGCTTTCTTCTCCCTCCCAATTGGGACTGAGGCATCCTCATTTGGGCTTTTCAGCTTGTTGACATTTTTTAGTCCTGTGGACTATATTTTGGGTATTCTGAACTGTTATTATTATTTTTTGGCTAATATTCATGTATTAGTGAGTATATACCATGCATATCTTTTTGGTTTGAGTTACCTCATTCAGGATATTTTCTAGTTTTATCTATTTTCCAGCAAAACTCAGAATGTCCTTGTTCTTTAATAGCTGAGTAATATTCCATTGTATAAATGAACCATATTTTCTATACCCATTCTTCTGTCATAGGACATCTGTGTTGTTTATGGCTTCTGACTATCACAAACCAGGCTGCTATGAACATGGTGAAATACATGCCCCTATGGCATGGTGGGGCTTCTTTTGGGTATATTCCCAAGAGTGATATTGTTGGGTCTTCAGGTAGATCTATTTCCAATTTTCTGTGGAACCACCAGACTGATTTACAGAGTGGTTGGAGCAGTTTGCCATTCCACCAGCAATGGAGGAGTGTTCCTCTTTCTCCTCATCCTAGCCAATGTGTGTCGTCATCTGAGGTTTTGATCTTAGTCATTCTGATTGGTGTAAGTTGGAATCTCAGAGTCATTTTGATTTGCATTTCTCTGATCACCAAAAACTTTGAACATTTCTTTTGGTGCTTCTCAGCCATTTGAGATTCTTCTCTTTTGAATTCTCAGTTTTGTTCTATACCCCATTTTTTGATTTTGTTGTTCGGTTGTTTAGTAGTTAGCTTCTTTAGTTCTGTATATATTTTGGATATTAACCCTCTAACAGATGTGGAGTTAGTGAAGATTTTTCCCCCAATATGTAGGTTGCCAATTTGTCTTATTGACTATGTCCTTTGCCTTGTGGAAGTTGTGCAGTTTCATCAGGTCCCATTTATCAGTTCTTGATCTTAGAGCAGAACCATTGTAGTTCTGTTTAGGAAATTTCCCCCTGTGCCAATGAGTTCAAGGTTCTTTCCAAGTTTCTCTTCATTTAGATTCAGTCTATCTGGTTTTATTTTGAGGTCCTTGCTCCACTTGGACTTGAGCTTTGTGCAAGGTGACAAATATGGTTATATGTGTATTTTGAGTGATAGTAATATTTCTTTTATGAATATGGATGCCCTTGAATTTGGGGAATAGATGTTCATAATTGAGAATTTTTCTTGGTGGATTTTCCCTTTGATGAATATAAAGTGTCCTTCCTCATCACACTTGATAACTTTTGGTTGAAAGTATATTTTCTTGGATATTAGAATGGCAACTCCAGCTTCCTTCCTGGGACAATTTGCTTGGAAGACCTTTTTTCTTCCTTTTACTCTGAGATAGTTTCTCTCTTTGTTATTCAGGTGCGTTTATTGTATGCATCAGAATGCTGGATCTTGTTTGCATTTCCAGTCTGTTAGCTTATGTCTTTTTATAAGTGAGTTTAGTCCATTAATATTGAGAGATATTAAAGACAGATGACTGCTGTTTCCTGATATGTTTGTTTTTATAGATGGTTTCATGGTCTTGTAGTTCTCTCCTTTTGGCTTTGTTGTGAGATGCTTAATATCTTGTCTTTTCTTTGGTGCAGGTACCTTCTTCCAGTTGGAGTTTTCCTTCTAGGCCCCTGTGTAAGCCTGTATTGGTAGAGAGATACTGTTTGAATTTGGTTTTGTCCTTGAATATTTTGTTTTCTCCATTTATGTTGATTGAGAGTTTTGCTGGATATAGTAGCCTAGGCTAGCATTTGTATTCTCTTAGAGTCTGCATGGCCTCTGATTAGGCTCTTCTGGCTTTCCTAGTTCCTGTTGAGTCTGTTGTAATTCTGATAGGTCTACCTTTGTATGTTACTTGGCACTTTTCCCTTTCCACTTTTAGAATTCTTTTATGTTCAGTACATTTAGAGTTTTGATTGTTATTTGATGAGGGGTTTTTATTCTGGTCCCTTTTATTTACTCTTCTACAGGCTTCTTGTACTTTTATGGCCATCTCTTTCTTTAGATTGGGGAAATTTTCTTCTATGATTTCGTTGAACATGCTTTCAGGTCTTTTGAGCTGAGGATCATCTTTCTCCTCTATTCTGATTCTTTTTACATTTGGTCTTTTCATTGTATCATGAACTTCCTGGATGCTTTTGGTTAAAAGATTTTTTTTTTTGCTTTGAATTTTCTTTGAAAGTTGTGTTAATCTCTTTTTGATATCTTCTCTACCTGAGATTTTCTCTTCTACCTCTTGTATTCTGTTGGTGATACTTACATCTGTAATTCTTGACCTCTTTCCTATATTTTCCATTTCCAGTTTGCCTCCATTTGCCTTTTCTTTATTATTCCTATTTCCACGTTGAAGTCTTGGAATGCTTTATTCAATTTCTTCACCTGCTTGGTTGTATTTTCCTGTATTTCTTTAAGGGATTTATTTTTTCCCCTTTAACTTTGTTTTCCAGTAATTCTTTCAATGATTTATTCATATCCTCTTTAAAGAACTATATTATCTTCATGAGATAGGATTTTATGTCAGCTTCCTGATTTTTCAGGTGTGTTGGTGTATTTATGACTTGCTGTGGTGGGAAAACTGGGTTTTGATGATGTTCACCTATATTGGCTTCTGTTGCTTATGGTCTTGTGCTTGCCTCTTGTCATCTGGTTGTCGCTGGTGTTTGCTAGTCTGGTTAGCTCTGTCTGGAGTCTGCCTCTTTGGTTCCTGGGTTGCTTCAGGTCTCTCAGTTGCCTGCAGTCCTAGCTTTAGCAGACCTCCTGTGGGGCCTTCCAACTGTAGGGTCTACAGTGGTTCAGAGAAGCTGCGGATCTGTTGCCCTGGCTGTGGTAGATCTTCTGGGAGGCCTTCAAACTGTTGGGTCTTCAGAAGAACAACATTTCTTCAAGCTGTTGTCTTGTATAAAGATGTTTTATGGCGGGGTGGGGGGGAGTTGGACTGTAGTTTCTGTTTCCCTGTGTGTAATAGAACTCCAGAGAGGCTTTCACTCTGTCAGAGTAGCCCTGAATGCCACAGAGCCTGCAGGAAGTCTTCAGTCTGTCTGTTACCCAGTTGCCCTGTGTAAGGAGGAGCTCCTGGGATGAGTTCAAGCTGTGGAATCTTTATGGGAGTAGACAAGCTAGTGATCAGTTGCTCAGTTGCCCCACATACAGCAGATTTCCTAGGATTCCTCAGGCTAGAGTGTCAGGTGCCAAACTACTCTGAGTGCAGCAGATGTTCTGGGATAGCTGAGGATATGATGTCTTCAGGAAAGCAGAGTAGTTAGCCGTCTACCCCAGCAGAAAGTACCAAGCAGAAGGGGCTGCAATAATTTTTTAATGGATATTTTCTTTATTAATATTTCAAATAGTATACCATTTCTGGTTTACCCCCTGAAAACCCCTATCCCATCCCCCATACCCTTAATACTAACAGGATGCCCCCCCCACCTACCCACTCCCACCTCTCCACCCAGGATTCACCCTACAATGAGGCATCAAGTCTCCATAGGACCAAGGGCCTTTCCTCTCACTGATGGCAAAAAAGACCATCCTCTGCTACATATGAGGTTGGAGCCATGGTTCCTCCATGAGTACTCCTTGGTTGGTGATTTAGTGCCTGGCAGCCCTGGGGGTTCTCTTTGGTTGATATTTTTGTTCTTACTATGGGAATGCAAATCCTTTTATCTCCTACAGTCCTTTCTCTAACTCCTTCTTTGGGGATCCCGTACTCAGGCCAATAGTTACTTGCAATCATCCACCTGTATATTTGTCAGGCTCTGACAGAACATCTCAGGAAACAGCTGTATCAGGCTCCTATCAGCAAGCATTCTTGGCATCCACAAGTATATGTGGGTTTGGTGACTATATATGGGATAGATCGCCAGGTGGCGCAGTCTCTAAATGGGCCTTTTTAAGTCTCTGCTCCACACTTTGTCTCTGTATTTCCTCCTGGGAGTATATTGTTTGCCTTCTACGAAGAACCAAAGCATCCACACTTTGGTTTTCCTTCTTCTTTAACTTCATTTCAGTGAGTGCATAATATGTCTGTTCTTATGTGATTGGGTTATCTCACCCTAGATTTTAGTTTCTAGTTATATCAATTTGCACAAGAATTTCATTAAATCATTGTTTTTATTAGCTAAGTAGTACTCTGTAGTGCAAGTGTACCACAGTTGCTGTATGCATTCCTCTGCTGAAGGACATATGGGCTCTTTCTACCTTTTGGCTATTATAAATAAGGCTGCTATGAACATAGTGGAGCATGTGTCCTGGTTATAGGTGGAACATCTTTTCGGTATATGCCCAGCAGTGGTATAGCTGGGTCCTCAGGTAGTACTATGTCCAATTTTCTGAGGAACTGCCAGACTGATTTCCAGAGTGCTTGTACCAGCTTGCAATCCGATCAGCAATGGGGGAATGTTCCTCTTTCTCCACATACTTGCCAGCATCTTCTGTCACCTGAAATACTGAGCTTAACCATTATGACTGGTATGAGATAGAGTCTCAGCTATGCTTTGCTTTGCTTTGCATTTCTCTGATGACTAAGGGTGTTGAACACTTTTTTAGGTGCTTCTTAGACATTCAATATTCCTCAGTTGAGAATGCTTTGTTTAGCTCTGTACCCTATTTTTTGATAGGGTTATATGATTCTCTGGAGTTTAACTTCTTGAGTTCTTTGTATATATTGGATATTTGCCCTCCTTTGGATGTAGGGATGGTAAAGATATTTTTCCCAATCTGTTGATTGTCATTTTGTCCTATTGTCAGTGTTCTTTGACTTACAGAAGATTTGCAATTTTATTAGGCCCCATTTGTTTACTGCTGATCTAAGGGCATAAGCCTTTGTTGTTCTGTTCAGGAAAATTTCCCCAGTGCCCATTTGTTCGAAGCTCTTCCACACTTTCTCTTCTATCCAGTGTATTTGGTTTTATGTGAAGGTCTTTGATCCAATTGGACTTCAGCTTTGTACAAGGAGATAAGAATAGATTTATTTGAGTTTGTCTACATGCTAACTACCAGTTGAACCAGCACCAATTATTGAAAATGCTGTCTTTTTTCCACTGGATGATTTTAGCTCCTTTGTCAAAGTTCAAGTGACTATAGGTGTGTGGGCTCATTTCTGGGTTTTCAACTGTAGTGCATTGATTTATATTCCTTTCTCTGTACCAATACCATGGAAATTTTAATCACTAATGCTCTGTAATTCCGATGGAGGTCAGGGATGGCGATTCCCCCAGAAGTTCTTTATTGTTGAAAATAGTTTTCAATCAACCTGTGTTTTTTATCATTCTGAATTAATTTGCAAATTGTTCTTTCTAACTCTGTGAAGAACTGAGTTGGAATTTTGATGGGGATTGCATTGAATCTATAGATTGCTTTTGGCAAGATGGCCATTTTTACGGTATTAATCCTGCCAATCCATAAGCATGGGAGATCTTTCCATCTTCTGAGATCTTCCTTGATTTCTGTCTTCAGAAACTTGATGCTCTTGTCATACAGATCTTTCTCTTCTTTGGTTAGAGTCACACCAAGGTATTTTATATTATATGTGACTATTGTGAAGGGTGTGATTTCCCTAATTTCTTTTTTAGTCTGTTTGTCCTTTGAGTAGAGGAAAGCTACTGATTTCTTTGAGCTAATTTTATATCCAGCAATTTTGCTGAATTTGTTTATCAGTTTTAGAAGTTCTTTGGTGGAATTTTTTGGGTCATATATGTATACTAACATATCTTCTGCAAGTCATGATATGTTCACTTTTTCCTTTGCAATTTGTATCCTTTGATCTTCTTTTTTTTTCTAATTGCTCTGGTTAGGACTTTGAGTACTATATTGAATAGATAGGGAGAGAGTGCCAAACATGTCTAGTTCCTGATTTCAGTGGTATTGCTTCAAGTTTATCCCTTTTAATTTGATGTTGGCTACTGGTTTGCTCTATATTATTTTTCTTAATTATGTTTAGGTTTGGGCCTTGAATTCCTGATCTTCACAAGACTTTTATTATTAATGTATTGAATTCTGTCAAATGCTTTCTCAGCATCTAATGAAATTATTGTGTGATTTCTTTGTTGAATTTGTTTAGGTAGTGGTTTTCATTGCTGGATTTCAGTATATTGAACCACCCCTGCATTCCTAGGATGAAGCTTACTTCACCATGATGGATGATCATTTTCATGTGTTCTAGGATTCAATTTGCAATAATTTTATTGAGTATTTTTACATCGATATTCATAAGACAAATTGGTCTGATGTTCTCTTTCTTTGTTGTGTCTTTGTGTGGTTTAGGTATGAGTCAAATTGTGAAATTTTCCTCACTTTGAGGCAGAAAGGGCAATATTTCTGGAGTTGTATGTGTGAGTACATCTTTTGCTGAGAGTGGAAAGACTGATTCCTCAGGTTATATAAACCCTGAAAAATGTGACTGCTCACAGTTTTAAGCTTCAATAGGATCATCCTACACATCCCCGTTTTAAGTCACAAGATCCAACACTTTTCCAGTCAGTGTCCTTACTTGAACTGCAAAGAACTTCTGGAACTGAGACTTGCATTTTGGCTGTATTTCAGCCAACCTTATAATGATGGCTTCAATTTAATTTTATGTAACATGAGCTCTGTGACTGAGAAACAAGATTATCTTATAGAGTACACTTAAAAAACTTTAGAATATTTCTAATCATTTGAAACTGGTCAGTTTTATCACAGATTTCATTGTTACCATTGATAATATCCTAAGATATGAAATTGGTTATATTCATCACAGAGCTCATTCTCTTTCTCTGTCCAACAACATTTTCCAAACTTTTATACAAATCGTCAAAAGTTTTATATGCAGAATAACCAAATACCTCTCACAATTGGCCAATTAGTTTAATCAAAAGCATTTGTCTGCTTAGGTTTGCAAAATAGTTCATACCATGACCTTTCATTAGTTTCTGAGCTTCTTTAAGAGGATTTAACTGTGGAGGCTTCAGTAACTATAGATATTTGCATACTGGAAAGCATATTTCATTTACTAAAAAGCATCATTCTCGTACTTCTATTGTTTTAGAAGCATTCCTTGTATGAAAATCTGTAATAGTCTAGAGGAATATCTATATCTATGTCTATATACATGTCTATGTCTATGTCTAAGTCTATGTGTATGTCTATGTCTATGTCTATATCTATATCTATATCATCTAACTGTATCGCTATCACAATCCATATTCGTGTGTGTGTGTGTGTGTGTGTGTGTGTGAGTGTGTGTTATATTCAGGAGTCCAGTTTTTGTTCAGTCCATGAGGTTGGATATCTCAGTCTTCAACATATTCCTGAATTCAAAAATTATAGGCTCTAATGCCAGTGAACGAATGAATTTGCCAATGAGAGCAAGCAGGCAGTGAGCAAGGTTTCTTCTTTTATGTCCTTTATATAGGTTACCACCAGAAAGTATGGCCAAGATTAAATGTGAATCTTTATAGTTCAAAATATTTTGATTAAAAGTGGGTCTTTCCATTTAAAAAGATTTAATTAAGAAAATAAAAATAAGTAGTAAAAAATGACTCACAGATATACCCACCTGCTTGGGATTTAGTTAATTCTAAATGCAGTCAAATTGACAAGCAAGAATAGTCTTTAATTTTATTTTATGTTCAACTACTTAGTGGTCATGTGTGAAGCAATCCACTACATAATCTTTGGATTTGGATAATGAGCAACCTTTCACCTATTATGCTTTACTCTAGCAGGGTCCTACACTAGCACCAGTACTACTGGCAATTAATATCTGCCAGGAGAGTTAGTTTTCTTCAAGAAATCAGTTTCTGGTAGGTTTATCTCCACAAGACATGCACACAACCAAGAACATATTGCCAGTACTTGCTGTATTTAATGAGATTAAAATAAATAGTTATACAAATCTATGTGTGTGTGTATGAGTATGTGTGCATGTATAGGTATGTGAATGTAATAGGAGTAGATCTCAGATTAATTGGGGCATTGTTGAAAATAATCAAAATACAAGGTAAAAATTTCTCAAAATTTTAATAAACTATGTAAAACTATGCAAAATTGATGTCTATAATATGGCATTATGGGCCTAGGCAGTATTTCCATTATGTTTTAACTTCTGAAACCTTCACAAATAAAACTGGAGTGTTCATAGGCTTGGTCTTTCACAAATATCAAAAACAAAATATATAATTAAATTTCCTAAGTTAAAAAAGCTACATTCAATACTGAAACTTTAAAAATAGCAGACAAATTAGTATACACATATGGTTCCTGGACACTGGTAGCTGATGTTTATGGCTATCCTAGTCTATAAAATTATTTCAGTTCTAACCTTTGCTTCATAGAATGATAGTTTTTCAAAATAAAAATAAGGAAGAAAAACATTATTTTATGGGTATAACTTTTGATGTTACTAGGAGATATCTTCTCACAGCAATGTCCCTGGTCCTCTGCTCTTTACAAACATGGAATACTATAAGGGGAAATGCTCACAAGGTGGAAAGCCTACATAAAGTACTCTAGGCAACTGAGTAAAACTGGGATCAGGATTATGGCCCTCAGTCATATCTGAAAACACACATATAAGTATCATTATGTTGACCCAACAGACTATATTTAGGAATACTTATGTGTATACAAATTCATGCCATGGTCCACCAATTCATAAAAAAAAAAAAAATACAATGTGTTTGAAGTAGAATGGGGAGGACTATATGAGAGTCTTGCCAAGTAGTAAAGATAAGATAGAAAAGTTGTAATTAAAGTAAAATATAAAATGTAAAAGTTCTCTAAGTTCTACAATACATATAAAAATTCTACAACAACAAAATTTTATATGACTAACAAACTTTGCCTTCAGAACACAACTCACTGCCAAAAGATAAATTGAAAGCTTCTTAAAATACATTCTTTATACTTTATTACTAGGGAAAGATGATAACTCCTAGAATCCATTATCTCCTTAGCGTAGATGATGAATAAAAATAGTCTTTAAATGATCTTATTTATATATCCTGATCTGTGATATTCAGAAGTCTGTTGAGGTTTCCAATAATGTCTCTAACATCATAATAGAAAGCCAGTATATATATTAACTATTACATTGAAAAATATGACTATTTTGATTTGCTATACATATTACAATATGTATAGATAGTTGCTTTGTTAATACTATAAAATATGACATAGTGTCTTTGTATATATTGACAGTGCTTAATTAGTTGCAATGCCATTGTTTTGGTTTGAATAAGAATGATCCTTATAGGCTCACATGTTTGTATGAATACTTGTTTCCTGATCGATTGAATTGTTTGGGGAAATTTAGCTTAGCCTTGTTGGAGATGTCCTTAGAGGATTAAAAAAAAAACATGTGATATTTCTGTACACTGTTTGAGGTTTTGAGATATGAACTCTCAGATGTCCTGTCCCATCACTATGCTATTATGGACTTAAACACCCTGGGACCCAAAACTGGATTAAACACTTCCTTTATAAGCAGTAGTGGTTATGGTGTTTTTTCACAGCAACGGAAAAGTAATACAGAAAAATTCTGATGAATGATGTAGGATCAATTTTTAACATGAAACATAAGTACAATGCATGCTCTATAAAATATTGCTATTTTAAAAAGACACTTCTCTATAATAATACTGTAAACCAGAACTCTATAATACATACTACATACAATTCCATTTCAATGCAGGTTTCCATTTATTTACAATAAGTAAACTGTAATTACATTGCTTTATTGTTTTTGTTTTTTTTCATTCAAGCTTTCTGTATCTTTTGCAGTCATGTTGGAGTATTCTTTCCTCTATACAAATGTTTGTTTTCATACAATATATTGTTATTATTCCTTCTTGTACCCCAACTTCTCCCTGATCCTCTCTACTTCACTTTTCTACTCAAATCCACATATATTTTTGCTCTCTCATTAGAAAATAAACTGCCACCTAAAAATATTAAAGTAAGATAATAATAAAAATAAACAAACACATGAAATGCACTAAACATTTATAGAAACAGACACACACAAAACACAGATATACCCTAAAATCACAAAATTAAAAACAAACAAACAAACAAACAAACAAAAAATACATGGTATTTAACCAGAAGACTGGAGTATAAGAAAAACATAAAACAAAAGACCCAGATAAATCATTATGAGACTAAATAAATGAATGAGTAAGTATACAATTTCCTCTAAAAATAACATGGAGTCCATTTTGTAATGGCTGCCTGTTACCAGGTATAAGGGCAGAACAGTGGTTTGTATACCCAGTGAGACTTCTTACCTTTTAATTTTCCATTGGTTATTAGCTTTAGATAATGTCTGGGTTAGAGATGGGAGCTTGTTTTCACTTTTACTCACAGCAATGGAATACAGTCAGCAGACCCAGACAAGTGTGTGTGTGTGTGTGTGTGTGTGTGTGTGTGTGTGTGTTTCTCAGACATTTGTGTTTCCATTTTTTGTAATTTTCTGCTTTCAACTCTACTTTATTTTTAAATGGATTACATGTCTTTTGATGAATGATTTTTTTTGAGTTCTTCAAACATTTTAGGTATTAGCCCTCTCAGATATATAGTTGGTAAAAATTTCTTTCTATTCTGTAGACTGTGTCTTTGTCATAATAGTGGTGTCTTTTGTTTTACAAAATATTTTCAGTTTTATGAAATCACATGAATTTCTCTTAGTGCCTGTGATAATGGTGTACTATTTAGAATGTTCTTTACTATACCAATGATGTCACTTTTTCTTCTATCACATTCACTGTATTTGCCCATATGTTGAGGTCTTGGGTAAATGTGGAGTTGATCTTTGTGCAAGGTGATAAGTAAGTATTTAATTGTCTTTCTCAACCTGCTGCCATCTAGTGTGACCAGCATCATTTGTTGAAGATTATAGTTTTGCACTGTGTTATCAAATAGTAGGTGACCTTAAATAAGTAAATTCATGTCTCCATCATCAAATCAATTGCAATGATCAGTGTATCTGTTTCATGCAAATGCAATGCTGTTTTTATTATTGTAGCTCTTTAGTATAATTTTTAAACAGTGATGGTGATACCACTAGTAGTTATTTAATTATTAGGCTCGTTTTAACTCTCCATCCATCCCCCATTCATATTCCCCCCTTCTGTGTGTGTGTGTGTGTGTGTGTGTGTGTATTTCTATATGAGGCTGAAAACTTTCTTCAAAATCTTTCTATTCCATGAAGAATTGCTTGTTAGAATTTTCATGGTTATTGCATTGAACATACATATTGCTTCTGGTAGGATGACACCTATGACTACAGCAATCCGACCATTTCTATAGGGATAGAAGATCCTTCTAGATTCAGATATAATATTCTACTTTTTATTCAATGTCTTAAAGCTTATATAATACAAATTTTGTTTGGTTAGCATTACCCCAAGATATCTTATTTCATTTGAAGCTATTTTCAAAAGTTTTTTTCATGATTTATTTCTCAGACTCTTTGTTATAAGTAAACTAAAAGGATACTGATTTTTGTTTATTTTGTATCCTGCCATTTTGCTAAAGATGACATCAGCTGTAGACATTTCTCAGTAGAATTTTAAGAGTCATTTTATATATATATATACATATATGTATATATATACATATATGTATATATATATAAAATGTTATAACATATATATATATATATGTATGTTATATCATCTCTAAATAGAGATAACTTGGAATTTTTTTTTACCTTCCTATTTATATTCCGATGACATCTTTCATTTGTCTTATTGCTCTAGGTAAAATTTCAAGTACTATATTGAATATGTATAGAGAGAATTCACAGTCTTGCCTTGTTCATGATTTTATCAAAAATGCTTTGATTTTTATTTTATTTTATTTTATTTATTTATTTTTGTAATTATTTAGACGTTAGTTATGGCTTGTTATAAATCATATCTTATTATAATGAGGTATGTCATTTGTATCCTAGTCTATACTAAACTTAAATTTTGAAGGGATTTTGTATTTTAGCAAATCTAAAGAGATGGTTATGTGTAATTTGTCTTTCAATAAGTTTGTATGATAGAATAAATTTATCTATGTACATACATTGAACAAATCCTGAATCTGAGATGGAGCCTACTTCATCAAGGTAGATAATCTTTTTAATGTGGTTTTGGATTTGATTTGCCAGTATTTTATTACGAATTTTTGTATCCATGTTTATAAGGAAAATTTGTCTGTAATTCTCTCTATTTGTTGGGTTGTTATATGCTTTTGTGTATCAGAGTAACTGCAGCTTTATAAAATGGATTAGACAATCTTTCTTTCGTTCATAATTTATGAACTAATTTGAGGAGTATTGGCATAATTTTTTTCTTTGAAAGTCTGGAAGAATTCTGCATTCAAACCATCTGGCAATGAGCATTGATTTAGTTGGTAGACTTAATTAATTTTAATCTTCTTTTATTAAGTTTATAATCTGTACAAATTATTTACTTAATCTTGACTTAACTTTAGTAGCTGGCATATATAAAGAAAAATTTTCATTTTGTTTGTATTTTCAAATTTGGTGAAATATATGTTTTTAACGTATGCTCTAATGCATCTTTGGATTTCCTCTGTATCTTTTATTAAGTCCTTATTTTTTACTTAATTTTGCCAAATTAGATCTTCTCTCTAATCTATTATTGAATTTGCTTCAAAGTTTATCAACCTTTTTAATTTTGTTAAATTAATGTTCTTTCATTGATTGTTGTTTTTGCTTTGATTTCTTTTATTTTAGGCTGGAGTTTGATTATTTTAAACTGTTTCTTGATTTGAACATTTTTTTTTTTGTCCTAGAGATTTCAGATGAGCTGTCAAGTTACCAATATGACATCTGTTCAATTCTATGATGTAGACACATATGTCTCTGTATTTGCCTCTAAGAACCACCTTCATATTTCCCATAAGTTTGGTGATGGCATGTCTTCAGTTTTATGCAGTTTTACTTGTAATTTCCTCCTTACCTTTTGCCTTCAGTTATGTTTCATTCACTCGAAAGCTGTTCACTTTCCATGAGTTTGTCCACTTTTTATTGTTTCTATTGTTGTTGATATGTATCTTCATTCTGTGGTGGTCAGATGGGATATAGGCTTTCATTTTAGTTTTCTTGACTCCTATCTGTTAAGATTAATTAGTTTATTTTTTAAATTTAATTTAATTTTTTATTCTTTAGTCCAGACTATATCTACCACATAGTCTACCCTCTGACTGTTCCACATCCAGTACCTCCTCCCCGACTCCAGTCTCCAAGAGGATGTCCCCAACCACCACCCCACCAGCCCTCCCTACTTCCGGGCATCCCAATTCTCTCAAGGGTTAGATGGATCTTCTCTGACTGAGTCCAGACCTGGCCTTCCTTTGCTGTATATGTGTTGGGGACATCATATCAGCTGCTTTATGTTCCCTGGTTGATGGCTCAGTGTCTGAGAGATCTTGGGGGACTTTCTATAGGATCTCCATCTTCCTCAGCTTCTTCCAGCTTTTCCCTAATTTAACCACAGGAGTCACAAGATTCTGTTCATTGGTTGGGTTTAAATATCTGTATCTGACCCTTTCAGCTGCTTGTTAGACACTTGGTGAGTGTTAAAGAAAGTAACATGAGCTTCTGAGAAAAGGTGTATTCTTTTGCTTTTGTTGAAATATTCTGTAAATAGGTCCATGCAGTATACAACATCAGTTTGGTCTAACATTCTCTTTTGTTCTGTTTTTGTTGTTGTTATTTCTCTTTGTGTGTGTTGTCTGGAATACCTTAATATTGGAGGGTGTAGGGTATCAAACTCACCCACTATCACTCTATGAAGGACTACATGACTTTAGCAGTACTAGTATTTATCTTACAAGCTTGGTTGCTCTTTTGTCTGTTGCAAAGATGTTAAAAATTACATCCACTGGATGGGTTTTTCCTTTGATAAGGATAAAGTGTCTTTCCCTTTTTTTCTGAATAATTTTGGTTTGAAATCTATTTTGCCATGTATTAAAATGGCTTTATTGCCTTGTTTGGGAGCTCCTTTTAATTTAAATATTTTTTCCTTCCATATATCCAGAAGTGATATCTGTCCTTCATATTAAGGTTTATTTTTTGATACAGCAAAAGGAGAATCCTGTTTTGTGATATATTCTGTTAGTTTGTGTCATTTGGGGGGAATTGAAAATATTCATATTGCGAGTTATCAATGAAAAATACTTTTGTTTCTATAATTTTCTTCTTGTGATTTAGAGGATTTTTTGCCTCTTTTGATTTTCTGATCTAAGATTATATATTTCTTGTGTTTTACTGTGTGTGGTTAGCCTCTTCAACTTGAAGTTTTCTTCAAATTTCTTCAGTATTTGATATGTAGAGAGAGTCTGCTTAAATTTGGCTTTATATTAGAATGCCAAATTTGTTCCATCAATGGTTATTGAACGTTTTGCCAGGTATAGTAGTCTGGATTGGCATTGTGCTCTGTTTTGTATAACATTTGTCTATGTCCTTCTAGCTTTTAGAATCTCCATTAAAGTGCCAGGTGTTAATCTAGTAGTTCTGCCTTTACATGATACTTGGTCTTATTTTCTTGAAACATTTAATATTCGTTCTTGGTTCTCTATATTGAATGCTTTGATTGTTATGTGTCATGAGGAATTGTTTTTTTGGTCCAGTTTATTTGGTGTTCTGTTTGTTTTTCATATTTTGATAGGCTTCTTATTCTATACAATAAAAACATTTTCTCCTTTCATTTTGTTAGAGATATTTTCTATGTTAATGACCTTGTTTACTTCTTCCTCTATTTCTACTATTTGAAGATTTTGTTTTGTTATGTTGGTCCATTCTATCTATTACATTTCTAGAATATTTTATTTTGTGTTTAACATTTTCCTTCCCTGAAATATGCATTTATTTTATCTTATTCTCTAAGGAGAGCATTTAGTCATGTTTTAGTATTGTCTAATGTGATGTGGAAGCTCTAGAAAGTCCTAGACACCAACATCATGGAGGTAGAACCTGAAGAAACAGCCTCCAGTAGATAGACAGAGCCCACACAGGAAGGATGTGGCCACACATCCATCTCAAAATGTTAACAAAATTGTTTGTCCCTGTCTAAAGGAAATTTAGGGAAAAAATGGGACAAAGGCTGATGGAAAGCCCATCCAGAGGCCACTCCATCATGTGATCTAATACATCTATGGACATCAAACTATAGCACTATTGCTGATGCCAAGATGTACTTACAGATAAGAACCCTGTATGGCTTTTTCTGAGAGTCTATGTTAGCACCTGACTAAGACAGATGCAGATAGTCATAACTAAGCATTGGACTGAGCCCAGGGACCCCAATGGAAGAGTTGTTGGAAGGGCTGAAGGGGATTACAACCCTATAGGAAGAACACCAGTATCAATTAATTAGACCCCTCAGAACTCCCAGGAATTAAACCACCAACCAAAGAATATGGGCCTAGTCCATGGCTCCTGCTACATATGTAGCAGAGTACTGCCAAATCTAGCATCATTGTGAGGGAAAGGGCCTGTCCCTGTGGAGGCTTGAAGCCCCAGAGAAGGGGGACGCTAAAGGGATAAGGCAGGAGTGGGTGGGTGGTTGGGAAAGCACCCTCTTAGACCCAAAGGGTTTGGGGAGTCTTGGAGAGGATAACAGGAAGTGGGACAACATTTGAAATGTAAACAAATAATATGATTAATAAAAAAAATTTGGATTGGATTAATATATTTTTATATTCATCTATTTTTTATTTTATTTCATTCATATATAAAATATAAAATATGCATACGAATATGCCATGTTAGTATACAAATAACCATTCTGTAGTGGTTAAATCCAGTGAAACATTTATATCCACAATTATTTATCATTGATTTAGATTAAAATATACAAAGTAATTTCTGGCGTTTAGAAATATACAGTCTGTTTTTGTTATTTGTTACCATCCTACTATATGATATCACACTAGAAGTACTTGATTCTATCTAACTATAACTTGGAAATCTTTTATTAAAATTTTCTCTGTTCTTTTATTTCTTCCATCCTCTTCAGACTCTAAAAACCATAATTCTCCTCTCAAATTTTATAAGATCAATGTTTTGTAGATTCCAGCTATGAAAAAGTCTATATGATACTTGTGGTAATTTTCTTTCTATGTCTAGTTCATTTTGAATAACAAATTAATCTCCTATTTAATAAATATGATAAATGATTGAATTTAATACCCTTTATGAATGGATTAACAATGCATGTTGCGGCAGGAAATGGCAAACATAGAATTGTCACTTTAATTGGGGACAAGGATATCTACCAAACTATATTGTCTTTTACGTCTAGATATGCAATTTGAGTTAGGCAAAGGATTCTGCAAGAGGACTGGTGTTATCTAAGTAATACCCTAAGCAGGTATAATTATATTCTAAAAGCATTTTTAAAAATGAAGGAAATGCAACAATATAATTATCTTTTGTCCAAATATAACTAATTGTTGGGTCAAGCTAAATTCATTTAAAATCACACATGAAAACATTATTATTAAATATATTAAGATTGATTAGAAATAACTTTACAATTTTGCTGATTGGATTGTAGATATTAAAGTTTCTAAGGTTTGTGTTCAATGATATTGAGAAACAAGAATATTTATGTCACCATTCAGACAAAGAGATTCGAAAGTCATTTTGCTAAACTCATTATAGTTGACTTGTAAGCAGTCTGTATATCTGCTTTAAATGCTTAGAGGTCGAAAAAGCTTTTCTCATCTATGGTATCTTATATAATACCCTGGGATAAGTACTGTCATCCTGGAAATCTTTGTTGTCAACTTTCCTTGGTAGGGCAGTTCAATTAGGAGAGTCTTATATTGAATGAGGCCTATGAATTTATTGTCCATGAAAGTATTACAGTGATAAAGTCCAAATGACGATTTTTACACATCAGAAAAATTGGGCATGTTTGATAGTGCAGACAGCCAGTACAAAATGTTAATTAGAACATTTTGACCTATGCAACATTTTGCAGTGGCTTATTGTTTGATTAATATTTATAGCATGCAGTCTATTAATGTTTTTATTATTGTTTCATCTGTATAGGATGATAGTATCTAGTTCCACTATCCAAAAATGTGAGTTGCTGAAAGGAATCAGCTGGTATTGAGTAGAAATAGACAATGAACTAAAAAGTTTGGGCTAGATATAGTTCTGCTGATTTAACCACCTGTATGCTCTGACTTCAAGTGTTGTAATACATAATGTAGGCTCAGTAATTGCAAAACTTAATGAGCATCTGGGGGAAACAAGGTCTTAATTCAGTAGATTCTTAAGTTAAATGCTTGAAGATAAAGGAGACTACTGCTTACTACCCTTTCATTTCAGAATTCATAGCACTGAATGAAGCAAAGAAGATGTAGAATGAGATTATCGGTAGGAAAAATTATTATATGACATTTGTGAGCTTAAAAATATTTTATTGCCTAAGTCATATATGAAGTGCTCTTGAAAGCTGTAAATTCCATGGTTCGGGATGACTGCATCTCAGCGTGTTTTCAGAGAGTTTTCATTTTAAACACAGTAGAACTCTAAAGAGCATAAATACCACGTAACTCTGGTTTTAGTTAAACATACATTAGAATCAAACAAGAATCTAGCTTCCCACATCTGGGGATTGAAAGACAGGACAGATTAGAATTTGTATGTAATACATTAATTGAAAGTCATTCTTACCACAGAAGTTGCGAGTGTTAGCATTTGCATTTATACATGGTGAGATATGTTCAAGAAAAGAACGGTAAATGAAATAAACATAGAAGGAAACAATAAATGTATAGTGAAAAGAGAAAAATAAAAGCTATAAATTTAAACTGTTGAAATGAAGGGACCTTGTTAGAAATGACTTTTCATTTTCTTAGTTTTTAATAAATTCCCTGAGAATTTTATATGTGAAGAAAAACTACCCAAAAGAAGCTTTGTCTACACTTTGGAAAAATTGGAATGCTGCAAGTTAGAGGATAATTATCTTATAGTGAGCTAGTTCTAGCCTCCCTGTACAATCATTCCTTCTCAACTTCTGTGTGAGAACTAACATCATCTGACTAATAGACAAAAATTCCTTTTGGACTTTGTTAACTAAGCAGACTCCTAGTTTCCACAACTCCAAAACTCAGATAATATCTTGAGCCTTTTTCAAAAGCTTCCCCAAATTTTTATACGTATCTCTATGATATATTCATCAATGAATTTTAATCTTGCCTTGAATTGTGAATTTCTTTGTTTAATTGGAAGATGGAATTTGGGTAATCTAAATTTCTGTTCACTGGTTATCTTCACTCAAAATGGCTCCAGAATAAATTATTTGTTATTTCCTTTCATAGTAGTGCTGTGACTTTTGAGGTGACACCTAAAATGCATTTTGACCATGTTCACCCTTTAGCCCAAGATTTTTCAGATACATTTTAATCATTACCCAGCTATCAGCTATCTTTTGGAACTCTGTAAATTATATTATGTCCTGTCACTATACCTTTGGAGTGTTGCCTTCTTTCAGAGCATGTTTATACCACTTTCTTTCTAAATTTAATTTATTTTTTTAATGTATTCACTTTTTATCATGCTCACTGTCACCCTCCAAGTCACCCTCTCCAACAACCCTTCCTCCAACTCCCTTTCATTCTCCTCTGAGCAGGTAGGACCCCATGGGTGTCCTCCCTCCTATTCTGTCACATCAAGTCTCTGCTAGGCTAAGCACATACTCTCCCACTGTGGTCAGACAAGGCAGCCCAGCTAAAAGAACATATCCCAATTGCAGGTAACAGCTTTAGAGTTAGCCCTCATTACAGTCGTTCTGGACACACATGAAGACAAAGATGCACTTCTGCTACATATATGCAGATAGGCCTAGGTCCAGCCCATGTATGTACTTTGGTTGGTTGTTCCAACTATGATAGCCTCAAGTGACCAGGTTAGTTGACTCTGTTGGTCTTCCTGTGGAGTATCTATCCTATTAAGGGCCTATAATCCTTCTTATTATTATTCTACAAGAGCCTTCAAGCTCCATCCACTGTTTCGCTGTGGATGTTCATATCTGTCTAAATTAGCTGCTTGGTGGAGCCTTTCAGAGGACAATATGCTCCTGTCTGCAAGTGTAACAGGTAATAGCAAGTGTAGCAAGTGTAATAGTGTTAGGGATTGTGCTTTCCCATGGATGGATCTCAATTTGGACTGGTTATTTGTTGGCAATTCTTTCTTTCCCTTCTTTATTCCACTTGTAGACATTTATTGTAAACAGGATAAATTTTGGTCTAAAAGGTTTATGGGTGAGTTGATGTCTCTATTTCTACACGGGGGTTCCTTCTAGGATACAGGAGGTGGTCTCTTCAAGTTTCATATCCCCAATGTAGTGAGTCACATCTATGTTCACCCCCACTGATTCCTGGGTGCCTCCATTATCTGAGGTCTCTGTCTTGTCCTGGAGATGCTCCCAAACTCCTCAACCTGTTCAGTTGCAGATGTCCATACATTTCAATGGCCATCTAGCTATCTCTCCTGTCCTTCCTCACACCTGTTCCTGAACACTACTTCCCCCTCCCCATCCTTGTTCCCTCACAATTCCCTCCTTCCATTTGCCCCTTATGACTATTTATTTCCCCTTTCTAAGTAGTATTTATTTTTCCTCTTTTGGACTTTCTTTATGGTTTAGCTTCTTTGGGTTTATGGAGTGTAACATGGTGCTTGTCTTTAATGGTTTATATCCACATATAAGTGAGTATATACAGTATATGTACTTTTGTATCTGGGCTACCTCACTCAGGAAGATATTATTAAGATCCATCTATTTGCTTACAAATTTTATGATGTCTTGGTTTTTAATAGCTGAATACTATACCATTGTGGACGATGTATCTACTATATTTTCTTTATCCATTCTTCAGTTTGGGATATGTAGGTTGTTTCCAGTTTCTAGCTATTATGAGTAAAGCTGGTATGAATATAGTTAAGCAAGTGTCTTTGTGGGATGTAGGAGCATCTTTTGGGTATATGCCCAGGAGCGGTAAACATGGTCTTGATGTATAACTATTTCCAATTTCCTGAGAAACCACCAAATTGATTTCTAAAGTGGTTGTACAAGTTTGGAATCCCATCAGCAGTGAAGAAATATTCCCCACAAGGATGCTCCACATCCTTGCCAGCATGTGTTATCTCTTGAGTTCTTTATCTTAGCCATTCTGATGGGTATAAGATGAACTCTTGGAGTTGTGTTGATTTGGGTTTTCCTGATGACCAAGTACTTTGAATTTTTTTTTTAGGACATTCTCAGCCATTCAAGATTCCTCTGCTGATAATTGTCTGTTTGGTTCTGTACCCTGATTTTTATTATTATTTTTATTTTTTATTTCAGTTATTTGGGTTGTTGGCATCTAACTTCTTTGTAAATTTTGAATATTAGCCTTCTGTCATATAAAGGGTCATTGAGGATCCTTTCCCAATCTGGAGGCTGCCAATTTGTCTTATTGACAGTGTCATTTGCTTACAGAAGCTTTCAGTTTCATGAGTTGATCTTCAATCCCTAATCATTGATGTACTTTTCAGGAAATTGTTTCCTATACCAATGCAGCCAAGGGTATTGCCTACTTTCTCTTCTATGAAATTTAGTGTACCCAGTTTTATTTTGACATCTGGATCCACTCAGATTTGAGCCTTATGCATGGTGATAAATATGGATCTATTTCCATTCTTCTACATGTAGATATATAACTAGAGCAGCATCATATTTTGGTCATTTTCACTATGCTAATACTACTTATCCATGTACATTGGAGATCTTCCCATCTTCTGATATCTCAATTTCTTTCTTCAGGGATTTAAAGTTCTTGTAATACAGATCTTTCACCAGCTTCCATACAGGTACACCAATATATTTTATATTTTTTGTAGCTATTTTAAAGGGTGTTGTTTCTATAATTACATTCTCAGCCCATTAATCATTGGTATACAGGAAGGTTATTAATTTTTTGAGTTAATTTTGTGTCCACTGTGGAGAAGGTGTTTATCAGCTATAGCAGTTCTCTTATAGAATTTTTGGGGTTGTTTATATATACTATTGTATGATCAGCATATAGCAATAATTTAATATCTTCCTTTCCGATTTATAACCCCTTGATCTCCTTTAGTTGTGATATTGTTCTGGCTAGAAATTCAAGTACTATATTAAATTGGGAGAAAGTGGGCAGCCTTTTCTTGTTCATGATTTTAGTGGAAATGCTTTAAGTTTCTCTGCATTTTGTTTGATGGTGGCTATTGGCTTGATTTTTATGGTTTTGATTATATTTTGGTTTGTGCCCTGTATCCTTGATTTGTCTAATAACTTTACCACTAACAAGTGTTGGATTTGGTCAAAGACTTTTCAGCATCTAATCAGAAAATCCTGATTTTTTTTCTCTCAGTTTGTTTATATGATGGATTATGTTGATGGATTTTTATATGTTGAACTATCCCTGCATCCATGAGATAAAGTCTACTTGATCTTGATGGATAACGTCTTTGATGTATGCCTTGATTCAGTATGAGAGTATTTTGTCGAGTATTTTTGCATCAATATTCATAAGAGAAATCTGCCTGAAATTCGCTTTCTTTGTTGAATCATTGTGAGGTTTATTTATCAGAGACTGTGGCTTCGTAGAAAGAGTTTGATAATCTTCCCTCTGTCTCATTTGCAGAATAATTTGAGCAGTATTAGTATTAGCTCTTCTTTGAAAGTCTGCACAAAACCATCTGACCCTGGGCCTTTTTGGGTTGGGAAGTTTCTTATGACTGCTTTTATTTCTTTAGAATTTATGAGGCTGTTTAAATGTTTTATCTGATTTTCATTTAATTTCTTAAGAGGTATCTGTCTAGAAAATCATCCATTTTGTTATGATTTTCCAATTTTGTGGAGTATAGTCTTTTGTAGGAAGACCTAAAGATTCGCTGAATTTCCCAACTGTGATTTATTATGTCTCCCATTTTATTTCTGATTTTGTTTATTGGGATATTGTCTATTTGCCTGTGGTTAGTTTGGCTAAGGGTTTATCTATCTTGCTGATTTTCTCAAAGAACCCACCTTGGTTTCTTTAATTCTTATATATTTTTGTTTTTGTTTCTAAGTGATTGATTTTAGCCATAAGTTTGATTATTCCCTGCATTCTAATCTTTGGTGTGCTTGCTTCTTTTTTTCTTTCTAGAGCTTTGTGGTGTGCTTTCAAATTGCTGATATGAGAACTTTCTAAATTTTTCTTTGGAGGAACTTAATTCTATGAGCTTTCCTCTTAGTACTACTTTCATTGTATCCCATAAATTTTGGTATTTTGTGCTTTCATTTTCAATGAATTCTAGAAAATCTTTAATTTCTTTCTTTCTTACTTCCCTGACTCAGAAATCATTGAGTAGAGAGTTGTTCACCTTTCATAAGTATGTAGCCTTTCTAATGTTTCTGTTATTGTTGAAGTCCAGCTTTAATCCATAGTGGTCTGATAAGATATAATGAAATATTTCAGTTTTCTTGTATCTGTTTAGGCTTTCTTTGTGGTCAGTTTTGGAGAAGGATACATGAAGTGCTGAGAAGGTATTTTTGTGTATGTTTGGGTGAAATACAATATAGATGTCTGTTATGACCATTTCATTCATAATAACTATTAGTTTCATTAGTTCTCTATTTAGCTTTGTCAGAATGTCCTGGTATTGTTGAGAATAGGGTTGTAAATCTTCCACTATTAATGTGTGGGGATCTATGTGTGATTTATGCTTGTGCAATATTTCATTAGCAAACATGGGTGGGTGCCCTTGTGTCTGGGGCATAGATATTCATAATTGGGATATCATCATGATAGAATTTTCCTTTGATGGGCATAAAGTGTGTTTCCTTGTCTCATTTGATTGATTTGGGTTGAGAGTCTATTTTATTAGGTATTAGAATGGTTATTCCAGCTTGATTCTTGTGTTCCATTGAAAATGTTTTTCCAGCTCATTACTCTGAGGTAATGTCTATCATTTTTGCTGAGGTATGTTACTTATATGTAGCAGAATGATGGATTGTGTTTTTGCATCAAATTTGTTATCCTGTGCTTTTTACTGGGGAATTGAGTACACTAATCTTGAGAGATATTAATGACCAGTTATTGTTAAATCCTGTTATTTTGATGTTGATGGTGCTAGTGTGCGTGCTTGTGAGTATGTGTGTGTGTTTTCTTTCTTGTTTTTGCTGGTATGGAATTACTTATATCCTGCATTTTCTTGAATATAGTTAGTCTTCTTTGTTGGAGTTTTAATTTTTTTAGTTTATTCTGTATGGCAGGATTTATGGATAAATATTATTTAAATTTGGATTCATCTTGAAATATTATGTTTTTTCCATATATGGTGATTGAGAGTTTTGCTGTGTATAGTAGTCTAGGTGAGAACTTATGATTTTTAGAGATTCCAAGATATCTGAACAGGCCTTTCTAACTTTTATTGTCTCTATTGGGTACATGAGTGTAATTCTAATATTCTGCCTTTGTATGGTACCTGGCCTTTATCTGTTGTCACTTTTAACATTCTTTTATGTTATGTAGATTTTGTGTTTTAATCATTATGTTCTTGGAGTATTTTCTTTTCTGGTTCTGTCTAATTGTTGTTTTATAACCTTGTATGTTTATAGCCATCTCTTCCTTTAGGCTGAGAAAGTTTTCTTCTATGATTTCGCTGAGAATATTTTCTAGGCCTTGTAGTTGGGACTTTTCTTCTATTCCTGTTATTCTTATGTCAGGTCTTTTATGATATCCCAGATTTGCTGGATATCTTGTGTAATGATTTGTTCGATATAACCTTTTACTTGACTGACATATCAATTTATTCTATTGCATCTTCTATACCCGAGATCCCCACTTCTGTCTCCCGTATTCTCTTGGTGATGCTCGTGTTTGTTGTTTCTGTTCACTTCCTTAAGCTTTCCTTCTCCAGGATTTCCTTGCTTTGTGTTTTCTTTATTGCTTTTATTTCCACTTTCAGGACTTTCACAGTTTTATTTATTTCCTTTAACTCTTTAATTTTATTTTCCTGTTTGTATTTAAGGACCTCTTTAAAGACCATTATCTGTTTAATTGTATTTTCCTGTATTTCTTTAAGAGATTTATTCAATGCCTCTTTAAAGGCTTATATCATCATTATGAGATTGGATTTATGGTCATTCTATTCTGCTTTGGTTTTGTTAGATATCCAGGGCTTGTTGTAGTGTGGTTGCTGTACTTTGTATGTGTCAAATTCCCCTGGATTTTGTTGACTGTGACTTTTTGAGATCTTTTGCCATCTGGATGGCTTTGATGCCTGGATGTTCTTGTAGTAGTAAGAATTGGGATTAGATTGCAGCTCGATTGGTTTCCTTGGGTTATATGGTTCCAGATGTGCAGTCCCCTATTTTTTTAGGAGCCTCAGGTCTGATGAAGGTGGATGGAGACGTGCCAGTAGTGTTGTGCCAAAAAGCGTTCATGAACCTGCCAATAAAACCACCAAGGAAACAATTCTAATGCAATCGCATGAAGATTACTTTATCTCAAGCTTTAGCTTGGGTTCCTGGTGAACCCTGACATAGCAGGAAAGTGGATCTCTGAGCCTAGTTTTAGGCAACCATTTATAGAAACAAGAAGTGGGTATCTAGCCTGATACACATCTGATTGGGTATCCATTATGGCTTTAAATATAATTGGCTTGTGCTGGGAGCCAAACCATAAACTTAGCTTCTGTTTTCCTCCTGATTGGTTGTTGTAAGAAAGTGAAGTGTCAATGACAGGCTTATAAACCTGGAGGTGCAGACATGTTAGGGGAATATCCTGGAAGCTTGTGCTAGCCTGAGGTCTTTTGGAGGGAACCTGGAAACCTAGGTGCCAATTTGTTAGTTAACTCGAGTTCTACCTTAAATAAGGTTCTCTGAGCTGGAGTCTAAAACCACAATATTTGTCTTTCTGTAGAATCCAGGTCTCCTTGGGCAAGCAGGTGATTCAAAGCAGCTTGGCTTTGCCCAGGGAGCTCAGACAGCAGGGAATATGGGTAGAGGAAAGTAAGTTAACCTGTAGGGTTCCTGACTGTGATGAAGGTGGAAGAGAATTGGTGAGAGAATGGAGGTTTCCTTGGTATACCAGGCTGCTCAGTGTAGCTTGTCTTGGACTAGAGAGCTCAGCCTGCAGAAAATATGGGTCTTCTGAGAAGGAAAGCTACAATGTATGGTTCAGGAATCTGAGGTCTTATGGCAGTGAGGAGAGAGGCAGTGAGAGAATCAAATAAACCACTTTTATACTGTGGTTTAAGTTGCATTTAAACAAACATTTGCTGTTTTTGTTTTCTTAAAGCTTAATTATATTTTCCTATTTAATTTAAATTATCTCCTGGTGTTTTACTTTGTTTTGTTTTGTACTGATACTACATTAAAGAGTCTAAATATGAGGCACCAAAATGTGTTGGTTCTATATGAAGAAAGAGAAAGAGATTTCTTGGAGTTTTAAACAGCAACAACAACAACAACAAAAACAACAACAACAAAAACAAAAGAGTCTAAATTTGAATTATCTACCTTCCATCTGTCTTTAGTTTGTTGTCAGTGTCTTATCTTAGTATTATTATTGTATATGTTTTCTGACCTGTCTGTCTGTTTTACTCTGTATTTATTGAACTCTGAAGAAGATATTGTACAGGAAAGGAATGAAGGACTATTTTCTACAGAAATAGCAGGGTTTTACAAAAGAAGATCAGTTACATAACTGATCTCAACTGGTTCAAAATATCCATTTGTAATTGCATACAGATATCATCAGCTAATATCCACCTGTTGCTTTCAATATTTTTAGTATATATTTTGTTTAAGGCTTCGTTTTACCTACTGCCTATTTTTCACAAATGATTGCAACACTACACACACACACATGCATACACCATTATACACATACTACTCAATAAAAAGAAAGAATATATGATTAAATTAAAGGTATATATTTATCTTAGGTTTCAAAAGCTGCTTACATGAGACATCGAGGACTCATTCAGGCTATATGCATTGTTTTTGTAAAGGTATGTTCAATTTAAATATGCTAAGTTGGTAGGAGTATAGTAGGTTGAGAACATAGTGCACAAAGCATATTATTAACTTGGTTGCAAGGTCTGGCAAAAGTTCAGTATATTCAAAAGGCCAGAGGTATTTTCAGAAAAAAGGACATTACTACATTTTATAATCAAACAGACTTATCAATAGAGTGTACAGAATCTGTGAGTACCTGAGAAGGCTAAGAATGAAGAGGTCTAATAAGTTATTAATGTAATGATAATTCAACCAGTTAAAGTTTGCATTTAAATAAATAAAAGTGTAATGTTTGGTCAGTTGATTTTGGTTTTATTTGTGAAATGTCTAGAAATAGATAAAATTTAACTATTTATACAATAAACTTATGGATCTGTAAAATTAATATGTGTCTTTAATAAACTTATATGAAAATATATGTAAATTAGCTTAGTTGTTCAATCTTAAATGATTTTATTACACAGAAAGTAATGTTATGAAAGGAAATAATGAGATATATTAGGAAAATATTACTGTTAGTCATTATTAATAGATACATTTTAAAGAAACATATTGGAAAATCTTTTAAAATAATTTATGATGTGGTTTATGAAATTAAGTTACTTAACTTAATTTTCAAAATAAACAATTATAATATAAAAATTGTGCTTAGAATTACAGAAAAGTTAAACAATTCTTACACATAAGAAATTCATAGTCAAGCAGAAAACAGATGTAAAATAATAAACCCTATTGAGTAAAGAGATATTAATGTTTAAAGTACACAGTATCATTTATAAATAAATTCTCATAACATTTGTAGTATTTCCAGACTAACAGCTAAAATGTCTTCTCTTTTAAATGTAGTTTTCCTTTCATCATATTTTTACATTATTTATCTGTGAAAAACATTACTTCCTATAAAATGTTTCCTATTTGTCCATCATGGTATCCTACTAATTGTCAATCCAGCAACCATGCTGTTCAAATGACTGTGACTGATTATGAGACTTAATTAACTTGTCAAGAAAAAGATAGTAATTTCCAGTCCATTTTCACTTTTCCATCTGGCCAAAAAGGAAAATAATATCTCCAGCATGCACTGATGCATCCATGTATTACTTTGTGAAATGGTAGCAAATTACCCAAATTTACTCTCTATAAGATAGAATGAAAGCTATAAAACACCTGCAGATAAGTAAAAATAAGCAGTACACTTATTTTTTGCATAGATTTGCATTGCCAGATTTTAACATTGAGAACATGAAGAAAGTTGTATTATTGGTTACTTATGCAAAAAATAAATACTTATTCCTAAGAAACCTATAAATATTTAAAAAAAAATGTGGATAGTATACACTCCATGTAGCTTGAGTCGGGCCATCAGACCAGACTGAATGGCCAAGAAATAACTCCATCTTTTTTAAAAAAACATGTGGTTGTTTTTAAATGGTCATTTAATGTGCTTTTATACATTGATACATAAGGGACTAAAGCAAGATTTCCAGGAAGGCAGTCACAACTGTCACCTTTATAGATTTCTCCACAGTAATAGCACATTTTCTCATAATTACCTTATACTTTGACTTCTTTTATTTGCTGCCAAATATTTGCTGAAAAAAATCTCTGTGTTACACTGATTGAGGTATACAATTAGTGAGAAAACAAACATAAATTAATGTCTTCATTGAGAAAACCTTACATTGGATAGTAATAAAATCCTTCACTTCATGGAGAATATATTCAATAAATGGCAACATATAAGTAAATATAAAAATCTATTTATAATTTTTCATGAAATAAATGATATTAAATAGTTACGGAAGAACTTGTGTTCATTACCTTAAGTTACTTTGTAAGTCTCTGAATTACTAAAAGTGATCATGGATGTGGGAATGTAGAAATGTAAGATAGAAGTTGTTGAGATCAGAGGTATAATAACCTTTCAACCATTGAGCAAAGAAAATTGGTAGTGATATGCGAACTTCCTCATATTTCAGTGAAAAACATCCCAAGGCTTGAAGCTGGCCATTAACATGTCCTTTAAAGATCTCTCCTGTTTCTTGATTTTACTTATCCAGTTTTCATATTTCCTTTAATTATATCCAAACAAGGCATTTGAAGTCAAACTCTTATTGAATAGTACATATTTGAGGGAACCCCCAAACAAGATGATAATGTATAAAGAAAAAATCAATTAACTATTCCTCCCCTTGGTAGGTTATGGAGATTGAACTGTGTTTGTCTTTACTGAATACAGAAATACCATGTTTATAATTCAATAACAATGCTTTATTTCTCTCCCACTAAATATATCCAGTGACTACAAAGAATTAAGATTACCTCATAACATCTTCAAGTTTATTCATCTCTGCTGTATTCATTCCTTTCATTTCATTTTTTGTTTTATTTTATTTTTCTCCCCTCCATTTTCAGGAAGTAGCAAGACCCTTATGACATTTTATTTATTTATTTATTTATTTATTTATTTATTACTATATAACATTTTTTGATACTTTATTTACATTTCAAAAGTTTTCCTCTTCCCAGGTCTTTCACTTGGAAATCCCCATTCCCATGCCCCTTCCCCCTGCCACTAAATTCCCCCTTTTTGAATTTCAATTAAATTTTATTTACAAACTTATTTCTTTTTTATTATACTTTTTATATTTTATTTTTTTAAAAATATTTTCCAGGTCTCCCCTTCAGAAACCTCCTATCCCAAGCCCCTTCCCCCTGCCTCTAAGAGGGTGTCTCTGTCTTCCCTCCTTGGTATTTCCCTACACTGGGGCATCGAACACCCTCAGGCCCATGGGCCACTCCTCCCACTGATGTCCAACAAGGCCATCCTTTGCCACATATGCATCCAACGCCATGGGTCCCTACATGTGTGTTCTTTGGTTGGTGGTCCAGTCCACAGGAGCTCCAGACAGTCTGGCCAGTTGACACTGTTGCTCCCTCCATGGGGCTGCAAAACCCCTCAGCTCCTTCAGTCCCTTCTCCAACTCCTTCATCCAGGACCCTTCGCTCAGACCATGGTTGGCTGCAAGTATCTGCATCTGTATTTGTCAGGCTCTGGCTGAGCCTTTCAGGAGACAGCTTATCATGGTTCCATCAGCAAACACTTCCCAATATCCACAATAAAGTCCCGGTTTGATGACTGTATATGGGATGCATCCCCTGGTGGGGCAGTCTCAGGTTGGCCATTCCTTCAGTCTATGCTCCATACTTTTTCTCCATATTTCCTCCTGTGAGTACTTTGTTCACCCGTCCAAGAAGCACTAAAACATCTACATTTTGGTCTTCCTTCTTCTTAGGCTTCAAATGGTCTGTGAATTGAATACTGGGAATTCCGAATTTTTGGGCTAATATCCATTTATCAGTGAGTACATACAGTGTTTGTTCTTCTGTGACTGAGTTACCTCACTCAGGATGACGTTTTCAAGTTCAGTCCATTTGCCTGCGAATTTCATGAAGTCATTTTTAATACCTGAGAAGTATTCCATTGTGTAAATGTACCACATTTTCTGCATCCATTCCTCTGTCGAGGGACATCTGGGTTGTTTCCAGCTTCTGCCTATTTTACATATGGCTGCTAAGAACATAGTAGAGCATGTCCTTATTACATGTTGGAGCATCTTCTGGGTATATGCCCAGGAGTGGAATAGCTGGGTCCTCAGGTAGATCTATTTCAGATTATCTGAGGACTCTCCAGATTGATTTCCAGTGTGGTCTTACTAGTTTATAATCTCACCAGATTTTGTAGAAAAAAAACTATTCAGGTATTACTATGGATCATTTCTACAAAATAGAGTGGGTTTTGCTCTAGTAAATCAAGAGAGAAGAGGAAAGTGAGAGTTCTGAAAGAATAATTCTGAGAACATCTAAAAATCAGATGGTTAGTAGACATAATAAACAATAAGTATTTAGAGACATATGCTTAAAATGATGCCAGCAACAACAAATGATGCAAAAGAAGTACACATAGGAAAATATTATCCTGAGTAAGGTAACCCAAACACAAAAAATCACACATGGTATGTAGTCACTTGTAAGTGGATGGTAGCACAAAAGCACAGAATACCCAGGATACAACTCAACAACCATACAAAGTATAAGAAGAAGGAAGAGTATGTGTGGATGCTTCAATTCTACTTAGAAGGGAGAACAAAATAATCAATGGAGATAGAGGGAGGGAGGGATATGGAATGAAGAAAGAAGGAAGAGGGAAAAGGGGGGCATGATCAGATATGAGAAGAGACAGGAGAAGTACAGAGTGTCAGGAAATTGAACAGAATTATGTGGCAGTAGTGAGTGGGAAACTGTTAGTAGCCACTAGATAGTCCCAGATGCTAGGGAATCAAGAGGTTCCCAGGACCCAACAGAGATGACATTAGCAGAAATACCCAACAAAAGGGAGATAGGACCTGTAGAGTCTATCTCAAACAGATTGGCAAGACACCCAGTTGAAGGATGGGCCACTTACCCATTTCAAAAATTTAACCCAGATTTGTTACTATGTAAAGGAAATTCAGAGACAATAAATGGATCAGAGACTGAAGGAAAGACTATCCAGAGACTGCCCCACCTGGGGATCCATCCCACATGCAGACACCAGACTCTGGCACTAATGTTGATGCCAAGAATCACTTGCTGACAGAAGTGGCAAGAGTCTGATATAGTTTTCTCCTGTGAGTTTCTGCCAGAACCTGACAAATACAGATGTAGATACTCACAGCCAACCATCTGTCTGAGCCTGGGGACCCCAATGGAAGAGTTAGGGGAAGGACTGAAGGAGCTGATGTGGGTTGCAACCCCATAAGAAGAACAATATCAAATAACTTGATCCCCCGGGGGCTCCAAAAAACTAAACCACAAACCAAAGTGTATACACAGAGTGATACATGGCTCCAGATACTTATGTAGGAGAAGATTTTCTTATCTGGCATCAATGGGAGGAAAGAACCTTGGCTCTGTGGAAGCTTGACATTGCAGCATAAGGGCACACTAGAGGGGTGAGGCAGGACGTGGGGAGTGGGTGGGATAGCATCTTCATAGAGGAAAACGGGAAGGGAGATGGGATGGGAGATTGTGGAGAGGAAACATGGACAGTAACAACATTTGGAATGTAAATAAATAAAATAATCAATAAAAACATTCAAAAAATAGTTACGTGTAACATAACTGTTCAACTAAAACTTTCCTTTCAGCTGGAAAAGCAGATAGACTACAGATCTCTGAACTTTGTGAAGACATACACTTCATACAATAGGTACATCATCTCATATCCCCAGATGTGTTATGTATTTACAGATCATGGTCTCCAGTAAATTGACTAATTTGGACTCAGAAGGATAGCAGAAATATTTACCTCTTGATTCAACATTTTGTTAGGTAAGTTAACTGATTAACAAATAGATACAAAAGGAATAGTAGATTAGTCTCGCAACAACAAATAAACAAACAAAAAAACACCCTTAGTCTTACTCATACTCAGGAGTTCAGATGCATTTTTCTCTAACTGTTTAGAATTGAATAAAAATTAAAACACAATATATCCCAGCCTATGGGACACAATGGAGGCAAATTCATAGTACTAATTGCCTAAATTTAAAAGAACCCTGAAGATATCTCATATTAATAACTTAACAGAATGCAAAGCACTAGAAAAGCAAAAATAAATGAAACACAAAGTAGATGAGAAAAAATAATCTAAGTTTGAAATCAATGAAATAGAAAATTAATATAAATTTTTAAATGTAATGAAAAGAAAGAGACAATGAAAGTTTGTTTCTTTGAGAAAAATCAACAAAATTGCCAAACTTTAGCAAAATTAATCAAAAGAGATATGGGGCTCAAATAAAAAAGAAAGATATAAAAATGTGTAGACTGCAACAAATAACCAGGAAATTAAGGCAATCATATGCACATATGTTTAAAATCTTTATCAAACAGGAAGACCTACAATGAATATATATGTCCTACCAAATTTAAGTTTTCAATTGTTTATTTCATGATACACAGTGAAATATAATCAATAACTTGCAACACCCAAATAAAAACAGCTCATAGCTAGATGAATTCTTTCAGTACATAATTCTACCAGACCTTCGAAAAGAACTAGTACCAATATTGCAAAATTATTGTAGAAACTGAAAAAAAATAAATTCTTTTTATGATGCTACTATTACTCTGATACCCAAACTACAAGATCTCAACAGGAAAGAGTATGATATATCAATATTTTTATGAACATTGATGCAAAGTACTCAACAAAATGCTTACAAACTGAATCAAACAGCCTACCAGGAAGATAATTTACCATAATTATATTGATATCATCTTAGAAATGCAGAGATTATTCACCATTAAAAAAGTAAGTGAAACTATATAATTCCCCCACATAAAAAGAGTAAAGGCAAAGATCTCTGAAAAAATTCCAATGTTCTTCATGATAAAATTCTGGGACAGACTAAGAAAACAAAAGATTTATTTCAACATAATAAATACAATTTACAACAATCCCATAGATGATCCTAAATGGAGTGAGATTCAGAATATTTTTCCTAAAATTAGAAGCAAATAAAAAATTATAATTATTTTTTACTGTTATGTTGATCAGTGATGTTATAAGTTTAATATCTATCATATTAATAATATTTCATATTACAATAGGAAGAAATTAAACTTTATTATATCTCACTGTTTTTTGTATTTTTGCATAGAGATTTATGTAGTGTCATAGAGAAAATAATTTGGAAATCACTGGGGAATTTAAAAAAAAACAAAAAAAACCTTTCATTCTATCTCAGCCAAAAGGTAGTTAATTCTCTTTCTTATTAAAATTATTATTTTACCGTATAAAGATAAGCACGTAAATATCATCAAAAGTATAAGTCATGCATTATGCATTTTGAAATTTATAGGTTAGATTTTTCTGGTCAATTTAAGCAGTAATATTCTATAAGAATAAAAATATGCATTATGTCACTGGGTCTATCTCAAATGGAGCACATAGAATAGATAGTTTCTCATTTACTATTGAATTAGTGGGGCTAAGTTAAGTTGATACATTTTCATCCTCCCTGATCTCTCTTTTCCCATAAATAAGAGGAATTTGATACTGAAATAACTGGAAATTGTACTGACATGTCATTTTTGCAGGCAATATCTTATTGATGTGGGCTGATGTTAGAAGGAAAGAATAGCACAGAAGTGTGAAGGTGACTCATAATGTCATATTCATATTATTTTCTATAAATAAGAAAGATAACATGCATCATCATCAGTATAGCTGAGGGAATCAATTTTCTTCTACCCCAGTGCCAAGTTATATTATTTCATGCTTATGCTATTGTTATGAATATGAACTTTGAAGGCTCCAGTGGAGAGTCAAAATGATTATGAAGATATGTATCTTCTTCCATACAAGACATTCAATTTTTCATTCTTTAATAGTTGTTGATGCTAAAATACAAAATGCAGCCTGATAAATATCTAACTCTTAAAATATGATTCCAGTTTGAAGAATGATTTAGATGGTATGTCATATTTTCTAATATAGTATTTCCTCAAGGAAAGAATGCAAATTCTAGCATCACATACCATTTTATTTTGTATTATATAAATTTAGTGGATTTATCCTCTTTCTATAAACATAAAGATCATGCAACAAAATAAAATCACTGAAGATATTGTGCTTCATAACTCCTTTACTTAATTTTTTGAAATTGGTAGTGGCATTCCAGCTTGATGAGCTGCCATTACAGCAAGGATTTTCTCAGCAAAGAATTTTGTTTAGGATTATAATAAATAACAAATGTGCAGATCTTTAATTAAAGGTAGACAGGAAAGATTAGATTTCTAATAATTTTCTTCTTAACCCTCTTGGAATTGATTTTGTTTAGTCATTTGTTTTATTTCTCTTTTCTTGTATTGTTTCTTGTATTTGTTGACAGAAGGGCTTTCTCTTAATTGACCAAATTCCGTTTTCATACAACAGCTAGGAAATTCTAGGGCATGGAGATGAAAGTATGGCAGATTAGAATATACTTTACTTACTTTCCATTTCACTTTGGAAAAGCACAATATTTTCACTATGACCTAGAGAAAACTACATGTTTTGTTTTCAGTCTATTTTTTCCCTAGTTCACACATCTACTCCTAATTTGCTTCTGATTTTCAATGATTACTGTTTATTTGATCAAGCTGTTGCTGATTTGCTTATAGTAGTCTGGATTTCTTTTAAAAAGTTCCCATAATATTTTGAACACTGTGTATATTTATTTTCATTTTATAACAAAGTATTTTATCGATATTTGTAGTAAAATCATCCAATACATATTCCACAAACTTCCCTTTATATTTCCACATTCTGTCTTATTTATGACACACATGGACAATTAAAATATTCTAATATTCCCATGCATTAGAAACTTTGAAAGAGCACTGACTAATCTCATTTTTAGTTTCTTTCAGTTATTATATAAATAACATTGCTTTTTAAATAATGATACTGCTGGACTCCTATTGCCAATTGAGGGAACCATAAACTAATCCACGAAATAAAAACAGTTGATATCTACAGTTCCATTGAAAACATTTTCTAACGCTAAAGATTTGCCTGACATTTATGGTCTGTTGTCCATGCTTTGTCTTGAACAGGAAATCCTTTAGCATCTCAATAGAAAATTTGAAAAATTATAGGTTTAATAGATCTGAATTCTATGTAGAAATTATGGTTTTAGTAATTTTTTGAATAATGTAAACAACAGTCTATTTTGGCTACAAGGTCTGGTTAATAGTATACAAAAGTTTATTTTTATGTTTTACTAAGTTATCTTTGTTTCTTTAAAAACATTTAGACAACAATATGAGCAAAGGAAAGTAAGCACTAATTGAAATTTTGTTCACTGAAATTAAGAGTTCCTAGGCTGAATTATTTTCACTCATATTGGCTTAACTGAGCTCAATTCAACAAGAAAAGTAGAAAACATCCTTTTATACCCAGTTTACTAAAGTTATTAATGATGCATTTAAAAAAAAAAATGGCAAGGAAGTAAAATTTACACATCACCTCTCATCCCCAAGGGTAAATAGAGTTTGCCAGGCTCACAATGTGCCTTCTTGGTAAGAGTAGTTGGTAACCTATCTTAATCCTGTAGATCCTCCAGATTTTAATGTCCTCTTAGCTTTCACATACAAAATCAAACTCTTTTAAACCTGCCAGAGTTATATAGCAACTTCTTCTTCTCTCTACCTTTATTCTGTATCCTGCTATAAACCTTGACTTTTCTGGGGATGAGTTCTACCTCCAGTTTCTTAGAAAAGAGGAAACTCTCTCTTCTCTAATAACTTTCTTTGAATGATTTTTAAGTTGCAAAGAGAGGGAATGAATCTCAAATATATCTGATTATCTTTGGTACCAATTATGTATAATATATATCTTTGATACCAAATATATACAATATATATTATACATATTTGGTATCAAAGATAATCAGATAATCACACATTTAACAGTTATTTTTATTTAGTGATTCTTGTAGTGTATTTTATTTTTGTTCTTAAAATTTTCCTTTTTTCTCATTATTCGGAGATTACTAATTAAAACTTATTTGAAGTAGAGCTGTAATTCAACAACTTCTCATGATAATGATGGATGGCAATCATAGAGAAAAATATTAAAGGCAGAAAACTTTAATATTTTTGTCTCTCAGTGAAAAAATAAGATCAGAAAATTGTGAAAAAATCAATCTTACAATTTTGTATTTGTACTTTTCAGGTTCTTGCATTAGTACACATCTTTTCATTGAGCACTTGGTGAAGCATACGAAAGTTTGCAAATAGGAATTATTTGACAAGTTTATAAGAAAATATTTAAGATAATGTGTTTAGCATTTCATTTGACAATGAAATTTGTTAAGTACGTTAGTTTTTTTTTTTTTTTTTAAAAAAAGGAGTGGAAAGTTACATACATGCCTGGATAAAGAGGGATCTGGGTAGTTAGAAGAATAAATGCAAAAGTCCTAAGGTGAAAGCATATTTAATGAATATCAAGCAGAGGTTCCTCAGGGTTGAAAAGAATAGAATATGTGCCTAAAAAGATAGTATTTCCAGATCATCTGGGAATTTTTTCAAGAGTATGAACTGCATATAATCTGTCTCCTTCACATTCTATCATTATCCCTTACTTCTTTCCAAGGATTCTTCTAAAACGATTTCTAAATATTGCCCAGAAGTAAATATATACTAGAGTTACATAGAAGATATGTTCCCCTATTTGTCTGGCCAACTCCTGTTTCTGGTCAGAGATCATTCTAGACATCTCAACTTTTGACAGCTGTCCCTGAAATACTAGATTACTGAGGCACTACTACCTGTGATAGTGCATTATAATCAGCTAGAGCCTGTGAAAACCCTAAGTTGTTTTTAACTATCATTCTCTCTTTGTCAGTAATTTTTGTGTTTGCATTCTCCAGCACAGTGAATAAATAATAACATACACTGAGAGGCAGGACTGAGAGGCCATCTACCTATCTTGACTTATTCTAAGGAGGAAAACAGATGCACTGTATGTTAACACAGTTCTAACATAGATGGAGGAGATGATTTCTAGGTCCATCCCTTACTGAAGAGCTATTAGCAGTTCCTAATGATGTAAAGAGTCATTCTTCTTTGATGGTTTGGTCACTGATAGGTTTCCCATGCCCTAGAGTCTGACCCCATATCGTTGAATATATAGGCAGCACTAAATAGATAAAATGTGTTATAGAAGAAAAAGAAGAAGAGGAAGAGGAAGAAGAGAAAGAAAGAAAGAAAGAAAGAAAGAAAGAAAGAAAGAAAGAAGAAAGAAAAACCCAAAACATTAAGTTATGTAGCTGTGTGGGAGCCATGTTGGGAAGAATAGTTAAGAAATTGGACAGAAACTTAATGGATAGAGGTAATAATATTTCATTGTATATATTCATGAAATTCTCATAATTACAGAAAACTTAAGCATTATTCTAAGTTTCTGTCCAGGGACAGCTTCCAGCAGTTTTGAAACAGTGTTCCAATAGTAAAGGCGGTCACTGTTCTATTCAGTCTTATAAGCAAAGACTCACTTTTATTCCATTACTATGGGTGAACTTTTATATTCTTGCTTTATTTCTAGGAACCTGTCTGTTTCCTTGCCTGATCCTCTTAACGTTTACATCTCCTCCACTCTGACACTTGCATATCCCTGAAACCCTGGGCATTATTTCCTGGATCTCTGCTACCTGCACTAACTTTCACTGATGATGTCCTTCCCATTTCTTTTTAAATTTAGTTTTATTTCATGTGCATTGTTCTTTCTCTTACAACTATGTCTGAGTGAGGGTATTGGATAGGCTGGAACACAAATTACAGATATGTGTGAGCAGCAATGTGGGTTCTGGGGATAGAACGCAGGTCCTCTGAAAGAGTAGGTAGTACTGTTAACTGCTGAGCCATTTATCCAGCCTGTCCTACCCATTTCTAAGAAAGTCTTTTCATTTATATCTCCATGAAGCCTCATCTATCTCCTTCTATACCTCCTACTGACTTTATCTCCTAGTTTCTCTTGTTTCTATGTCTGTTTTTTTATAACTATCAATTACTTCACCTAAACTGAACTACAGAATAGCAAATAAAATATTTGATGGGATAAAGTTCTTCATTCTGTATATTTTTCTAAGTCACAATTGAGGATTCAATTCATTTTCTCTAGCAAAGGGTAGATTGTGTCACATATTTTAATTATAATTTATATGTATTCTTAATTTACCCTATGCTAAATACATTTTGTTTTATATACATGCATTATTAAGCAGAATATCTTTCTCTAAATTTTTATACCATCTGAGAAAATAATTAAAATCTACATGAATCAAAGTAACTCAGATATATTCATATGCTGCATTATGGACATTTTATGAGTATCAAATCAAATAATATACATCAATATACTTGAAAATGCAAAGTACAGTATTTTTTATGATTGTATGATTTTATGTTAAATCTATCATTATCCTCACTTTGGGTATAAAGGTTACCTATGCATACAATTCTTCCTCTAAGGACTTAGACTATTAGGGAAATGTATATACTTTGTGTTCTTCCTTCCATGCTCTTTAGACAATAATAGCAGTACACTTTCACAGACTACTGGCATTGGAAAGTAGAATACTGCAGTATTCCTTTGTTTTAATAATGCTTATCCTGCCTGAAGCATTAAGAAAACAATTTGAGTCTCTAGTAAAGGGGTTTTGCTTAAGCAATGTGTATCTAACATGCCACCTAGTGCTATAGAAATAAAATGCAGCATGGTTTACTCACAATGCCTTTAAATCATTGAGTCACTGTTTTGTCCCCCTGTGAAGAGTTAAGTCCAAGCTACCATGATCCCCCATTATTTTTAAAGTGATCTGGACATTGCTTTAATTATGTATAATTTTAAAGATGTTCAAAATTTCATACAAGAGTATCTGACATTGTGCTGTACATGGTTCTTAAAATATCATGTGTTTAATACATTGATAATACTGAAGAAAATAAAATAAATGGTAGTGTACTTGCTTTATAGGCAAGAGGCCCTGGGTTCAATTTCCGATACAAGTAAAAAAATAAAATAACAAAGAAATTCTAAATTTCCCATGAAGTTTTAGCAATTGTTACTAGTAGGGCTGGGAATAATATATTACAGACTTTGAAGGGTTTGTGGTTCTAGATTATGGCTCATAAATCTTGTTTGTATTTTAATATCTTAAAGTTTAAACTATTAACACTTTTAGAAGTATCTCAAAGAATGAACATTATATTTTTAACCAATCACCTTTTTGCATGGAAGAGAAATTTAGTAAATTTAACAGAAAAGGAAGAGATAAGCTTCAAGTTTGATTCAATGTGATATTGTCATCTACAAATGTGTGGGCCTACTTTCATATCTATGGTGGGACACAAAAATCTCACAGCAATCAAATTGTGCATTCCTCTTTCTATTCTAGTATAAAAGATAAATAACAATGTGACAGAGGAATAACAATAAGAATTAGACTATCTAATAAAAAGATCAGAGTACCATAGCCAAGAGAATCCAGAATAACATAAAAGCAAAAGTGTTTACATGAACATCTCTACTTACAGAAAGCTTCCATTGTCAGAAACAAAACAATAAAGAATGTGATGAGCAAACAATATCCAAAAGATTGAATGATATTAAATTCTACTTAGGTTGAGGTGAATGATAGGATCGCTAGCTCCGGATCACAGTGAGGGGCAAGGTAGGTGCTGCTGTCCTTAGCATTCCCACAGGGCAACCAAGTTTGAAGTCTAGAGCACACATTTGCTGAAGACCTGAGTTCTTTCCTCTATTTCGCAGAGGAGCATCTTCATGACTAAAGCGTACAATGGAGGGGGTGTTATGCAGACTCTGCACTTGGAGTCTTTCATAGGGTAAAGCCAGTTCCCAGCTTCAGCACCATCAGGTCCAGTGCTGCAGCAGGTAGAGAGCAGAAGTCAGGGTTTCACCAGAAAACCTTCCTGTATATATTATTCTCCTGAGTGAAACAATGTTTGATGTAATAACACTTGATATTTTTTCTCCCAAAAATGTAGTCTCTGTCACCCTTCATGTCCTTCTGGAGACATATCAAATAAAAAGAAAAAAGAATGAATGAATGAAAGAAAGAAAGAAAGTAGAAAAGAAAAGAAAAAGTAATGGGAAAAAAATAAATCAGCTCAAGACATGGTGAGGCTTTTAGTCCAGCACTTCAGAGGCAGAGGCATTCAGCTATCTTGAGATCAAGGACAGCCTGGCCTACAGAGTAAGTTCCAGTACAGTCAAAGCTACACAGAGAGGCTCTGTCTTAATATAACCTGATACATAAATAAAAGCCAGCCCAGCCATAAAAATTCTATTTAAATGGTATAATGTATGCAGAATATGGGAAACACATGCATATATATGAATATGTATATATATATATATAAAATGCTTAATAAGTTCATATAATTTTTTCTATCACTTCCATTTGATACGTTAAAACTTGCTCAAGATTATACTCATTTACTATAGATACTCAGGTTGAAACTATCAACTCTGATCCAAAGCTCCACATGAATTATAATATTACTTATCCCTATGTCCAGGATTAGTTTGGTGGATTAGATGTTTATTTTCATTTCTGTTTGATTTTCTTTCTTGTTAGTTTAGTTTTAGTTCATGTCCTGTTCCATATCAGAATATTTAAGTGTTTCAAATTCAAATATTATCCTTTAAATTTTCATAATCTTATAAAATAATAAAAAGCTTACACTAAAGATATAAGCATTTTTCTTAATAAGTATCCATTAAGTTAGTGAGTGAGTGGGTGAATGAATGAATAGTTAGTGACAAAAATATTCATTTTCAATATTGATTCCCTAATCAAGATCTTTATCTCCTCCACACATATATTCCAGTCCTTTATATATATAAAACCAATAAATGACCTTTAACATTATCATCTTATAAAAGAAAATCAGCGGTCCACTTATCATGTTTTGAATAGCAAATGATTTTAAAACTTCTAGGAACACAGATATTAAAAGTAAATATGCAGTACTCTCTGTCTTCTATGTGAGAAATGTCCAAAACTCAGTGAAGATTTAAAACAGAGAATAGTAATTAGCTCTACACAATATAGGATATATTTTCCTTCAGCATGTATGTATAAGAAAATGCCATATAATAAGCAAAATATAAAATTAATGATGAATAATGACACGGAAAACAATGTTATAAAAAATGAAGATCTGTGCTCTTTCTCTCTCTCTCTCCCTCTCTGTCTCTGTCTCTCTATCCATTCTCAAAATGTGCCCTGCAGTTACTGAAAGAATCTAAGAGCACATAGAGCAAAACTACATATATGGAGAGACCTCTGGACTGATTTTCATCAAGACTCTGTGAATTCATCTAGTACAAATATTTCTGCTTTGTATGAGGCTTCACCTGCATGTTCTAAAGAGACACTGGCACCGAAGCCATCTGAAAGATTCACAGGGCTTTATTATCCAGCCAAAATACCCAGGACATTCTTGTTACTGCTGGTAGCTGAAAGTATAGCTGCTACTCTTAACATCTCTTTATACATGTGGTCTTTCCTTGAGGCTCTGACTTTTTAAAAGTTCGTGTTTGGATTCTTGGAGAAATTATAGCCATAGCAAAAATAAAAATGGCTGAATCTGTAAATTAGAATACATAATTTTTGTAGTATTCCAATACTCAAAGCATACAGAGTATCATAGATTCAAGTGGAGATAATTATAAATCCAAATTTTCAGATGCGAAAAATAAATAAATTATTGTAAGGACCAAATGAAGTTCTGAGTGCAAGTTTTCATTCAGATTTTTGACATGGTCTCAGCATGTCAAAAACCCCGATACCTCAGGCCATGCGAATGGCAAAAACTTTCCCATATAAAGCTCAAAGGAATGGCAAAGCCTTTTTCTAGTCCAAGTATGAATGTTACAACACCTGACTTTTAGGTTAAACCACTGTATGCAAAAACTCTCAAACGCTGATGACTGTAACTTGAAACTTTTCCTGTTGAGAAACACCTCCCCCAACCATGATTATTAGTTAACATGACTCCTCTTTTAGCTGCATATAATAAATGCACTGAGTCTTCTGTCTGCTGTTTTGGCTCCATAGAACACACTGCCAAATTCCAGCTTTTCTACATATGCATCTGTTATTTCTTCATTTCTTCTTAGCTCAGTAAGGTCAACCCAAAATCTATGTATGTTGTGGCAAGTATACAGTTGCATTAAATTCAAAGATCAACAATAATACAATAATGAATGTATTGTAGGGCTATAACAATTAGAAAATGCAAGGTTGAAAAGGAAAACATCACAGTATATCTTCTTCAGTGACGCTCACATCTTTTCATGATTTTGCAACCAATCTTAGATATGAGAAAGCTGAGAATGAAAATGACCACATGCTACAGTGACAGTCACATAGTAAGATCCAAACACAGAAGAGCATTTGCAATTTATTCCATTATACACTCACTCTAATGTAAAATTCCCTGATTCCCAATGCCCTACCATATCAAAAACCAATTTCCTACATGTGGATTTTAATATATCTATAATCTATTTCATCCCTACTCTCTGCTCTTCATAGCATGCACATTATTTCAGCCTGGCTTTATTTCCTGTTCCTGGAAGGGCTCCAATTGTTCCACCAGCAACCTATATCCACCTTCGTAATCCACTGTCTTCTACCCAATTATAGCAAACTATAGGGTATCTCTCCTTTGTGACATTAACACACCCTTTTAAAATATTGGCTTGTGGAATGTATACTGTAGCTGTTTCCATGTGTTGCCTTTTATCATTTCACTTTATGTCATATTTTTATGGTTCTAATCTATATTATCCAGGCTGGTATTATTCCTTAATTCCTCATAATCTTCCACTTTTTAAGCCTGGTTCACCAGAGAATTGGCAATGAACTGTACCACAGTGCTCTTTAGTCACGCTAAAGTCAATTTGAAACCTCAGTACAAAAAGGATCAATGGGAATGTTACTCTGAAATAACTAACTTGACTGCAGTCAAGTTGAGCATCATATTCAGACCATATACTTATGCGAATTAGATGCCATATTCACCCTTGAGCCTTCTCAGCAAATTGCAGGGAAACCCCTGAAGAGCAAAGTCGTCCAGCAAAGCAGTGGAGTTAGTAACTTCATGCTGTGATTTCTGAATTTCCATTAAAGAACATTTTCCTTTCTACTAGGTAGAGATTGAAATGCCTTTGATAGGATAATTTATTCCACAATTAAGAATGAATCTTAAGGCACAAATTCACTAAAATTATAAGATTTTTTTCCATATCAACTATTGAAGTATTTTATTAAGGGCAGAGGAATCAAAAATACTTGGACATATTGAAGAGAAACAGATTTTTCAAGAAAGTCAAAAGATAAAATACAGAGGCCAGGAAACCTGTTAAGAGTTTGCCTCAGGTCATATCTGGTAATGTTTCTAACTTCACAAAGAAGAAAATGATGTCATAAGGCATAAGTTCTCTAGAATTAAAATATAGAAAATCACCCTATAACCTCTGCCATCTGGCCCAGCATATTCAACACCCACACTTACTTTAGATACACATACATCCACTTTCTGAAGGCTGGTGAGATTTTTTAAAATGCAGCATGATGTGTTGGTGATCATTGGGCAGAGAATAAAAGACATATTTTACTATGTTTTTACCTGCACTACTTTCCAAATTCTACATACTTATTAAATGGTTTCTTGTACCATATTTTCAATGCTATGTATAAATCAGCAATAAGTTTTAAACAATAAAATGAGCCTATCACGGTCCCAAAGTGTTGGATGCTCAGGTAGAGATTGTACAAGGGAGTTTAGGAGGCAAGCTAAAGAAAATAGCAGCCTGTTTGTCTTACAATTAACTTTATTTTCCTTCCTATCAGGGATGAGTAATCTTGTTCAGCTGTCCATTTACTCTTAATAAGCCAAACTAAAAGGCCTAATGGGGATGCTAAAATTCTCATTTTTGAGAGTCAGATGATTTCTGGTTACCAGAGGCATAATTTTCTCACTCCAATTGGGCAGTATTTTTGACATCTACTGGAGTGAGAAAAATGGTTTTATAGCAGAGAACTGAATGAATGTTTTGTGTTTATTTTATTTGTCTTCAGGGCAACAGTTATTAGAACTAGTGGGCCCTATTTTGCCTGCCAAACAAATATTTGCTATTTCCACCCACCCTCTGCTTTATGTTGTCTTGTGACTGCTTCAGCTATTGTGTACCTTTGTGGGTATGATAGGAAATAAGTTAAATTCCTTTTCCTGGTAAAGACTCCATATTGCCTTTTTTCCTGTGACAGATGCAGATGGGTTTAGGCAGACACTGCAAATGCACATGCTACAGGAGTTGCTTTATCTCCTCCTATTCTTTGAAAAGAGTGCAAAGGCCAAATCTGCGGTCATGCCAGCTACATTCAAAAGGAAGACTTGGAAAAATAAGAGTTGAATGTGGACAATACAGAGCTAAGGGACACTGAGAGTGTGAATTTCAAGCTTTGATTTTTCCATCACTGAGGCTACAATAGAAAAAGTCATTATCATCCTCTCCTCTCTAGCTTAGCCAAGGAACAACATGTTATAAGCTTAAAAGCTTCATGGCATCTCCTCCTACTCACAACTGTGTTGTAGAAAGAGGATAAAAATGGATTTCAAAAGATAAGGAATGTTTTTTTTTTCTGAATAAAGCTAGATGTAGAGATTCCTTTAAAAATTGGTAAATATTCAGACTAGTTCAATTAATTCTAAAATTCTCTAAGAATTATACTAGGCAGACATGCCAATCACTGTTATTTTTAAAGTTTCTTCTTAGCAAGATTATTTATATTACAATCTGGCATGCACATACACATGTGTGGTATGCATGCATGTGTGGATGTGGGTGTGGTGTGTAATGTTAAACAACTTTCCCATAAAAAATGTTTACTCTTGTCACCTGTGTCATATATTCCTAGCCCTCTCCATATTTTGTTTATGGGTTCTACAATTAGATGATTCACCTGATACTATTTCCATCCGTTCTGCCAAAGGCTGAATACATCTCTTTTAGAGCAGAGAAAGAGATGATTTTCCAGGAGACTTTTTCCCATCCAAAACAAATATAGTTTCAAATTCAGACTATGGTAAAGGATTCTATGCAAACCAAATTGAATACTACCTCATGTTTAAAAGAAAATAAGTTATTTTGTTTAATTTTGATTATACTATCAATTATTAAAGAATGCTTATTTCACAGGGTTCTAAGATGGGAAGGGTTGATTTTTTTTCATCTGTTAGCATGCATAGTAACTTCCATGAAAGTTAACTACTGGGAGGCATCTTCCAGGTCAGTATCATTTTGATTTCTCCATGTTCTATGATGTAACTATGTGATATCAATATCACTATGGTTTTGACATGAATTTCTGGAGAATAGCCCAGCATGACTGAAATAGCCTATAATATTGGGGAAAGGGGGGAGTCTGGGGGGCTTTACTTGTCAGCAATTCTAAAAGAGTTAAACCATTTTTAGCACTGGGCTTTATTAGTCTGTGGTATTTATTAGGGAAAATATCATCTTATTATAGGGTGGCTCAATTTAGATTCTTTTGATACATGTAAATGCATATATTTTAAGAATCATCTTAGTATTAAGTTTTCATATTTCTTTTTAAAGACAATGTTTAGTGATATTTAGCTCTCTTTTTACTTGCTGAATTACTTTGCCTTCCTATGACCCAACCTTTCTATCTTGTTAATTCCTTTAAATCATTTGTGATTGATGACAACAAGAAAACAATGTCCTCTGAATAACACAGGATAGTAACACATATGCTCTTACAGTGGCCATGACAACCTGCACAAACTATACACAAGCTCTATCCAAACAAAATCCCAGCATTGAAAGGGGAGTCAGACACTAACCCTTACTAAGAACTGAGGTTCTATTCACAATTGACAACTTTTAGTAGAGTAAGGGTACATTTTCTCTATGAGTGTTCCCACTGGAAAGTTGGTCACACTTTAATAGAAGGCTACACATTCAAAAATCTTTAGGTAACAAAAATTACATTTGATGGGTGGAAGAAAAGACAGGATACAAAAAACTGGAGTAGGAAATGGAGGTGAATCTCGGAGGATTGGGTAAGGAGGAATTGTTGAAATTTACAAAAAATAATAACTGGTCTGGCCTCAGTGAGTGAAGATGTACCTAACCCTTGAGAGACTTGAGGCCCAGGGAGTTGGGGGGGTCTGGTGCAGTGGGGGTGAGGGAGGTGAAGACATCTTCTTGGAGATAGGGAGAGGAAGTATGAGGTGAAGAACAGTCAGAGGGTGGACCAGGAGGGGGATAAAGACTGGATTGTAAAAATTGATTAAAGAATTAAAATAGTAAATAATAATAATAATAATAATAATAATAATAATTAATAATAATAATAGTCAAGTGAAAGAGACCTCAACCATTTGACTATTTTGTGAGGGGAGAAAACACTTATTGCAATTTAACTTGAAATGTACTAATATCAATAGATGCTATAATTTAAAGTGAGTTGGAGCCAGGATAGGCATATCTAACTTGAAATTAGATTTCTTTTTTACTCTTTCAGTCTTCTTCATGCTTTTACGTTGGCTCCCAAATGCTGGTAGGGTAATAAATTGATTTCTTTTTGACTCTTTCAGTCTTATTCATGCTTTTACTTTGTCTCCCAAATGCTGGTACAGTAAATCTTGTGTTTCCAAACATGATGTCAAGACAGGACAACAGTATTTTTCTTCTTCTAACTCTTAGAATCATGGAAGTCTCTTTTTACATTCTGCTCAGTTTCTTATCATATCTTACTTGTTAGAACTGTACTAACATCTTTTTCTATACCAATCAGAAGGAAGCAAAGATTACTGGAGAGCAATCATTGGGAGAAAATCTTAACCACATAGTGTATTCAAGCATAGAGTCCTAATTGTTCCAATTATCTATTCATTGTGATATCTTTTGCCATATCTAATCAATGACATATTTACTTGCATCAGCAAGTCATATGGAATTCCAGAATTTCAATAGTATTTCAATGAAATGGTGCTGGATATGCTTATTTTTAACCATGTAAACAACTCAAAAACAAAACTCACTTCTCTTAGTGTGAAATTATGAATTCTTGCACATGTTCACAGTATAATGAAAAAATTAATGCAAAATGATATAATATTTATAACATAAAAGAATACTACTAGTGATTTGTGTTCCTAAATGAATTCACATATTGTTTGGTGTTATTTATTTAGTTGGAAATCTTCTTGGGGTATCCTTCTCATCACTCGCCTAGAGGGACTGATTGAGGGTTGACCCCAACATGGCAGAAAATAAACCTCTTGCTTTTGCATCAATATGCATTTGGTGTCTCATTCAGGGGCATCTAGAAAATAAGTACTACTGACTGAAGGTTAGAGGTCTTAACATTTAGGGGCTTATCCGGGATTTGAGGAGATCTCCTAGTGACCACCGAATAGGCTGATTGGAGGGAAAAAGACCACATTTGGTAACTGCAACAGGCGCCTAAGTTAAGTGTTTATTTCTCTGTCTTCTGCTTTCAATTTTGGCTCATGAGCAGAGTGTCAACTGGAAAGCCTCTGGTCTGGTGAGGTCATGGCATTAAGGTAGTAAGGCACACATGCCTTAATGCCATGACTGTGGGGAGTCTGGAGGACACTTCAGTCTCCCCAGAGGGAGTTGAGAGGATTCTTCTCCTTTTGGAAATGGCAAAACACAGTATCAAGGGGAGCTGAGTCTTGCTGTAACCTTGTTTCTGCACCCGTGGCAGGGACAAACTGTCTATGTGTTGTCTTTCTCTGTGTTTTTGTACTTGGACTGTCTGCTCATGTGTCAGGGGCCAACTGTCTGTGTCCTGATTGTTATTCTCTGTGTTTGTTGGTGGTGATCTCATTCTTTGTTCTTGGACTTGGACTGATGACATTTTTGGACATTGGACAGACTGAATTTATCTTGTTAAACATCCTACTTAACCACTGGAGGGAAGTTTGGGGAAAGAGGAGAAAACTTGTCAGTAAAGAAAGGCGACTTGATTACTCTCTGCTTCTCCTGAATGGCCCAATTTCGGAGTAGGATGACCACCCATAGGGACCTTGAACTTGCAGGTGATCAAAGCTGTAGAGGAAAGAATCTTTAGGCCAGGATCCCTCAGGCACCAGACCAAATACCCTATATAGTTACCTGGAAGAAACTAGTGGAGGAACCCCTTCATGGATAAAAGCCTTTTTTTCCCCGAGACCCATCTTTTAGGTTCTAGCCATGAGGAAAAAGCAAACATGGGAGGAGGGATCCAGACATGAGAAAAAGTTGATCCTCCAAAACCATTCAACAGTGGGGCTGTTGCTCCAGGACTCTCCTCTGCCATATATCTCTACCCTTGCCTCCATGGTCTTGCCTATGCAAGCACTGGCCCCAGGATCCTCAGCCCATATGGGACTTGGGCTGTTGAAACCCCCTTTATTGGAGGAAAGAGCAGGAGAAGACCCCCCCCAACTTCCCAGTCCTGCCATGGGGACCCAAAGTCTGAGAGCCACCTCCCCTGATACCATGGTGGTTCTCCCGCTGAGTACATATGGACCTCCAGATAAGGGCAATCAGGCTAATGCAATATTGGCTCTTCTCTTCAGCCAACTTTTTACAAGTGGAAGGTCCAACCACCTCCCCCCCATTCAGATATCCCCACTGAGACTGTTTTATTTACTCATCAGCCTACCTGGGATGATATCCAACAACCCATGAGAGTGCTCTTCACAACCGAAGAGTAAGAGAGGATAATGCAGGAAGCCAGAAAGAATGTTCTCTCAGGCACACGGATTGACCAGGCTGTCCTTGACAGCAGCTTTCCCCACACTAGACCTGACTGGGACCTTAATACAGTATAAGGTAAGAGGCACCTGAAGGTCTACCACCAGGCTCCATTGGCAGTTCTTAAGAGGGCTGCACTATGATCCACAAATTTAACGAAAGTATGCGACCTTAGACAGGGATCAGATGAGTTGCCTGTTACCTTTCTGGACTGACTCATGGAGACATTCTGTCAGTATACACACTCTGGTCCCAGCAGCGAGGAACAAAAAGCTACTGTAACTATGGCTTTTATAGACCAGGCTAGGAGAGATATCAAGAAAAAGCTTTAGAGGCTAGAGGGACTACAGGATAAGTTGTTGAGGGATTTAATGCAGGTTACTGAGAAAGGCTACCATAACAGGGAGACAGAGGAAGAGAAGGAGAAGAAAAAGAGAAAGATAGAAGATGAAAGGGAGATGAAAGAAAGAAAAGCAACAGGAAAGGAACTTGCAGAGAATCTTGACTACAGTAGTTAGGAAAAGCAGAGAAGAGAGACTCCAACCAAAGAGAAACAGTAAACCCCTTGAAAAAGACCAAAGCACTTATTGCATGGAGAGGGGCCACTGGGCCTTAGAGTGCCCTAACAAATGGAAGCTGGTGGAAGGAAATCCCAGGTCTTGGGAAAAGTCTCTCTCAAACAGCAAAGGTGCTAACCCTGGGGGAAGACAGCAACTAGGGTGGAAGCTGTTGGAACTCCCTCCTCAAACACAGGATAACTCTGAGAATGGAAGGGAAACCTACTCAATTCTTGGTGGACACAAGGGCTCAATAATCAGTCCCTCTCTAAGCCAATGGCCCTGTTTCCAAGGAAAAAAAATCTTGAGTCCAAAGAGCCACTGGCACCAAAATGTATTCATGGACTACCCGAAGAACAGTGGACCTAGGAATTGGCAGGGTATCCTGTTCATTTACTGACATCCCAGATTGTCCCTACTCTCTGTTGGGGTGAGACTTACTCTCCAAGATGGGGTCACAGATACACTTCCTGCCTGAAGGGGTGCAATTAACTGACCCAAAAAGAGAGTCCATGTATGGAGGAAAAACCTCTCCAACTGACCCTTGCCAGGAGCCGAGGTGTAGTGGCTATTCCTGATTATCAACCTGACTATATCTGGAATGCAATACAATTCATAATTAGAAGGCTCACCTGTGATCCAGATCTTGAGGTTGGAAGACACAAGTTTCTCACCTGGATCTTGTCATGGAGATCTTGAGGCATAGTGACCATGAAAAGCTTAGGCCCAGGCAAAGTAGTACATGTCCTTATTCCCAGGAGACTGATGCAAGGATATCTCTGAGTTCAAGGTCAGCCTGGGAAAAAGCAAGTCCCAGATACAGGTGTGGTGGTACACACCTTTAATCTGGGATACATCTTCTGCTGGAGACCTACATAAGGACATTGGAAGAAGGAAGATTTGCTCTTCTTGGCCTTCGTGCATTGTGGGATTGAACAACTGCTAGATCCTTGGACTTTCATTCACAGCTCCTGCTGACCATTGTTGTGGAGTTGGACTACAGACTGTAAGTCATCAACAAATTCCCTTACTATATAGTGACTACCTATAAGTTCTGTTATGCTAGAGAACCATGATGAAAACAAGAGGCTACCTGTTTTACAGACAGGAACAGTTTTCTCTATGAAGATTGGAGACAAGTACGTGATACACATATGTCATCTGGGAAGAACCTCTATCCTCCAGCATGTTGGCATAGAAAGCAGAGCTAATTGCCCTCACCAAAGCCTTGGAACATGGGACTGGCATGAAAATTACCATCTACATGGGGAGCATGTATGCCTTTCCCACAGCCCACATTTATGGGGCTATATACAAAAAGAGAGGGCTGCTCACATCAGAAAGAAAAAAAATAAAAAAACAAGCATGAAATCTTGTATCTGATGAAGCCAGCAACTGTGAGTATTAATCGTTATCCAAGACATCAGAAGTGGAGAGACTCAGTAGCATGAGTCAATAACCAGGCAGATCAAGTGGCTCAAAAAGTGTCTCTGCAGGAGCCTATTCCAGTTATGGGCTTGCAAGAGACACCTGTTGGGGAATGAGACTATACTAAGGGATGGCCTCACTTAAAATATACAGAAGAAAGGACTCAGATTGCAAGCCACCCTACCAACTATTACATAGAGGAGAAGGGGCAATGGCGCACACAAGAAGGAAAAACTATAGTCCCCAGAAAGCAAACAAAAGACTTACTAGGCCAAATGCACAGGTGCACTCATTTAGGGAATAAAAATCTTGTCCAAGCAGTCAAGGGATTTAAAGTATATATAATGACTTCAAGTTTTGGGACAGAGAGATAGTAGAATAGTTTAAATAAGGTATGCCAGCAAGTGAATGCTTATGAGGCCAAGAGTAAACAGGGCAAAAGATATAGGGGAGAATGGCCTGGCATATATTGGGAGGTCGATTTTACAGAAGTTAAACCAGAAAAATATGGTTACAAATACCTTCTAGTGTTTGTGGATACTTTCTCTGGATGATTTGAGGCTTTCCCCATCAAGCAGGAAACAGCTACTGTGGTAGCCAAGAAGATATTAGAGGACATTTTCTAGAGGCTGGGAGTGCCCAAGATAATTGGAGCAGAGTATGGTTCTGCTCTTGTCTCTAAGTAAGTCAGGGATTCACAGAGACATTGGGGATTAATTGGAAGCTCCATTGTGCATACCATCTCCAGAGATCAGGGCAGGTTGAGAGAATAAATAGAACCCTAAAAGAGACATTAACTAAATTGTTCTTGGAGGCTCTTGTAGACTGAATGGTGCCCCTTCCCTTGGCCCTGTTCTGAGCCTGGAACACCCCTTACTATTCTAACCTGACCTCTTTTGAGATCCTGTTTGGTAACCCAAGTCCCTTGGTGTACACGTAGCCCTCCCTGCAGGCATACCAACTCACTGATAGGAACCTCTTCTTGAAGTTCCATGAGATTTGGCCCAAACTGTCTGCCTTAAATGCTCCAGGGATGCCAGATACCCCTCACTGCTTCCAGACTTGTGACTGGGTCTACATAAGTGGGCTTGGGCACAGTCCCTGGAACTCTGGTGGAAGGGACCCTTCCTGATACTGCTAACCACTCCCACAGCCCTCAAGGTGGACAGTATTGTGGCCTGGGTGCACGCTTCCCACGTGAAACCTGCAGAAGATGGACAATCTGCTCAAGCTCAAGATCACTTAAACTTGATCGTGACTGCCTGGTGGTACCTTTGGTTTCTGGTTCCTTCTAAAATCCTGTGTGCCCATCTGCCAAATCTGTTACAGCACTCATTATCTCCCTTCTGTTGGGGTTGTAGGTGGCCGGGGCAGCCACTGGGACCTCTGCTTTGGTCTTAAGAGGGAAAAATTATAAAAGGCTCAGGGCAGCCATTGATTTAGATATAGAGAGAATAGAAACTTCCATCAGTCACCTTCAAGAATCATTGACTTCATTATCATAAGTAGTACTACAGAATAGGAGGGGATTAGACTTAACTTTTCCTCCAGCAAGGAGGGCTATGTGCTGCTTTAGCTGAAGAGTGTTGCTTTTATATAGACCATTCTGAGGTTGTTAAAGATTCAATGACCAAGGTGAGAGAAGGGCTATCTAAGGGGAAAAAGGAAAGAGAACAGAGTCAGGGTTGATTCAAGTCTAACTCCTCTCTTTGGTTAATCCCCCTCATATCCACCTAATTGTTAGGAAATCTAAGAGTTCTTCTGCTATTGTTGAACTTCAGACCCTGCATATTGAACAAGCTTATAGCCTTCATAAAAGAGAGAATAGGAGCAGTACAGCTGATGGTCTTGTGCCAAAAATATGAGTTAGTTACCTAAGACCCCTGAGCTTAGCTCCAGGATTGGAGCTTGTACAAGACAAAGGGGGGAATGAGGGACCCTAAAGGGTTTTCCAGTACTGCCCCCTCCTTACAGCTTCCCCCTCCCACCTGAGGTCAAGGCTAGGCCAAGTTCCATTCTCCAGCCACAGGAACATCCTTGAGTAAAAAAATTCTCAGAATGTACTGACTGAGAGTTACCTGACCCTCTGGAAAGTCGAGGTGGAATTCAAATGTGTGTCATGCTTGCTAGCCTATAGATTTTGAGGTCAATATGCTTAGCCAATAAGTTTAAACTCTAACCTTGTGAAGTACCCTGTGCCCCTAAAAAGTATAAAAACTGCTTGTAATTGTCACACAGGATCACTTTCTAGTCACTCTCCTAGAGGGACTGATTGATGGTTGACCCTGATATACCAGGAAATAAACCTCTTGCTTTTTCATCAGAAAATAAATAAATAAATAAATAAATCCTTTTGTCTTTATACTTTTCTTTTTAAGGTGAAATATTGAAAAAATTAAACAAAGGGTCAAGAATCCCAATTTATTGCCAATCAAATATGTGCATGTAAGCCAACAACAACAAAAAAATAGTGCTTTATCCATAACTTACTCTAGAAAGAAAGATAGATAAAATTAAGTAACTGGAATAATTCTCAAAGTCAATATTAAATCTGTTTATTGAGTCTCTCAAAATAAAATCTGTATTCAATAGGAGACCTTTCATTTTTATATATAGCTCACATTCCCAAAATTCCAATATTAATTTTCAATAGTCCAATGTTTTGCTAGAAAATGATCAAGTCCCTGTCCACTTCCCTGCTTTTCTAGACTGTGGACTTTCACTGACTTATGCAGATCTTTCTTTTAGAACTGGGATTTGAAGACTGTTAAAGAATGGGGCAGACTACAGTTAATGCAGTTTCAGTGTGTTTTATACCTGAATGCAACAAAGAAAATGGTACTCCAAGGAAAGTTTTTTGAGGTTAGAAATACATGATCAAAAAACATGCAAATAGTAAGCACATTCTAAATATTTACAGTGCAGCTCTTTCATAGAACTTACTCAGGACAAACCAATTTAAACACTATGGCCTTGCATGTATTGTAGATTATATCTTGGAAAACAAGAAAGCAAGGCAGAAGGTAACATCCAGATTCAAGGGTACATTGAAACCTACACTGACCATAACATTTTACCAGACTGGATTCTATAGCTATTTTCCAACACTGACAAACTTTAAAAATCATGAAACAAAATTGTAACATGAAGAAAAAAATAGCACTAGTATTTTCAAGTGAACTGAAGCAACTCTTTAAACAGTGTTTGTGTATGTGTATATGTTTTCATGAGCATGTTCATGTGTGTGTGTGTGTTTGTGTGTGTGTTCTTGTGTGTTTATGCGTGTCTATGTGTGTGTGTGCTGTCTATATCAAGCACTATTCACATTAATTTTTGAATTAGAGTCTCTCACTAAACCTAACATTCATCAATTCTGATAGACTGGCAAGACTTCAAGCACCAAGAGTCATAATTCTGATTTTCCAGTGCTAAGACTACAAGCTCATTACTAAGTTAGCTTTTAAAAGATGTTCCTTATACTGACATAGCAAGTACTGTACCAAGAATAGGATGTGCAGAATGCTTCTTACAATTTTTATTTTGAGTTTATCAGGTATATAACATGCAAAAGGAAAAGGGAAAAGGACCTGAGGAAAGAAGGGAAAGAGGAATTGAGAAAGAGAGAGGAAAGAGGAAGAAAATGATGGAGAGAGAAGAGGGAGGGAGGGAAGAAAGGAGGGAGGGAGGGAAGGAGGGAGGGAGGGAGGAAGGGAGAGAGAATGTGTTAGTGCAAGCATCAAAACAGGTCCTTATATCTTCCAGCAGAAATCACCAAGGAAAGCTCAATTAGGGCAGCTAGGAGATGTTTTAGATCAAGGAAGTCCTGGGCAGAAAGGAGTGTTTGACTCTTCTCCCTGTGGTGATTCCAAGTAAATGAGAATTTAGCTACAGACAGAGGCAGCATCATCAAATTGGCCCTCTTAACATACACAGAACCAAAATGGTAAAGCAGAGGCAGTCAGCTGGAGTTCCAATTGATCTTTCTCTCCATGGATGAGGTTTCTGCAGCTGAATTTCCTGCTTCTCTTTGCCACTGTAATCACTTTTATTTTGTGGTATAAATTGTAGTAATTCATGTCAGAAATTCTTTGCCTTCTAGCTTTTCTGAAGGACAGAATGCTTGTAATATAGTGCTAGTATTTTGTTTGCTTTCCTTCTTATCACAGTGTTATGTGAGCCAACTCATTCCCAGACAAAGAACCTTGGAAAACAATTGGTATAAACATGCTTGAGTTTGAAGTGTGTGTAGGCAACTTGACATCCAAAGTCAGCTTTTGAGTGATCTCAACTAACACATTACTGTTTACTAATATAATGTATGTTACACCCACTGAAATCTGCCAGTAGCGCTGGAACAATCATTTAATCCATGAAAACAAAATTGACTTAAACTCATTTGTAAGTAAACTTGATATAATTTAATGCCTACTTCAATAATCTTTTAAAACATCTTGCCCATGTTTTCCCATGTTTTAGTTCATTACTCGTTAAAGCTTCCCACCACATGGTACCTAAAAAGCAAGAAGAGAAGAAGGTGGAGAAGAGGTCAGGGACTAGATAAGTCTTGAAAACTCCCTTTTTCCAACCAGACTCTGCTTACTAATGACTTGTCCATCTATGATCATCTGTGACTATGCAGAAGAGGCTAGTATTGTCATGACTCAGTCAATGCTCTATGTACTACCTCTGAATTTTGCTAAAATACTAAATTAAATGTCAATATATGGGTCTCTGTTGGATACTCATTTTTAAAGAAAATTGTAGCAGGTAGCTCTTGGAGCTGAGTAACTTACTATGTAAACTAGGCTAACCTTGCCTATAACTCATAAATATCTGACTGTTTTTGCCTCCTGAGAGCTGGGATTAAAGCTCCCAATGGTCGGACTCATCATACTTTAATCATTAGAGCATGTTTTCTAACAGTCATTTTTACATAAACCTACATAGAAATAAGTATATAATCAAATTTATGTGAAAGACTGAAATTATTTGATTATTTAAATTCTAGGGCTCAGTAGCAATAAGTCAAAGCAAATGATCAGTGAGACTGTGTTTCTCTGGCTGTAAGAACCACACAAATGGATACAGTTTGAAAGTAAACATTTCCTAAAACGCAAAATTAAACACCCATTTTGGAAAGTATGGAACTTGAAAAGATTATGTGATCTTTAAAACCAAAGTAGGAAACAATGTTTTGGAAACTTTAACTATGTTATGATTGAGATTGAGATTGACAATAAACAAGCAAGTAGACTATAATAAAATGCACAAGAGAGTGGGATTATTAAACTACATTTTGTATTATTTGCTTTTTTCTTTCTTCTCTTCCTACAATGCTTAATCATATTTATATTTAAATATAGTTTATAAGTAGTATAACATACTCTTTGAAGTATTTTAATAACCTTATATGTATTCAAATAGATATTTAATGTAGTGAAAATCGATGGAACTCAGTTCTCAATCCTTTGTAATTTTTTTTTTCATTTACTATGTGGCTTGTAACATCCTTTGCAATTTTGAGCTTATATTTGTTTTGGTCTTCTATTTTTGATTGATTTCCAAATAGGTATATTCAGTTGTTAATTTGAATGTAGAAACAGTCAGGACTAAATCACACTATAGTTTCTGAAAGGTATAGAAAATGTCATATTGACTCCAAACAAAAGAAAAAAAGCAAAAACTAATAATTAAGAAATTCAAACATAGATAATACTTGAATTCTCACCAATCCTTCCAGATCTCTTCACCCCTTCCTTTTCCACATACCCTATGTCTCCCACCAGAAAAGAAAGAGATTCCAAGACACAACAACCAAACAGGACCAAACAATAAAATCAGTCAAGGCAAAATCCCTCATCATGAGTCTGAATATGACAACCCAATATGAGGAGCAGAGTCCCAAGGGCAGGTAAAAGAGTCAGAGACTCTGTTACAAGTCCCACAAAAACACAAAGTTAACAGTCATAACATGAACAGAGGACATGACACAGACACATGCAGGCCACCATGATTGTTGCTTCAGTATCTGTGAGCCCATGTGAGTTCTGATTAGTTGAATAAGTGGACCATGTTCTCCTGGTGTCCCCCACCTCATCTCATTCTTACAGTCTTTTTTCAGCAACTTCAGCAGGGTTTCCTGATCTCAAAAAGGAGGGACTAATTGTTGACCTTAGATTTAGCTATTTAAACCCTCTCTAAAATGTGTCTGGCCATGAATCTTTAAATCTCCTCCCATCTACTACTGGAGTAATCCTCTCAGATGACCATATGATAACCGGACACAGCACTGATCCATTAGTAAAGCAGAATATTATTAGGAATCTTTTCATAACAGTGATCTTTTGGCTCTACCCTATATTTTTGGGCTGTCCAGTCTCTGATTTCTGGCTATCCAGGCATTGTAGGAAATAGGTTCTCTCTTATGGCTTGGGACTCAAACTAAACACTGGTGGGCCACACTCACATGTTCTGTCCCACCTTTGCCCCAGTACATCTTGGAGGCAGGACAGACTCAAGGTGGTCTTGGATTTTTGTTTTGTTTTGTTTTGTTTTTTTGTTTGTTTGTTTTGTTTTTTTTGCTAGGTTTCTGTCTAGTTTTCTCTTTCTGTAGCCTGAAAAGTACTACTTGTGCTAAAGGGACTAGAAAGTAGGGGTGAAGCCTCCATATCTGTACCAGCTAAATCTCTACATTCACTGAATTTTGTGGATGTTGTGCTCAGCAATGGGATCACACTGTCAGTTTTGAGAATGCAGCCTTCTTTCCTACCATCACCCTGGGTTGTTTAGGGATCATTGTGATACCCACCTTAGCCTAAACTCAACCAAATGTAACCCAGCACCACTTCATAGTCTGTATGATTTGTAAAAGCAGTTAAGGAAGATTTGTGGAAGTTACAAGGAAGAGGTTGATTCAAGCAATAACCTTCTACAAGAAATTTTCAAAACCATTTCACAGTCACATTGTAAAGTAATTACAGGAAAATTGCACCTGCCTCACACCCTATTCTTTTGTAAACCCTATAAATCTCTTGTGCTGCTCTGTTTCTGTATAGGGAGTTACCATACCTTCTTTTGTTTATTAACTTATAAAGCCAATAGACACTATGAAAGCCACTGAACCTAATTTTATTCATATTTTCAAGAAATTTATATTTAAAATCACTTTTATTAAAGCTTAAACTGAGAAATATTCAGCAATAATTCTTGTCCCATGACTCATACACATTAGATAAACAACTGTTCACTAAAAAGGAAGATAATGCCACAAATAGATGGTTTTAATGCAGGATCTTCAGTTTCACCAGTTATCATCATTGCCAAATGATATCCTGCTTATATTTTAAAATAACAAAGTACCTGAAATGAATTCCATCTGCCCAGTATCTCAGTTATCAAGCATTCATGAGGTTTTCGGTTCAATTTCCAGAACCACCAAACAAATTCAAATAAAAGCTTATGATATCATAAGTATACAAAATATACAATGTGTGGACAAATGATACACTCTAGATATTATTATTATATGGTGGGTGTAGAGGAATCTTAATCCAGCAACCTGGCTTCTCTGATCATACTCAAAGACATTCTAGGTTTGTGGAATCCAGCTGGAATGCAAACATGCCCTTAGTAGTCACCTTAATCTCTCTGGCTGAAATTCATTAATGCTAAATAATGGCATCTTATTGAGGAACAGACAAAGTGGTGAATAAGAGAAAATGATTCAGAGAAAAGATTTGCCCAATTCTCATGAGAAAAGCTATTTAAGAGAGAGTCAGTTCAGTTGGTTAAGTTGATGCATTTGGGAGTCGGTGTAATGATTTCAGTGCAGTAGAGAGATTAAGTTCATGCAGTTAAGTGCAGGTTAGCAGAGGCAGTTGAAGTCAGAGTATTAGAAGGAGCTAGAAATGAAGAAGAACATTGCCATAGATAGATTTTGGCCAAGCAGAGCAATTCAGTGAGAATCTGAGAGAAGCCACATTGAATCAGTCAACTTAGAGAGGAGTTTTAGCCTAAAGAATTGAGTTAAACCAGCTAGTCAGAGCTCAGGATGAGCTTATTCAGCAGTAAGTCACTGACATGACAATTGTGTCAGCTGGAAGAAAAGATAGATTTACAAGTGGGCAGGTTATAAGAGCAGATAACAATAGCATATATTTTCTCTCTTTAACTCTGACATCAATGCACTTCTCTCTGAAATAGTAGCAAGTCATTTCCTATTGATATAATCACTTTTTTCTTTTGATTTGAAGATCTCTGAATTCTGGGATTTTTCTAATTACTCTAAGTAATATTAAAGATAATTAGATTAAGCTTTTGAAATAAAATTTGTGCACAGTTTGTTAATATTCTTTAGAAGAAGTAAGGAAGTAAAAATTAAAGTATAAGAACTTATCCAGAATAGGTTTTATGTAGTAACTTGGAAATGTGAGTAAGAATGACAAGATGGGGAGAAGAAAAAAAATCAGTTAAGATGTTCTTTCAAATAAGTTCCACTTCACGGTGGACAGAGTATTACAATACTGAAAAGTTCTGAAACAGAACTGAATTTCAGGTTTGTTCCCTACACCCTTTCTAGAGGAAAGCAAATGGTGAAAACATGAACAAATTCTGGTAATCATTAATCAATACTGTCTTAAGAGTTCAGCTAGATGTAATTATATTGTTGAGAATAGTTTTGCTATCCTGGGATTTTTGTTATTCCAAATGAATTTGAAAATTGCCCTTTCTATCTCTATGAAGTATTGAGTTGGAATTTTGGTGAGAATTGCATTGAATCTGTAGGTTGCTTTCCACAAGATGGCCATTTTTATTATATTAATCCTGCCAATTCATAAGTATGGGAGATCTTTTCATCTTCTTAGAACTTCTTCGATCTGGAGGAACCACCAGCCCTGATCTCAAGCTGCATTGCAGAGCAATAGTGATAAAAACTGCATTGTATTGGTTCAGAGGCAGGCAGGAAGATTGAAGGAATGAAATTGAAGACCCACAAATGAACCGACACATGTATGGTCAATTGAGCTTTGACAAAGAAGCTAAAACCATACAGTGGAAAAAAAGCCAGAATTTTCAAAAAATGGTGCTGGCTCAATTGGTGGTCAGTACATAGAAGAATGCAAATTGATCCATTCTTTTCTCCTGTACAAAAGATCAAGTCTAAAGGGATCACGGACCTCCACATAAAACCAGAGACACTGAAGCTAATAGAAGAAAAGTGGAAAAGAGCTTCAGACACATGGGCACATGGGAAATTTTCCTGAACTGACCACCAATAGCTTATTATCTAAGATCAACAATCAACAAATGGGACCTCATAAAGTTGCAAAGCTTCTGTAAGGCAATGCACATTGTCAATAGGACAAAACAGCAACGAACAGACTGGGAAAAAAAATGTTTACTAACCCTACATCCAAGAGAAGGCTAATATCCAATATATACAAAGAATTCAAGATGGTAGACACCAGAGAACCAAATAACCCTATTAAAAAATGGAATACAATGCTAAACAAAGAATTCTCAACTGAAGAATATCGAATGGCTAAGAAGCAACTAAAGATTTCTTTAGTTCAACATCCTTAGTCATCATGGAAATGCACATCAAAATGATCCTGACATGCTATCTTACACCAGTCAGAATGGCTAAGATCAAAACCTCAGGTGACAGCATATGCTGGCGAGAATGTGGAGATAGAGGAACACTCCTCTATTTTTGGTGGCATTGCAAGCTGGTACAACCACTGTGGAAATCAGTCTTGCAGTTCCTCAGAAAATTGGATATAGCACTACCTGAGAACCCAGCTATACCATTCCTGAGCTTATACCCAAAAGATGCTCCAATATACAATAAACACACATGCTCCACTATGTTCATAGCTGCATTATTTATAATAGCCAGCACCTGGAAAGTACCCTGAAGTCCTTCAACAGAGAAATGGATACAGAAAATGTGGTACATTTACTCAACGGAACACAATTAAGCTATTAAAATCAGTGAGTTCATGAAATTCTTAGGCAAATGGATGGAACTAGAAAATATCATCCTGAATGAGGTAACCCAGTCACAAAGGAGCATACATGGTATGAACTCATTGATAAGTGGATATCCAAGATACAATTCACAGACTATGTGAAGCTCAAGAGAAAGGAAAAACTAAGTGTGGATGCTTCAGTCCTTCTTAGAGTGGGGAAATATGGAGACAAAGTGTGGAGCAAAGACTGAAGGAAAAGCCACCCAGAGATTGTTCCACCTTGGGATCCATCCTATATACAGAAGCCAAACCCGGATATTGTTGCAGATGCCAAGAAGTGCTTGCTGACCAGAGCCAGATATAGCTGGCTCCTGAGAGGCTCTGCCAGAGCCTGTCAAATACAAAGACAAATGCTCCCAGCCAACCATTGGACTGAGCATGGGGTCCCCAATGGAGGAGTTAGGGAAAGGACTCAAGGAGCTGAAAGGGTTGTAATAACATACGAAGAACAACAATATCAACCCTATCAACCAACCAGAAACCCAGAGCTTCCAGGAAGTAAGCCACCAAACAAAGAGTACACATGGAGGGTCCCATAGCTCCAGTCTCCTATGTAGCAGAGGATGGCCTTGTTAGACATTACTGGGAGGAGAGACCCTTGGGTCTTATGAAAGCTAGATGTCCCAGTGTAGGGGAATGCCAGTGTGGGGAGGCAGAAGTAGGTGGGCAGTTGGGTGAGCACCCCTATAGAAGCAGGGAGAGGGATGATGGGATATGATGTTGCCAGAGGAGAAACTTGGAAAGTGAATAACATTTGAAATGTAAATAAACAAAATATTCATTTAAAAAAAAAAAAGAGTTCAGCTAGAGGACTGTGATTTTCCAGTTTCTTCCTTATGTCTAAATGAAACTACTCCACACACATTCTTTCCAGAGATAAAGCAAAGGCGGTATTTGCTGTCAAAACCAATTCCATGTACATACGTATGACTCCCTACAAAATAAATCTTCATAAGGTCCCAACATTTTAATTATAGGCAATTAAAGCCAAAGAAGTGTAAAGCAAAAGTAGAATTGGACAATAGTGTTACATATCCCATAGGTAATCACAGACAGTAGACCAAAAACTTCATTGGAAAAATCAATTTCAATGAATATTTTTTAGGGTTTCATATATATATAAAACTTGAAATTTATTCACATTTTAAATGTTATCCTCCACCCACCCACTCACGCCTCCTCACCCTTGATCCCCTACACTGGGGCATCTATCAAGCCATTATAGGACCAAGGACCTCTCTTCTCATTGATGCTTAACAAGGCCATACTCTGCTACATATGCAGCTGGAGCCATGAGTCCCTCCATGTGTACTCTTTGGTTGGTGGTTTAGTCCTTCAAGCTCTGGGGTGTCTGGTTGATTGATATTGTTACTCTTCCAATGGGGTTACAAACACCTTCAGCTCCTTCAGTCCTTTCTCTAACTCCTCCATTGGGGACCCCGTGAGCTCAGTCCAATGGTTGGCTGCCAGCACCTGCTTCTGTATTTGTATGGTTTTGACATGGCCTCTCAGGAGATACCTATATTAGGATCCTTTCAGCAAGCATTTCTTACATCCAAAATAGTGTCCGAGTTTGGAGTCTGTATATGGGATGAATCCCCAGGTCTGATAGTCTGTAGATGTCGCTTCCTTCAGTCTCTGCTCTACACTTTGTCTCCATATTTGCTCCTGTGAGTATTTTGTTCCCCTAAGAAGGACTGAAACACCCACATTTAAGTCTTTCTTCTTCTTGAGCTTAATGTGGTCTGTGAATTGTATTTTGGGTATCGGAGCTTTTGGGTTTAATATCCACTTATCAGTGAATGTATACCCTGTGTGGGTGTTTTTTGTTTTGTTTGTTTGTTTTTTTGTTTGTTTGTGATTGTGTTACCTCACTCAGGATGATATTTTCTAATTCTATCTATTTACCTAAGAATTTCATGAATTCATCATTTTTAATAGCTGAGTAGTACTCCATTGTGTAAATGTACCACATTTTCTGTATCCATTCCTATGTTGCAGGACATCTGGGTTCCTTCCAGCTTCTGGCTATTATAAATAAAGCTGCCATGAATATAATGGAGCATTTGTCCTTGTTTTATGCTTGAGAATCTTTTGGGTATATGCCCCAGAGTGCTATAGCTGGGTCTTCAAGTAATATTAAGTCGAATTTTCTGAGGAACTGCCAGACTGATTTCCAGAGTCATTGTACCAGCTTGCAATCCCACCAACAATGGAGGAGTGTTCCTTTTACTCCACATTCTTGCCATCATCTGCTGTCACCTGAGTTTTTGATCTTAGCCATTCTGACTGGTGTGAGGTGGAATCTCAGGGTTGTTTTGATTTGTATTTTCCTGATAACTAAGGATGTTGTTGAACATTCTTTAGGTTTTTCTTGGCCATTCAATTTTCCTCAGTTGAAAATTCTTTGTTTAGCTCTGTATTCCATTTTTAAAGAAAATTTTTGAAAGGATGTTTTGTGAGAACATGTTTCTGAAATAAGTTATAATTATTGAGTAAATTTTGGTATAGTTGTAGAAGAAATCTACAGACTGCCACTTGTATTAGCAATCATGCTAAATGAGAATAAATATAGAGATTTCTGAAAATGAATTTATTTAATTTCATGAGAATTCAGAAATTTTGAAGAGGATAATTTTGATGCAGAAATATAGTACCAGCAAAGAACAAGCACATTTCTAATACTCAGGATCAAAAATATAAAATGTATGAATGATCAGTATTAAGTAATAGCCTTTGAAGACTTGACTGGTCTAGGTAAAAGAATTTTAGCTCCAATAGGTTTGTGTTTGAAAGGCAGAACTGATAGTAAAGACAGACTAACAAGAGAAAACAAACTTGTTTATCAATGTGACTATTTCATTTATATATATGAATATATGTATATATATATATTCATTATATATGACATATACCTACAAACTGAATATTTCTGTAAGTAATCACTTTGAATTATATTTATATAATCTATAATTATAGTTTACATAAGTTTTCTGATAAAGTACAAATGTGACAAACGTAAATGAAATTTTCTATAGGTATGTAGATAGTAAATCATGGAGAAAGAAAAATTACTTGAGGTAAATAAAAGTTATCAGACCTTGTTAATATAATCCTATTAGTAGTTTATCTTCATAAGGCTAATAAGGTTATAACAGCTATCTTCAGTAATTAAAATTTCTTTTCATAGTAGAAGGGATCGAGATTAATTGGTTTATAAAATATATGTCATGAAAATCTGAATATCAAAGTGAGGGCAATATATCAAAAAAAACCACAGTGTGAATATTATCTCTAAGCTCACAATTTCTGGAAGTGTTTGCTTCAGAAAATCTTGGAGAATTCTAAACAAAATAAAAATTTCTTCATATTTAAGTTAAATATTAAATAATTACAAACTATTTTTCTCTACTACAAAAATACATTATCTCTGATAAAAATACACAGTAAAAGAATATTTTCTATAAAGTTGTTGTTTTGTTTCACTTATTATACATTTTCAATTCTCAAATTTGGTGGATACTTTTGTGCTTCTAAACAAAATTTTTACAATGAACCCAAAATAAGTATCTATAAGGCTACCAATTTGTAAAAATCATTTAAAAAATTTGTTTTTTGTCACTACATAATGCTTGAGTATTCACCATTACAATTGACAGGCGAATAGCTCTGACTTTCACAGTGAACAAAGCATAACTCATGCAATTTCTTCTCATTCAATAGGACCATGTTCATTAATGCTCTTGAAAGAGGAATGTGACAAACATTTCATTCAGGCTTTTCTCATAAACCTAAAGAGGAAAAGTGATGTTATCAAGGAATCTACAGCTATCAGCCAATTTATTAAGGGGCTGTTCTCTGAGGAATGGTAGAATAAAATCTGTCTGGGAGAAGCAAAAGACAGTTTATTTCTAAAGGGAGCTCAATAAGTTTCAGACCATTCCATTAAATCAGAGGTAGCTTAAAGCAGTAGTATGAGTACTGACTTACAAGGAGGATGAATAATAAAAACAACTTAACTTTATGGAGTTCTTACTGCGTACCAGGGAGCAATGTATATGAGATGTATCCTATTTATTTTTATTAGAGATAGAGGAACTGAGGAATAGATCCAAGATCACAAATCAAGTAAGTATTAAATCCAGGATTGGAACTTGGATATTTTCCCCCTCCAGAAACTGTGCTTAAATGTCACATTTATTTGCTCTTAACTCCTGTGAGTATTAAAGGACAGTTTCTGTTCTGATTTGAAGATCTATGCTCTAGATTTCACTATTGTAACACTCTCTCTGAATCTTAAGTAGAGTGTCTTGCAAAACGAAGCAGTATCCTATATAAAACAAAACATATTTTACACTGAACACAATTAGTATCCATTACATCATGCCCTGTTATAAGGAAAAATACTGTAAAATATTTGTAATGGCAAAGGTTCTATATGTCTCTCAGTGATAAGAACTGTGTCCCAATAAGGAAAATGCAGGAAAGAGTGCATAGAAAAAATTTGAGAGTGGCCTGGCACCTGTTCAAACTTGACTAATATTCTATAAAAACATCACTGAGCCTCAAGGCTTTGGAAAGTATGTTGCACTAAACAATATGACAGATAAAAATAAAGGAATAGCAAAGGTGTACTGCACTGCAGACATGACTCTGCACTCACACAGAGAGGCCCTGAATAAACAGGAAAAACTCTTTCCACAGGGATCACTGATGCAATATGGCTGGCTCATCAGTGTGGTCATGAAAGAAACCAGGAAGATTACTAACAAGGTAATGAAGACTGGCATGATAGCAATGTGCAGGCTGAAAGGAAATCACAATTTTACAGAAACTTCCCCTTTCACTTGGGAGTACATTCCAGATATATAAAGATGTATGAGGTTTGTAGATATCACTTCCTATTGCTTTACTACAAGATCTGCTCTTGCACTGCCCTTATTTTATGCCATCCACTCTAACACTGGCTTTGCAGTTGCTGTACCTAGAAAGTTATTTTAAAGGACAACTAGGAAAGATTACTCCTCTATTTCTATTCAAAAGCCAATATACATACTTGCTATGAGTGATTTGTTTGTGCTTGGTTGAACAGGATCTCACACTGTAGGCTAGATTGTCCTCAAACTTTTCCCCTCTCTCCTTGGCCTTGCAAGTGCTTGGGTTATTCACAGCTTCCTATAAGAATTCATTAAAACTATATTCTTCATGACATCTATCTACCATATTTTAATTTGTAATTTTTCCTCATTAAGTACCTCAGCATTTTACACTGAAAACCTCACTAAAATAATTTCCAAAATTATAAAACTCCTCTCAGGACCATAGTTGCTGTAGCTCTGCCCAACCTTAAGGGAAGGAGCTGAGGAGGGACACAGCATTGGATGAGAGCCAAAAGACTGATGATCTCTGGCCTTGTAACTATCTCTAATTGTACTGGATGCTATTAGCTGATGGCTTCTGAAGACTTAACACTTTCTTGTTATTCTGTGGCTGAAGACCTCATGCTTCTTTTATCTTTAACTGTCTGTGACTTCTTTTTTTTTTTTATCTGTCTGAGCTTTATTCTTTATAAATATCGGTGGTTAATTAAGTGTTGTAGCTTTATTTTATAACTACTTCTGTTCTATGCTTCATTAAGTATTGAAAATTTAAATATTAACTCTTTGTTACTAGTTGGTGCTTCATTAAGCAATTTAAAAAACTAACTATCACTGTTCTGTGCTAAAAACTTAACTCTTATTTGTGCTTAAATAAGCACTAATATCTGCTGATTAACACATGCTGTTTAGCAGCAGGGGATTAGGTAAAGGATTTATTGCTTGAAGCTTCTCTTTTCTGGCCAGGCAGCCAGAAGCACTTCACTGGCTAGACTTATTAACTCTCTTTGAATCTGAGAGAAAAGGGAAAGGAAAGACGTCACTCACAAAGACATATACACACTGGGTAAAGTGGAAAATGGCTATATCACTATATTAGATCAACACATGAATGGATGGATGGATGGCACAGAATCCCCCAATCCAAACTATCACCTTTATTTCTTTTCTCTCTTATTTTTATAGAAAATGTTCTTATAAAATCACCTCATAGATAAAATGTTACACAAAATGAGAATTACAAAAGGATGTTGGTCTTAAGTTCAAAGTAGTGTTTCATACTATATTGTCATTATTATAAGTTCAAAGCAACAGTTTCTTATGGTCTTATAGTGCACACCTGTGGCTTCATCCTTGAACATGAATGCTTTTCCTTGAACACAAATATACCCCAAGCCTATATCTGCTTTTACTGTAATGTGAAAGCTCATTGTAATTCTTTTTATGCAGTCTTAATATTATAAGAAGTGGGCACATTCTATTATTTATTTTAGCTTTATTATATCTCTTGAACAAACAAGTAAAACTATCACTTAAAATTTTCCTCTGAAGATTATTTGAATTAAATTAGGAATTCTATAATATCATTAATTCAACTAAACAGCCTTAATTCATGAAAGTTCATCCATATGTTGATCTGCAGGAAATAGGTTCAATAGGGTGGGCTAATGCCCAGGGATTATATTAATTCAATAATTCCAGGAGAGGCATATAATTTGCAAGAAGCAATACTAAGATGAAATCTCTTTGGGACCTTGCCTCATAGGACTCACACATCACAGACTATGCAAAAAGGTGACCACTTGCTTGCCTTAGCCTATCCTAGATGGCTTGTAATCTATGGTGGAATGAAATCATGACACAATGAGAAGCTCAACTTGTTTATCTGATTTGTTTGAGGTAATATAAAACAAACATGAATGATGTGTAAAATTTCTAGCTAAAAACTATCAGGAGGTAATACTGAATTTTCTACTTTCCTTCCTGTTATTTAAGTCATCCCACTTCAAATAATAAAATGAGAAATAAAAACTTTGTAAATAAATATGTAAACTTTTCATGTTATCATATTACCTGACCTATTCTCTTATAACAGACAGTATTTGGGCACATGTGTGTATATTCTTTTTATCTATAAAACCAATCACTTTCTAATCTACTAAAAACCAATCACTTTCTAATTTACTTTAATAGTAATAGTTACTTTGTTAATAAAAAAAAATATAGAGACAACAGTGCATTTTAACACACATACAGAATATGAGCTCCAAGAGAAAATTATGGCATTTTTCTCTAGCGTGTTTTATCTATGAATTAAATTTTTAGAAAACCTTGTACCTATCATAGAAGGGTCTCAAAAATTATTTGAAGAGTAAATGTGTATCAGTACAGTAAATCTCAATATCATTAAGAAATACAGAAAATGGTCTTTCTAGAAACAATACAAATAAACTGAGTATATTTGATGAATGGCACCCCTAAAATTCAGTGATTAGAAGATGATTTTCAATGAATAGAAGCTATATTCATACTTTAAGTGACAAGACTATAGTAGATACATATAGAAAATCCAGTCATCACCATCTTTCCAGAAATGTTGTAAATATAGAGGTGACTTTGGATTATATGTTAATAAGAGGGGCATTAAAATCAAGGGAAAAAGGGGGCAGGATCAAATGTGGAAGGAGACAGGGAGAAGTAAAGAGGGTCAAGAAATTGAATGGAGGTGTGTAGCAGTGGGGAATGGGGAGCTGGGGGTATCCACTAGAAAGTCCCAGACTCCAGGAAAGTAAGAGGCCCCCAGGACCCAATACAGGATGACATTAGCTGAAATACTCAACAAAGGGGAGAGAGAACCTATAGAGACCATATCAAAAGGTTAGGAATGGCCCATGGTTAAGGTATGGGGATATCCACCCATCTCAAAAATATTAACCCAGAATTGATCCTGTCCAAAGGAAATGCAGGGACAAAGGGTGGAGCAGAGATGGAAGGAGAGGCCATCTAGAGATTACCCCACACAGGGATCCATTCCATCTGCAGACACCAAACTCAGACACTATTGTTGATGCTAAGAAGTACTTGCTGACAGGAGCCTAGTATAGCTGTCCCCTGAGAGTCTCTGCCAGAGCCTCACAAATACAGATGCAAATTCAAACAGGCAACCATCGGACTGAGTATGGGACCCAATGGAGGAGTTAGGGGAAGGACTGAATGAGCTGAAAGGGTTTGAAACCCCACAGGAAGAACAGCCATATCAACCAACCAGACCCCTCAGATCTCCCAGGAACTAAACCACCAACCAAAGATGAAACCATCGAACAAAGAGTACACATAGAGGGACCCATGGCTCCAGCTGCATATGCAGGAGGTACCCATGGCTCCAGCTGCATATGCAGCAGAGGATTGCTTTATCTGACATCAATGGGAAGGGAGGCCCTTGGTCCCATGGAAGCTTGATGCCCTAGCATGAGGGTATGCTAGAGCAGTGAGGAAGGAGTGGGTGGGTGGGTGGATAGAGGAGCACCCTCATAGAAGCAGGGACAGAGTGATGGGTTAAGGGTTTTGTGGAAGGCAAATTAAGAAGGGGAGATAACATTTTTAAATGTAAATAAATAAAATAACCAATAAAAATAGGGAAAAACAAAAAAAATCAAATATTTCTTCATGGGAAAATAAAGCTGATAAATAAGGAAAGTTTGGAATGAGATAACATTATGAATAGAGAAATTAGATGATCCTTTTGTATAATGTGCTGTAGCCTTATAAAATATTTATCAGGATTTCCAGATCCTTAGTTGTGATAGGTAGAAGAAATTGATATTGTGGTACTAATGTCCTTTTTTGTATTACTAAGAGAAAAATCCTAATTCAGGTGGCCTTTTGTTTAACATTCTGTATAGTCATTCTCTTGCTAAGATTGCCTTCAGCACAGTAATGTGGGAGAGAGGATAAGAGCCAGATTACTTTAATATCATTTAATTAAGCTTTATAGTGCCTTTGTTCATATCTTATCATAGCTAGGATTTGGACAGCAATAGATGAGTCAAAGGAAGAGGGTGTATATAAGAATTTGAAGGGAGGGCAGACTTGGGAGAAATGTAATTATGTTATAATACACACACACACACACACACACACACACACACACACACAGAAAAGAAAAAGAAAAAAAAGTAATCAAATTATGGTATGAGGTAGATAAATGATCATTGAAATGTAGCTAGAAGCCCAAATAGAGAACTTCATAGGAAATGACTTACTGATACAAAAAATATCTGCCAGTTAGTCTCAACATGGAATGTGCTTTGTAGATGAAAGAATAAAGATGGAACAAAGACTGTCATAATTAGCAAGAGGATCATCAGTGTTCAGAGGAAAAAAAATCAAATCATTAGAATAAGCAATGAGCAGAATGCCAATGTAAAACTCCACAGAATCTGTAGAAATTTTGAAGCAGTTCTGAAATTCCAAATTATAGATATACATGTAAAGAGGCATGGGAAGTTGGATCAGTATCAGTGCTTTTTGCTCAAGCTTGATAATCTAAGATCACCAGAACCTACACTTTTATAAAGCCTGGCACAATAACACATGTATCAGTAATCTAAGCACACATCCACCAATTAATAAAAGCAGACATGAGCATCTGGGGAGTTCAATGGTAATCTAGCCTACCATATAAAGCAGCAAATAAGTAAAACCCACAAATTTATATGTAGGACCAATGGGCAAGTTTGTCCTATGACCCTGCATACCATGACACACGTATGACTACACTGTAGTAATATTTGTTCATACAAACATCATACACATACACACTGACAAATCTAGAGTAACTGTTCACAGTAAGTCCTTATTAAACAAAGAAAACTTAATTCATTTTTAAGTACAAAAAATGCTGTTGCTTTTATCTTGTCTAGAATATGACAGACACAAAGAACCATAATAGGTGGAACTACTTAAGGGTGAAATTAATTTCATCTGGAAGATATTTGGAAAGTGGTGTGTGTGTGTCTGTGTGTGTCTGTGTGTGTGTGTGCGCGCGCGCATGCGCACGCACTAAGTCAAGTCAGATGAGAGGGCAGAGTAAAGGAAAGTAAGCTTGTTTGTGATAGTTGTGATAATTGTATGTCCACTTATTCTTGACTCTTACATAATTGGCTTATAACACGGTTGTAAATTCAGGAAATTTAAATTCACAAGGTGAAACAAGCTTTTCTTTATCTTGTGAATTAAAATAAATTGGAAAGATACATAGTGTCTTGAATAATGTTTAGTGTAGCAAAAGAGAATACTGCATGTGTGAGTTTAATACTAAATGTGGACATAAATGTTCAACATTTTGTTCTCTTTCATGACATTCAGAAGGATTCATAGCCACAGTCTTCATATTGATCAAATGTGAATATTTGACAAGTTAGAAATTTTAATAGTCTCTGCTGCCAATATTCTGTAGTTTGTGCTCCTAGCTTTCTTCATTTCTAACCAGTACAGACACTCTATCAATCACACCCAGATATTCCTTTCCCACAGCCTCAAAGCAACTGAAAAGACATGAGGTTAATAAAAAGCATTCTGATCAGTAAGTCTAGTATTTCAGAGTGTGAGTATTCACTTGCTGCTATTTGTAAAAAGATAAAAGTTCTCTTGCTTCAATGTAGTAAAATGATCCAGTGAAAAATTCTAGTAAGCTTCTCAGGTTATAAAAATTTTAAGACCACTGATTTAAGTTTCTTTACTTAAACACTTCTGAATTATATAGTGACCTAATTTCCACATTAAGAGATTAGACTGACTAAGTGTTCTTGTTATACATGATTTGTTACAACATATTATTCTCATAGTAAAGCACTGTTTGCTAGTAAATAGTACACTTCTGGCAAATTACTCCTTCCAAGGTTGTTAGCTGCTGTGAATGTATTTTTTTTTTCAGTTTTTAAAACTTGAGATATGAGATTCACTTTGAAAATATCTCTGTGAAGAATATTTCAAAAGTTGAGAAGAGATGTGTAGGAGGCTTCCTGCATAGTGAACAGGCAAGGATAATATCCACAGAATACACTGTGCCAGAATAATGATTCCAATAATAATTTATATCACATGCTTTAAAATATTCAAGCTCAAGTTCATTCCTGACAAAAATATGAGGTATATTTTAATGTGAAATTTAAACATATTTGCTTTTCCATCTCCTATTTCCCTTCATTTTCAAAGAAATGTATCATTGTAAAAAAACTTACATAATTGATGTCTGCACATAATCCCATCTCTTCCTGAAAGTACAGGCATTCTGTCATCTCCTATCGTCCTTTTCTTTATGATCATCTCTTTATACTTTCAAGTGTGCACTAGACTCATTTGAAAGAATAAAACTGAAAATTTTACCTCAATCTCTTGTTTTTATTTCCCTCTTATTCTTTTTTCTTCACTGCATCATTATTTATAGTATGGAGGAGCTATAAAATGCAGAAAAGCCTAACAATAGGTGGATGGTGAAATCAATTCTGGTGTGTACAGATTTGAAGACCATTGATTAGCATGATCAATCTTCTGTATCTACCTAGAAAGAAATATTAAAGACATGAACTATGTCATAAGAGGTCTATGGTAGCAGGATTCCAAACAGCTACCATTTTCTCCCATCTCCTCTATCATGTTCATCTCCACTTTCCAAAATTTGGTGCCTAATATAAAGAACAAGCTGCACATCAGCTACATGTGTGTGAAAGGCCTAGGACTAGCCCATACATGCTCTTCAGTTGATGGTTCAGTCTCTGTGACCCCCATGGACTGACGTTAGTTGACTCTTTGAGTCTCCTTGTAGTATCCTTGATCCCTCCTGTTCTCTCAATTCTTAACCCCACTCTTCTACAAGACTTTCCAAGCTCAGCCTATTGACTAGCTGTAAATCTTTGCATCTGGCTTCATTCACTGCTAGGTGAAGCCTCTAAGGGGACAAATTTGGCATTATTGTGTTTGCAAACATAACAAAGTATTATTAATATTGTTAGGGGCTGGTTTTTACCCATTGGATTGGCCCCAAGTTAGACCAATCGCAGGTTAGCCATTCCCTCAATCTCTGCTTCATCATTATTCCTGAACATCTTGTAGGCAGGACAGATGTTAGGTCAGATGTTCTGTGGGTGGGTTGGTGTCATCCCTCCTTTACTGCAAGTCCCACCTAGATACAAGAGGTAGCTTTTTCATGTTCTATGTTCACTCCTGGTAGAGTTCTCTGCTAGTGTCACACCCATAGACACCCAAAAGCTTCCAATATTCCAAGAGATGTCCCCACTGATTTTCATTCTCTCTCAGATTTCTCCCACCCTATTCCTGATGCCTATCTCTCCTCCCCTTAACACTCTTGCAAAGAGTACTCTCCTTCCATCTATCTCAGATGTCTATTTTATTTCCCATTCTGAGAATGATTCACACATCTTCACTTCAACCATACTTATTACATAGCATCACTGGATCTGTGGATTTTAGTCTGGCTATCCTGTAGTTTATATCCACTTATAAGTGAGTATGTAGCATGTGTGTCCTTCTGGACATAGGTTATTTCACTCAGGATGATATTTTCTAGTTCCACCCTTTTGCCTACAAATTTCATGCTGTCCTTGTTTTTAGCAGTTGATTTTAATAGTTAAATTGTTGTTTAAATGATCCACAATTTCTTTATTCATTCTTATGTTGTGGAACATCGCGGTTGTTTCCAGTTACTGACTATTAAAAATAAAACTGCTATGAACATAATTGAGAAAGTGTTCTTGTGGTCTGTTAGAGCATCATTGAGTAATTCTCTGGAGTATTATAATTCAGTCTTGTGATAAAATTACTCCCAATTTTCTGAGAAAACACCAGATTTCCCCAGTGGTTATAGAAGCTTGAACTTCTAGCAGCAATGATGAAGTGTTTCTCTTTCTCCATAGCATGTGCTACCTCTTGAGTTTTTGATGTTAGCAATTTGGATGTATGTAAGATGGAATCTTAGAGATGTTTTCATTTGCATTTTGCTGATGATTAAGGACATTGAACATATCTCAACCATTAGACATTTCTCTGTTGAGAATTCTCTGCTTAACTCAGTATCCCATTTTTAATATGATTATTTTATTTGATGGTTTTTAACTTTTTGAGTTCTTTATATACTTCAGATATTAGCCCTGTATTAGATGTAGAGTTTTTGACTGTATTTTCCACTTTACCTTACAGAAGCTTTTCTATATCAGGTGATCCCATTTATTAGTCTTGATCATACTGCCTCAGGTTTGGCCATTTAGGAAACTGTCTCCTATACCAATGTATTCAACACAGTCCCCTGCTTTTGCTTCTACTACATTTAGTGTGTCCAGTTTAATGTTGAGGCCTGTGAACCATGTGGACTTGAGTTGATATGGATCTATTTGCATTCTGCTACATACAGACATCTAGTAAAGACAATCACTGATTCTCAATGATGTTTTCTTTTTCCATTGATTTTTTTTTTGTTTCATTGCCAAAAATCAAGTATATATCAGTGTGTGGGTGTATTTCTGGGTCATTGGCTCAATTCCATTGAACAATCTGTCTATTTTATGCCAATACAAGGTAGTTTTAATAACTATTCCTTTTGAAACACCTCGAGAAGTTCTTGTATTATACAGGATTTTTAAGTTGTCCTGGGCTTTTTATTCTTTCATATGATGATGAGAATTGTTCTCTTAAGGTCTGAAAACAATTTTGTTAGAAATTTTGTAGGAATTTCATTGAATCTGTAGATTGCTTTGGGTAAGTTGCCAATTTTTACTTTGTTAATTAATCTTATCAATCCATGAGCATGGAAGAACTTTCTATTCTGATATATTCTTCAATCCCATTCTTCAAAGACTTGACATTCTGGACATATAGGTCCTGTATTGACTTGTTCAGAGTTACAACAGAATATTTTATATTATTTGTAGCTATTGTGAAGGGTGCTGTCTCCCTCATTTAATTCTCAGATCATTCATTATTTGTGTAAACAAAAGCTACTGATTTTTAAAGTTAATTTTGTATCCAGCCACTTTGCTGAAGGTATTCATCAGTTATAGGTATGCTCTGGTATAATTTTGGGAGTCACTAATGTATACTGTCATATAATATTTGAATGGTGTCTTAATAAGGGTTTTACTGATGTGAGCAGACACCATGACCAAGGCAGCACTTATAACAACATTTCACTGGGGCTCACTTACAAGTTCAGAGGTTCAGTCAATTATCTTCAAGGTAGAAACATGACAGTATTAAAGCAGGCATGGTGTAGGAGGAGATGATAGTTCTACAACTTCATTTGAAGGCAGCTAGAATAAGGGTCTTAAAGCCTATGCCCACAATGACACTAACTCCAACAATGCCACACCTTCTAATGGTGCCTAACCCTTGGCTAAGCATATACAAATCATCATGTTAGTAATATGTCAATTATTTTCTTTCCAGTTTGTATCCACTTTATATCCTTTAGTTTTCGTATTGCTCTAAGTAGAACAATCTTTAGATATGGAAAGAGATGACAGTCTTGCCTTGCCCCTAATTTCAGTGTAATTGCTTTAAGCTTCTCTCCATTTAATTTGTTGTTGTATATTGGATTGCTCTACATTGTCTTCATTGTATTTAGGTATGCCTCCTTGTGCCCTGATCTCTCAAAGTCTTTTAACATGAATGGGATTAAATTTCTTAAAAGGCTTTATCAGCATCTAATGGGATATAATATGTTTTTTTCTTTCAGTTTGTTTATATTATGGACTACATTAATGTATTTTCATAAGGGAACAATCCCTGTATATCCGGGATGATATTTTTAATGAATTATTGGATTAGGATTGAGAGTATTTTGCATCAATATTCATAAGGAAAGTTAGCTTGAAATTTATTTTCTCTCTCTCTCTCTCTCTCTCTCTCTCTCTCAGTTCTTTGTGTAGTTTGGGTATCAGGGTGACTGTGTCCTCATAGAATAAGTTTGGCAGAGTTCCTTCTGTTTATATCTTGTGGAATAGTGTAGAAGTATTTGTTTTATCTCTTCTTTAATATTTTGCTAGAATTCTATGCTAAGACAACTTGGCTCTTGGCGTTTTTGGTTGGGAACATTTTAATGACTGCTTCTATTTCCTTTGGTTTATAGGTCTATTTAAATATTAACCTGAGCTTGGTTCAATTTTGGTAAGTGGTATCTGTCTAGAAAAAAAAGTTAATTTCATTTTAAAAGGCTTTATCAACATATAATGGGATATAATATGTTTTTTCTTTCAGTTTGTTTATATTATGGATTGCATTAATGTATTTTCACAAGTGAACAATCCCTGTATCTCTGTGATAGTGAACAGGTTTAGATGTAAGACCTAATGATTCCTTGTATTTTTTCAGTATCTGTTGTTGTGTCTCCCTTTTCATTTCTGATTTTGTTCATTTGAATACAGTCTCTGTGTCCTTTGGTTAGCTTGGTAATGAGTTTGTCTGTCTTGTTGATTTTCCCAAAGAATCAGCTCTTGGTTTTGCTAATTCTTTGTGTTGTTGTATTTGTTTGTAATTTATTGATTTCAGCTCGGATTATGATTATTTTTGTCTTCTACTTGTCTTATGTGTTTGCTTCTTTTTATTCTAGAGCATTCATGTATCCTGATAAGTTGTTAGTATGAGATCTCTCCAATTCTTTTACGAATGCACTTATTACTTTGTACTTTCATTTTTCCACTGATTTTAATGTATCCCATAAATTTGGGAATATTTTGCCTTAATTTTCACTGAATTCCAGAAAGTCTTTACTTTCTATCTTGATTTCTTCCCACTCCTTTTTGTCCAAAGCTTTTATATCAACCTCCAAGAAATACTTCATTGTCTTCATATGGATTTTTGTAATATTTTTCTCAGTAAAAATAAATAGATTTATATTCATATAAATAATATATTATGTAATAAACTAGATAAGGAAGAAAACCAAATAAATACTTTTCATTCTTATTCTCTCTCAGTATATGTATATGTGTATGTGTATGTGTATGTATATATGTGTATGTATGTGTATATATATATATATATATATATATGGATATATATGAATATAGATGAATATGGAAACATGCATAAAAATAGTCACTGACTTACTGGTTTATTAGGAGGAGTTAAAATGGGATACCTCTATGTATGTATAGCTGACCTAAAACTCTATATGTAGTTCAGGGTATCCTCTAACTCATAAAGATCCAGCTGATTCTACTTCTCAAGAACTGGGAATAAAGGCATGTGTTACCATGCCTAGAATTAACTTATTTTTAGAAAAACACATTGTCCTTTCTTCATTTTTGATTTAGTTTGCTTTTCTTACTGTGTCACTACCCACTCACTTTTTTGTCATCAATGATAACATTTTAGGATATGCTATAACTGCACTAAGCAATATTGTAGTTACAACTAACTATAGAATATCCATGCCTTGTGATAACATATATAGTTCCCTTTGTTAATTTGTCCCATAATGTAAGAGTTGCTGATTAGGAAAGGAGACACAACTTCTTATCAATACTCAAGTGTTCTGCAAAGGACAAGTAGCAACCATTTTGAATACTACCACTTATTAAAAGTACTTTAAAGTATCTTCTACTAGTTTTTTTTTAATAATCCTACTCCAGAAACAGCAAATGTGAAAAATGCCCTATCATATATACCAACATTATATGACCTAACAATTTTCAAGTAATCTGATAAATAAAAGCTCTCATGTATAAAGAGTATACATAAAGTATAAAGAGCAAAAATTATCTGCCAAATATAACTACAATACATACAGAAATGTGTGCTCCTTGTTTGGTTTACATAATATTTAATTTTACAGTATGCTGTATTTTTTTCACTTTTCCTTCTTATATACATCTCAAATAATATAATCTCTTTGATTTTTTATTTTTTACAATCACTCTTATAACCTAACTAAGTTGCAAGCTTAGTGTTGCATCCTTTCTGTATTTTTAGATCTCCCTTCTTCTACTTCTTCCCTTTCTCAATCAATAGTCAGAAGGGACACATAAAGTAAGTATTGAAAGATTATTGCATTTTATTTAGTTAGTTTTTAATGTTTCTTAGATGGTATACTTTTGAAAAGAGGAAGTCACACTCTGGGTGTCAACACAACGTGCACACACACACACACACACACACACACACACACACCCTTTGCTGTACATCAAGTACTTGAAGGACTGGGCACATCCTCTCCCACTGAAGTCAGACAAGGCTGTGTCTATTTAGGTGAATGGCATCCACAGGAACCATACATGCAACACGTTTAGGGATAGCCCCTACTCCAGTTGTTTGGGGGACCAAGGTGCTCATATGCTACATAAGTGCAGGGGGCCTACATTCAACTCATTCTTTGACTGGTGATTCAGTCTCTGGGAGGGACCAAGGGTCCAAGTTAGTTGATGCTGCTGGTCCTTTTTCTGGAATCCCTGTCTTCGTTGGGCCCCTTAATTTTTTTCTAATCTATTCTAAAGACTCCCAGAGCTCCATCTCATGTTTGGGTGTGAGGCTCTGCATCTCTTTCCATTGGCTGCTGGGAGGAGCTTCTCAGAATACAAGCTTTGCTAGGTTCTAAACTGCAAGCATAACAGATAATCATTAATAGTTTCAAGGTTGGTTCTTGACCATGAAATGGGTCTCATTTTGGGGCAGTCATTGGTTGGCAATTCCCTCAGTCTCTCTTCTTTGTCCCTACACATTTGTAGACATGGAACATGTTGTACCAAAGGTTTTGTGAGTGGGTTGCTGTCCATTTCTTTTCACTGGGAGTCCTGCCTGGCTACTGGAAGTGGCCAACTCAGGATCCATATGTTTCATTGCTAGGAATCTCAGCTAGACTCTCTCCTTTAGGCTATTTTTCCCCCTCTTCCCATACCAGGTCTCTGGGCAAGTTGCGAGATTGCCCCCTTAAGGCAATATGTCTTCTCTCTCTCCAGTTCTCCATACATATGATCTCCACATACCCAGCCCATCTTTCACCAAGTTAACTCCTTCCATCAATTTCTAAAATCTATTTTGTTTCCCCATCTGATAAAGATTCAAACACCCTCCCTTGTGCCCTCTTTGGTTGTTGGATTTTTTGGGTCTGTTAATTAAAGCATAGGTATCCTGTACTTTATGGCTAATATCCACTTATAAGTGAGTACATACCATCCCTATCTTTTTTGGGTCTGAGTTACCTCACTCATGATGATATTTTGTAGTTCCATCCATTTGCATACAAAATTTATGAAGTCTTTGTTTGCTTTTAATGGCTGAGTAGTATTCCATTGTGTGCAAAAACCATACCTTGTGTGTCCATTCTTCAGTTGAGGGATATCTGGATTGTTTTCAGTTTCTGGCTATTATGAATAAAGCTTCTATGAACATTGTTGAGTAAGTGTCCTTGCTTATATGACCAGGAGTGGTATAGCTGGGTCTTCAGATAGAATTTTTCCCAATCTTCTGAGAAAATTCTATATTGATTTTCAGAGTGGCTGGACAAGTCTGCACTGCCACCAACAGTGTAGGAGTGTTTCCCTTGATCCACAACTTCACCAGCATGTGTTGTTCTTTGCACTTTTTATCTTAACCATTATGATATAAGATAGAATCTCAAAGCAAGTTGGATTTGAATATCCCTGATGGCAAAAGATATTGAGCATTTCTTTAGGTGTACCTCAGCCACTCAAGATTCCTCTTTTGAGAGTTCTGTTTAGCTCTGTACCCCATTTTGGATTGTGTTATTTGGATTGTGAGTCTAACTTCTTGAGTTTGGATATTAACCCTTTGTCAGATATAGGGTTAGAGAAGATATTTTCCCAATCTATACGATGTTGGTTTTTTTCTGATGACATTGTCCTTTGTCTTACAGAGGTTTTTCAGTTTCATGAAATCCAATTTATTAATTCCTGACCTTAGTACCTGAGACTTTGATCTTCTTTTCAGAAAGTTATATACTGTACTGATGAGTTCAAGGCTATTACACACTTTCATTTCTTTTAGAATAACCATGTCAGTTTTATGTTGCGATCATTGTTCCATTTGTTCTTCATAGATCTTGAAAGAACAATTCTCAACTTCATATGGAAAAATAAAGAATACAGGATAGCTAAGATGATCCTGAACATTAAAAGAATTTCTGGTGGTATCACTATACCTTACTTCAAACTCTATTACAGATCAAGATAATTAAAAAATGTATAGTATTGGTAAAGAAACAGAGAAGTGAATCAATGGAATCGAATTGAAGACCTAGAAATAAACCCACACACCTACGTACAAAAAAGCCAAAACCATACCCAAGAAAAGAGAGCATCTTCAAGAAATGCTGCTAGTCTAACTGTATGTCTGCATGTAGAAGAATGCAAATACATCCATATTTGTCACCATGCAGAAAAATAAAGTATTGCATTTCATTATGGAATAATGAGAAGCTGGAAAGATAGAGCCATACTCCCAACAGAGACCTGAGAATGGGAACTATTCAATGAGGAGAGAATATAAATGTATTACAATACTGAGAGATAGGTAGCCATTCTTCAGCATTTAAGATAGACTGCTAAGTTACTGATCAAAGAAGATTTACTTTGAAATATAGAACTTTAATTTCCTTTTAAATTGTGTGATAAATTTTGTGTAAGTAGTGTTTATAATTACACTGTCTAATTTCTATAGCAACAAAAAAAATTGAGCCATGCATGCCAACATATTAAAATGTCAGTCAAGAATGCTTCCATAAATTTGAAGTAATTCTAAACTACGGAATCAATACCAGTCAAATATGAGCAGTAGAAATAAATTGCCCCAAATTAACCCACAAATCTGTTGATTTAACTTAAGAATATGGAGGGTCAACATCAACATAATGCAAAATAAATATTGGAAAAAATGTTTTACATCTCTACACACAATTTCATTACTACCCATGTATGTGAAAAGTCAGAACTCTGTGTAATACTAAGACTTCTGATTTGAGAAGTTCCATGTCCTGTTTTATTTTTGGTATCATTCAAAAATAATAATGCTTTAGTCATATAGTTCTTGAACTTCTTTTAAAGGTGTTAAATAAACAAATAAAGAAAAATCTTGAACACATTAGTGATTCTTTTAGGAATTTTATTATGTATTTAAATTTTGGTTTGTTTGTTTGTTTTGACCAAACAAGGTCTCACTGAACTGTTCTTGAATTTAACCAAGTAGTTTTGTTTGGCATTAAACCAATGATTTACTTGCAATTTACAATGTCTTATTTTAATAAATTTTCAGTATTTACCTCCGATTTTCTTCATACCTCCTCTCTATAATTTAATCTAGAAGTCAACTACATGTATATGTTTCATATATTTGTACTTATAATTAGTGAAACGAAAATTCCTACTTCAACACAATGACACTGATTTACATATTTTCCTAAATTGCCACCTGTTACATAATACTATTAAAGTATCTGTAAAAATCTCCAATATGTGCTTACTTTTTTTTAAATCTCCCACAGTGTCAGAAATTGAAGTAAGTACAGAAATATTTTTAAAGAGGCAAGTGACAGCTAATAGAGAACAAACAACGGGTCCATCTGTATCAAGAACCAAATATAACTTTCTGTCTGACACATTCTCGCTATTTTGTCTTCCTACAATTGCAGAGACAAGTTACTGATTTCAGTTCAAGAAATAAGTGTTATGTACTCAGTTTGCCCTCATCTTATATTCCCCATTTATTTTAGCATCATTTTTTATAATCATTCCATATGAGTATTATTCTGCTTTATGTACCCTTAGATAAACCTTTTGTGTATGTTTATAATTTTTATTAGGTTTTTGGGTGTTTGGGCTTTGATCATATTCACTTCTTTCTACCAACTCTTCCCAGATCCATGCACTTCCTTATGCACTCTTCATTAAAACATTCCATTTTATTAAATAACATGCATTAATGTTCACTCTGGCAACTATATATGTGACAATTTAGACAAAAGGGATATTTTAAAGTCGCTTTTGAGCATTTAACTAGATTTTTGCCATGGAATCTCCATAAACTCTTAGCTTTTATCCTTTAGATGGTACATGGATGCAGTCATTGCTGCAGTATTCACAAGGACCAAATACAGTGGTGTTAAAAGATTTTTTCACCTGTTGTTAAAAAAGTACATGTTTGCAAAACCCGTTAAAAATTTGTAGTCAGCCCGTTTCCATGTGCTACCCAGAGATAACCCTGTTCCAGAGCTCTCCTTAACTAAATCCTGCCCACAGTGAGCTGGTCTCCCAGGAGTGCTGTCACACCCAAGATCATAATTGAGGCCACCAATATTGCTCTGATAGCTGGCCCAAGAGAATTACCAGGAACCCACAGGCACAGGAACTGTGGAGCAGCCTGGGGTAGAATCCTTCTGTTTCCATCTGATAACCAGAGAATACTGTGCCACAAGTCTCCATGCCAAATTTCCCCCCTTCTAAGAGAGCTGGCCTCACAGGAGTGCCAACACACCTTAGATCACAGCTCTCTGCATCCCATTACTGCCCAGAGAGAGTTGGTCTCCCAGGAGTGCTGACAAACCTAAAATCACAGGCAAACAGTCTCAAGGGAGGGGCAAGCTCCAGTAAAAGAAAGCAAGACCATGTAACACCAGAGATAACCAGATGGTGAGAAGCAAGTGAATAAACCAAAGGAACAAAAACTAAGGCTACTTGGCATCACCACAACCCAGGTCTCCCACCACAGCAAGCTCTAAATACTCCAACACTCCAGAAAAACAAAACAAAAAAAATCATGATTTAAAAATCACATCTCATGATGATGATAGAAGACTTTAAAGAGGAATTCCCTCAAAGAGAGAAAGGAGAACACAGGTAAACATATAGAAGCCGTTAAAGAGGAAACACATAAAAACCTTGAAGAAATACAGGAAAACACAACCAAACAGGTCAAAGAATTGAACAAAACCATCCAGGATCTAAAAATGGAAATAGAAACAATAAAGCTATAAAAAGGAAGACAACCATGGAGATAGAAAACCTGGAAATCAGGAGTCATAGATGCAACATCACTAACAGAATACAAGACATAGAAGAAAGAATCTCAGGTACGGAAGATAGCATAAAAAACATTGACACAACAGTCAAAGAAAATGCAAACTGAAAAAAAACAAAACAAAAACAACAACAACAAAAACCTCCTGACCAAAAACATCCCAGAAATCCAGAACACAATGAGAAGACAAAAACTAAGGATAATAGGTATTGAAGACAGAGAAGATTCCCAAATCTAAGGGCCAGTAAATATCTTCAACATAATTATAGAAGAAAACTTCCTCAAGCTAAAGGAAGCAATGCCCATAAACATACAAGAAGCTTACTGAACACATAATAGATTGGACAAGAAAACAAATTCCTCCCTTCACATAATAAAAAAAAAAAAAAACATCAAATGCACAAATCAAAGAAAGAATATTAAAAGCAGTAGGGGAAAATGTCAAGTAAAATATAAAGGCAGACATATCATAATTACACCAGAATTCTCAACAGAGACTTTAAAATTCAGAAGATTCTGGGCAGATGTCATAAAGACATTAAGAAAACACAAATGCCAGCCAGGCTACTATACCCAGCATAACTCAATTACCATAGATGGAGAAACCATGATATTCTATTACAAAATTAAATTTGTACAATATCTTTCCAAAAATCCAGCCCTAAAATGGATAATAGATTGAAAATTCCAACACATGGTGGTAATCTACACCCTAGAAATAGCATGGAAGTAATCTTATTTCAACAAACCCAAAATAAGATACCCAAACAAACATAATACCAACTTTAACAACAATAATAACAGTGTCTTAGTCAGGGTTTCTATTCCTGCACAAACATCATGACCAAGAAGCAAGTTGTGGAGGAAAAGAGTTTATTGAGCTTACACTTCCATGCTGCTGTTCATCACCAAAGGAAATCAGGACTGGAACACAAGCAGGTCAGGAAGCAGGTGCTGGTGCAGAGGCCATGGAGGGATGTAACTTACTGGCTTGCTTGCTTCTCCTGGCTTGCTCAGCCTGCTTTCTTATAGTACCCAAGACTACCAGCCTATAGTTGGTGCCACTCACAAGGGTCCCTCCCCACATGATCACTAATTGAGAAAATGCCTTACTGCTGGATCTCATGGAGTTCCTCAACTGAAGCTGTTCTGTGATAAGTTCAGCGTGTGTCAAGTTGACACACAAAACTAGCCAGTACAAACAGGAAGCAAGAATTACTGATCTGTAATATCTGTTAACATCAACGGACTCAATTCCTCAAAGAAAATGCATAGACTAACAGGTGGGATACATAAACGAAACAGGAACCCAGCAATTTGTTGCATACAGGAAACGCACCTCAGTGACAAAGACAGACACTACTTCAGAGTAAAATGATGTAAAATAATTTCCAAACAAATGGTTCCAAGAAGCAAGCTGGAGTATCTATTCTAATATGAACAGAATCGACTTATGAACAACAGTGATCAAAAAAGATAAGGAAGATAACTTTATACGCATCAAAGGAAAAATCTACCAAGATGAACTCTAAATTCTGAACATCAATACTCCAAATAAAAGGGCAACTATATTCATAAAGTAAACTTTACTAAAGCTCAAAGCACACATTATACTTCACACAATAGTACTGGAAGATATCAACACTTCAATCTCATCAATGGACAGATCATGGAAACAGAAAATAAACAGAGACACAGTGTAACTAACAGCAGTAATGAACTAAATGATTTTAACAGATATGAATAGAACATTTCATCCTGAAACAAAAGAATATACTTTCTTCTCAGCACCTCAGGGTACCTTTCTCCAAAACTGACCATAAAGTTGATCACAAAACAGGCCTCAACCAATATAAGAAAATTGAAACAATCCTATGCATCCTATCAGATCAGCATGCACTAAAGCTGGTCTACAATAAAAACAAAAACAACAGAAAGCCCACATACACATGGAAGCTGAAGAGTGCTCTATTCAATGATAACTTGGTCAGGGAAGAAATAAAGTAATTGAAGAATTCTTCAAAATTAATGAAAATGAAGATCCAGCATACCCAAACTTATGGGACACAATGAAAGCCCTGCCAAAAGGAAAACTCATAACTTTGAGTGCCTTCAAAAGGAAACTTGGCAGAACATACACTAGCATTTTAACAGCACAAAAATAAGAAAATACACCTAATAGGTGGATACAGCTGGAAATAATCTAACTTAGGGCTGAAATCAACCAAGTAGAAACAAAGAGAACTATAAAAAGAATAAAAACAAAAACAAACAAACAAACAAACAAAAACAAACCAAAACAAAACAAACCAAAACAAAACAAAAGACAGGACCTGGTTCATTGAGAAAATCAACAAAATACATAAACCCTTACCCAGAATAACCAGAGGGCACAGAGGGAGTATACAAATTAAAAAAAAAAAAAAAATCAATGAAAAGGGAGACATAACAACAGCAATGGAAGAAATTCAAAAAATCATCAGATTCCAGTACAAAAGCTTATACTCAACAAAACTGGAAAATCTAGATGAAATGGACAGTTTTCTAGACAGATAACAGGTACCAAAGTTAAGTCAGGATCAGGTAAACCATCTAAACTGCCCTATAACTCCTAAATCAATAGAATCAATGATTAAAAGTCTCTCAACCAAAAACAGTCCAGGACCAAATGATTTTAGTTCAGAATTCTATCCGAACTTGAAAGAAGACCTAATACCAGTTGTCTTCAAACAATTCCACAAAATAGAAACTTTACCCAATTTGTTCTATAAAGCCACAACTAAGCTTATACCTAAACTTCACAAAGATCCAACAAATAAAGAGAAATTCAGAACAATTTTCCTTATAAATATTTAATAAAATATTTTTTTATTTAATAAAATTCTGGCAATCCAAATCCAAGAACACATCAAAAGAATCATTCACCATGATCCAAGTAGCTTTCTTCCCATGGATGCAGGAATGGTTCAATATAAGAAAATCTATCAACATAATCCACTATACAAACAAACTGAAGAGGGGTGGGATACATGATCATTTCATTAGATGCTGAGAAAACATTTGACAAAATTCAATACCCCTTCATGTTGAAAGTCTTGAAAGATCATGAATTCGAGGCTCATTACTAAACCTCATAAAAGTAATATACAACAAAACAGTAGTCAACATCAAACAAAATGGAGAGAAACTTGAAGCAATCACACTAAAATGTAGGACTAGACAAGGTTAACCACTCTCTCCATATCTTTTCCATGAAGTATTCAAAGTCCTAGCCAGAGCAACTAGACAAAAAAGGAAGTCAAAGGGATATAAATTGGAAAGGAAGAAATCAAAAATATCACTATTTGCAGATGCTATGATAGTATTCTTAAGTGACCCTAAAAATTCTACCAGAGAACTCCTACACCTGATAAACAGCTTCAGCAATGTGGCCAGATATAAAATTAACTCAAACAAATCATTAGCCTTCCTCTCTTCAATGAATAAATAGGCCATGAAAGAAATTAGGGAAACAACACCCTTTACAAAATTGCAAAGAATATAAAATGTCTTGGTGTGACTCTAACCAAGCAGGTGAAATATCTTTATGCAAAGAACTTCAGGTCTCTGAAGAAAGAAATCAAAGAAGATCTCGAAGATGTAAAGATCTTTCATTCTCATGGATTGGCAGGATTAATATAGTAAAAATGGACCTTTTGCCAAAAGCAATTAACAGATTCAATGTCATCTTCATCAAAATTTCAGCTCATTTCTTCATAGAAAAATTTGCAAACTCATTTGGAATAACCAAAGATGAAGGATAGTGTAAACTATTGTCAACAATAAAAGAACTTCTGGGGGAATCACTATGCCTGAGCCCAAGATATATTACAGAGCAATTGTGACAAAAACTACATGTTGTTGGTAAAGATACAGACAGATAGATGACGAGAATAGAATTGAAAACCCAGAAATAAACCCACACACCTATAGTCACCTGATCTTTGACAAAACCATCCAGTGGGAAAAAGATAGCAATGAAATAAATGGTGCTGCTTCAACTGATGGTCAGAATGTAGAAGAATGGAAATCTATCTATTTTTATCTCCTTGTACAAAACTCAAGTTCAAGTGGATTATGGACCTCCATATAAACCAGATACACTGAACCTAATAGAAGAGAAAGTGGGAAAGAGCCTCGAACACTTGGGTACAGGGGAAAAGTTCCTGAACAGAACACTAATGTCTTATGCTCTAAGATCAAAAATCGACCAATAGGACCTCATAAAATTGAAAAGCTTCTACAAGGCAAAGAACACTGTCAATAGGAAAAAATGGCAACTAACAGATTTGGAAAATATCTTTACCAGTCCTAAATCTGATAGAGGGCTAATATTATGTGTATACAATGAACTCAAAAAGTTTGACTCCTGAGAGCCAAATAACCTAATTAAAAATGGGGTACAGTGTTAAACAAAGAATTCTTAACTAGAATATTGAATGGCCAAGAAGTACCTAAAGAAATTGTCAATATGCTTAGTTATCAAGGAAATGCAAATCAAAATAACTCTGATATTCTACTCACAAATGTCAGAATGGCAACGTTCAAAAACTCAGGTGACAGCAGATGCTGGTGTGGATGTGGAGAAAGAGGAGCACTCCTCCATTGTTGGTGGGATTGCAAGCTGGTACAACCTCTCTGGAAATCAGTTTGGAGGTTCTTCAGAAAATTAGACATAGTACTACCTGAGGACCCAGCTATATAACTCCCAGGCATATATCCAAAAAATGCTCCAACAAATAAGAAGGACACATGCTCTAATATATTTTTCACAATCTTTATAATATCACAAAGCTGGAAACAATCCAGATGTCCCTCAACAGTGGAATGGGTAAAGAAATAAGGGTACATTTACACAATGGAGTACTACTCAGTTTTTGAAAACAATGACTTCATGAAGTTCACAGGAGGATGGATGGAACTAAAAGATATCACCCTGAGTGAGTTAACCCTGTCACAAAATAGCATACATGCTATGTACTCACTGATAAATGTATTTTTGGCTAAAAGTTCAGAATCCCCATGATAGAACTCATAGACCATATGAAGCTCAAAAGAACTAAGACCAAAATGTGGATGCTTCAGTCCTTCTCATAAGGGGGAACAGAATACTCACAGGAGGTAGAGGTTAGAAGGGACTTAGGAGGAAGAGAGGAGAGGAAGGAGGAAAAATGAAGGGGATGACATATAGAGGGTGAAGGTATTGAATAGAGGTGTATAGCAATGGGAGATGGGGAATTGGGGAAAACCATCAGAAAGTCCCAGATGCCAGGAAAGCAAGTAGCTTCCAGGAACCAATGGATTGAAATTAGCTGAAATGTCCAACAAAGGGGAGGAATAACTATATCCAGGGGCTAGGCAGACCCCAGGTGAGGGGATGGGGCCACCTACTCATCTCCAAATTGTTTAACCCAGAATAGCACCTGTCTAAAGGAAATATAGGGATAATGTGTGGAGCAGAGACTGAAGGAAAGGCCACCTAGAAACTGTCCCACCTAGAGATCCACCCAATATACGTATACCAAACTCAGACACTATTGCTGTTCCCAAGAAATGCTTATTGACAGGAGTCTGATATAGCCGTCTCCAAAGAGGCTCTGCCAGAGCCTCAAAAATATAGATGCAGAAGCTCACAGCCAACCATTGAACTGAACATGGGGACCTCAATGGTTAAGGAAAGTACTGAATAAGCTGAAGTAGTTTGCAACCCCATAGGAAGAATAAAAATATCAACCAACCAGACCCCCCAGAGTGTTCAAGGCTAAACCACCAACTAAAGAGTACCCATGGAGGGACCCTTGGCTCCAGCTGCATATGTAGAAGAGGATAGCCTTATCTGTCATCAATGGGAGCTGGGGCTCTTGGTCCTCTGAAGGCTCAATGACCCAGTGTACTGGAATGCCAGTAAGGTAAGTTTGGAGTGGGTGGATGGGTGGGGGAGGAACCTCATAAAAGCAGGAGGAGTGAGAGGGGATAGAATTTTTGTGGTGGGGAAACTGGGAAAGGGGATAATATTTTACATGTAAATAAATAAAATACCCTATAAAAATTGTAGTCAGCATTGTTGATTATTTTCTTCCTTTTGTTTCATGTAATATATCTAATGCTCATTTCCTTCTTCTATCTTCTATCATATTCTCTTTCTTCCCATTGACAGTCCTTTCCTGTATCCAAGTTCCAATTTTTATTACTTCTGTTGTCTTCTGTGTGTAACTATCTTTCATTTGTCTTGTAAATTCAAAGATTGACTATATACTCACTATTAGTTTTGTTTAAAATTTCTGAGACATATTGACTTGCATAGTGTTCCAAAGAGGAGTGCTCCATTAAAAACAAGTAGATTCTCTGTTTAAGTAGTCAAAACTATATAGTTTATAATATCCTTCCTCCCACATGTCTTCAACATGCATAATGCTTGTATCAAACCCCTAAAATATATCTTGATATGTTGGCCTACTAAATATATATGTATGTATACATATATATGTATATACATATAATTTTATATAGTATATATATATATATATATATATATATCACTATAACATTAAAAGGGAAGAGGAAACAGCAATGCTAAACTTACTGTTGCATTGAACAGTTTTCATATCTTCTGAATATAATAGGTAATATGGTTAATCCTCACTTACCTTAATATTCCAGTGTATTTATTATTGGAAAGTTCTCTTCAAGCTATCAAAAGAGAAACATAAACACCAAACCAGCCACAAAGCCCTTGTTCTGAAATCTGCCTGTAAAATATTGTAAAACAATGCTGGCACAAAAGTTTTTTTTAGAGTAATTAACCTATGTCCAATTTGACTTTAGGCCTACTCCATGAGATGAGTGTCAGACTGGGTACTGCTTGGTTACCAAGTACCAGAAACTAGATAGTCCTGAGACCTATCATCAAACCAAATACAGATTGTCTAAAAGAAAGCAACAATAAAATGTCTCCTAATAAAATTTTTATATACTCATAGACTGGTACCTTATTCAGTCATAATCAGAGAAACTTCTTCCTGGAGCAGATAGAAAGTAATGCCGAGACTCTCATCCAGACATTGTGCTGAGAGTAAAAGGTCTAAATGCAATATCCTCATTAAATTCCATCCATCAGAGTTGAGTGAACCTCACAGAACAGAAAGTGGAAGGAGTGTAATATCTAGAGGGGACAGAGGTCCCAATGAGAAAAAGGCCATTTAAATCAACTGACCATATGAACTCACAGGGACTAAACCAACAAACACAGTACCAACATGGGTCTTCATCAGTTCTTCTGTTTATATACTATAGCTGTCAATTTAGTATTTTTATGGGACTCCTGAACATGTGATCAAATGGTTGTCTGATTATTTTGTCAGCTATTGGTAGTCTTTTCTTTTTGATGTATTTCCTTATTCAGCCTTGATGTGATATATTTTTCTTAATGTTATAATTTCTTTTTTTCATATTTGTCTGTTATCTCTTAGGAGCCTTTTATTTCCTAATGAGAGACAGAAAGGGACTGGATCCTGATGGAGAAAGAGGTGGAGAATGACTTGGAGGAATTAGTAAGGACTAGAATCAGGATATATTGTATGAGAAAGGAGTTCATTTTCAATAAAATGGGAAGTCATAAACATAAAGGAAAAATTAACAATATAAACAACAGAGTGAAACAAATGCCAGTGATCTGAAATTCTAGATTGACCACTAAAATCTTCCATGTTAACAATGTCACAAACATGTTTTACTTTTTAGGTCATAGAAACTTTGAAAATTATCTTAAATTTCTTATAAACTAATTTACTAATTTATTTATGGATATAATGCCTAGTCATATTGTTTATCAATCTTAAATATACTTTGATAATATCTATTACCTCAACTCCTTCCAGATCAGCCGTCCTCCTGAGCCACTCCAATTTACATCCTTTTCTCTTTGTAGAGCCCTCAAAAATCCCAGTTTTGTTGTCATACGCTCTTACATACATGGCCATCCACTCATCTTTATCACACCAGAGGTCATACTTATATATGATTGAGTCTCCATTTCCCAGTAATTGTAGCTCCTTTGCTAGGTTAACTAATTTGTGTCTACCTCCCCTTTCTATGATAGAATTTTATCTGGGTTGATCCTGTTGTTAGTCTTGAACATGTTATAGAATACTAAAACATTTTTAACATGAGAATTGTAATGTTCTGTCAAGAATACTTAGAAAGAACAACAATGTAATACATATAAAATAATCTGGGGCAAGAAAGTTTACTCAAGCTTGTAACTAGGTTAAATCAATTTCATTTTTTCTTATGTATGATGAAGTATCTATCTATACTTTAAAACTTTAGGTCACTGTTACTGGAGATTGAAGAAGAATGGTTTCTTCAGTCATAATAAAAAATAAGGAGTTCATCAACAGAATAGTTAAAACTTATTACATTTTAAAGAGGACAAGATGGTAAACTGATTCTTGTCATCTTTCCAAATTATATAAAAAGTAGGATATTTTTATAACAGAAGTCAATCTGATATTCTCTACATCACTTTATTAAAAGTAGTTTGTTATTGAGTTTCATACCATGAGCATAGATATGATTATTAGGAAGAAGATGAATGATAATGTTGCTTGTTTTAGTGAATTCTCCTTAAGATGACTACAGCATTAATTTATTTTTGTCTGACTCAGTGTTCAAGGAGTTTGGTATAGGAGGGAGTTAAAAACAATAATTTTTTTATGTAGAATGTTCTTTTATTCTTTTTTGATACTTGATTTACATTTTAAATGTTTCCCCCTTTCCAGATCTCCCCTTTGGAAACCCCTCTATGCTCTCACCCTTCCCAATGCCTCTATGAGGGTATTTCCGCACCCACCCACATACCCACTCTCATCTTCCATCCTTGGCATTCCCCTATACTGGGGCATCTAAAACCCTTAGGCCAAAGGACCTCTCCTCCCCCTGATGGCTAACAAAACCCTCTTCTACCACATATGTGGCCAGGACCATGGGTCTCTCCATGTGTATTCTTTGGTTGGTGATACTCTCCAGGAGCATCAGGAAATCAGGCCAGTTGACACTGTTGCTCCCTCCATGGGGCAGCAAACTCCCTCAGCTCCTTCAGTCCCTTCTCCAACTCCTCCATTTGGGACCTCACACTCTGCCCAATACTTGCTGTGAAGTGACTCTTGGGTATTTCGAACTTTTGTGCTAATAACAACTTATCACTGAGTACATACCATGCAGGGATGGTTCAATACCCAGAAATCCGTCAATGTAATCCTCTATGGAAACAAACTCAAAGAAAAAAATACATGGTCATTTCATTAGATGCTGAAAAAGCATTTGACAAAATTCAACATCCTTTCATGATAAAAATCTTGGAAAGATCAGGAATTCACGGCCCATACCTAAACATATTAAAAGCAATGTACAGCAAACCGGTAGCCAACATCAAACTAAATTGAGAGAAACTTGAAGCAATCCCGCTAAAATTAGGGAATAGACTATGCTGTCCACTCTCTCCCTGTCTATTCAATATAGTACTTGAAGTTCTAGCTAGAGCAATTAGACAACAAAAGGATGTCAAATGTATACAAATTGGAAAGGAAGAAATCAAAATATCACTATTTGTAGATGATATGATCATATACTTAAGTGACCTAAAAGACTCCACCAGAGAACTACTACAGCTGATAAACAACTTCAGCAAAGTGGCCGGATATCAAATTAACTCAAACAAATCAGTAGCTTTTCTATACTTGAAGGATAAACAGGCTGAGAAAGAAATTAGGGAAATCACATACTTCACTATAGTAGCAAAATATATAAAATATCTTGATGTGACTCTAACCAAACAAGTAAAAGTTCTGTTTGACAAGAACTTCAAGTCTTTGAACAAAGAAATTGAAGAAGACCTCAGAAGATGGAAAGATCTCCCATGCTCATGGATTTTCAGGATTAATATAGTAAAAATGGCTATCATGCCAAAAGCAATCTACAGATTCAATGTTCCTTTTCATCAAAATTCCTTCTCAATTCTCCATAGACTTAGAAAGAGCAATTCTCAAATTCATTTTGAATAACAAAAACCCCAGGATAGCAAAAACTATTCTCAACAATAAAAGAACTTCTGGAGGAATCAGCATCCCTGACCTTAAGCTGTACTACAGAGCATTCGTGATAAAAATTGCATGATATTGGTACAGTGACAGGCATGTAGATCAATGGAATAGAACTGAAAACCCAGAAATGAACCCACATACCTATGGTCACTTGATCTTTGACAAAGGAGCTAAAACCATCCAGTGGAAACAAGACAGCATTTTCAACAAATGGTGCTGGATCAGCTGGCGGTCTACATGTAGAAGAATGCAAATTGATCCATTCCTATCTCCCTGTAAAAAGCTCAAGTCCAAGTGTATCCAAGATCTCCACATAAAGCCAGATACACTGAATCTAATAGAAGACAAAGTGGGGAAAGGTCTCTAACATATGTGCCTAGTACTACCTGAGGACCCAGATATATCCCTCCTGGGCATACCCAGAAGATTCTCCAACATGTAACAAGAACACATGTTCCACTACGTCCATAACAGCTATATTTATAATAGCCAGAAGCTGGAAACTACTCAGATGTCCCTCAACAGAGGAATGGATACAGAAAATGTGGTACATTTACACAATGGATTACTGCTCAGTTATTAAAAACAATGACATAATGAAATTTGCAGACCAATAAATGGAACTTGAAAATATTGTCCTTAGTGAAGTAACTCAGTCACAAAAGAATACACATAGTAGGTACTCACTGATAAGTGGATATTAGGCAGGGACATTTTTTTTTAACAAGAAAAATAAAGTATTTGGTGAATCTTATTTTTTTTATGTAGTTAAGTTACTTTCTCATACCTAAAAATATTTTTGGAATATAAATGCTTGAGAAATGACAGAATTCTGTTGTACAGTCAGAGCAATTGATGTAAGAATGGCTATGCCATCACTGCAATATCATTTATATTTTAAGATAATAACAATTGTTCATAAGGATGTTGGCACCTGGAAACTTTGTATAATGCTGACAGAAATGCAAAAAAGATATGCACCTATTATGCATGTAGTTCTGGCAGTTGTTTCAAAAATAAAATTTATTATCAAGAAATTGCTTGTCAGTATGTATCCTCAAAATTTAAAGGCAAGTACTTTAACTAACATCTCTGCTTCATTATTCATGGACATATAATAACAATATCCATAGAGTAGAAACATTCCAAAGTTTTCTTTATAAATGAATATATATGCATATATATTCATTTATATATATATAAATATACATGTAATTTATATATATATATATTTAATATGGAGCATGACATATACACTAGACATACTAGAAAAATTATTGTATAATTGCACTGGAGCTACTTGTATTCTAATGCTAAATTGTATCTTCCAATGTAGTTTGCATGAGAGCGTCTGCACATAGCTTCTGAGGACCTGACTCTCAGTTAATTCTGATTGGTAAATACAATGTCATCAGCCTGTAGCTGGGGAGGAGAAAGACTCAGGATTTAAGGTTCCCAGGCTTAAGACCTTGAGAAAGCAGGAAGATGGGGATTAGCCAGGTTTTAGGAGAGTGTGGAAAGAGGAGAGTGAGTAACAGAGCCCACTACAGGGTAGAGAAGCAAAGAGAGTTCCCTGGGCTCTGATCCAATGTAGCACAGCCTAGAGGGCTGCTCAGTTGGGTCTGGAGCAGCCAATATGGAACATAGATATTGGTAAGAAGTAAATAGGAATTATCAGCAAATGGTAGATTCTAGCAACACAGAGGCTAGGCAGTCACACAACTATTCTGCTGCTTAAGGAATATTAAAATATTAAGGTTATTTGTGTCTTTTATTTGGAAATATTAACTATCGAGGCAAGAAATATTAGCATATAGGGACTTATTATAATTTTAATACAATATTGCACCTATGAAGAGTAGCTAGATTGTTCATCATAGACATTGTTTGCATGGCATTTGAGGAAGATTTATATAATATGGCAATAAAGATGATGTTAACTAAGTATCATGCTCATTGTTTTTCTGTCTGATTTGTTTTTATGTTAAATTGACACAATATGTGGTCATTGGGGAAAATGAGAAATTCTGAGACAATGTTTACAGGAGATCAAAACACAAGATCATCACCTGGTCTGCTGCCATGTTTGTGAGGTATACTTCTATTAATATTTGATGTAGAAGGGCCCATCGCACTCTTGACAAAACCACCTCTGGTCAAAGGTCCTAGGAGGTATAAGGGAAATAACCGAATGTGATCCCAAGAGAAGGCCAATAGGCAGTGCTTTCCACCACCTTTGCTTCTGCTTCTACCTCTACTTGAGTCCTGCCATGACTTCCTCAATGATGGTGTGTGACCAGGATGCATTTGCCAAATAATCTCCACTTCTAGTTGTTTTTTGGTTGTGGTCTTTATCACATTAGTGAAAAGCAAACCAGGATACAACAGAGTTTCAGTTAAAGAAGATCAAAAACGTCTTAGGATGGACATCATCAATTATTTTATACCCAAGGAAATACACATAATGCATTTAAACTGTAAATCTAAAACACTTTCAATGCTCTTATTTAATAAAATATATATTTACTCACATTAAAATATTAAATAGCAAGTGAGAGCTGCTATAATTGTGATGGTGTGTGTTGATGATGATGGTGGTGGTGGTGGTGTGTGTGTGTGTATGTGTGTGTGTGTGTATGTTTGAAGTTTCAATGTAATTACATTTTATTAGCAATGCCATGTATCAGGTTTGGGATAGTACAAACCAAATTAACAACACAGATGCTAATCTATGTCAACTTGCTCCTGAAGCAACTTGATTGATTTGTGAAAAGGCAAATAGATCAGGGACATGAATGATAATTAAGATAAACTAACAATGTAATAATTTTGGTGAAACTAATTCAGTTTATTTGATATTTACTGTTGATTTCCTTTTTAAAGAGCAAATGAAAGTAGATGTGTTTTGCTTTCTATAATTAAATAACTGCTTTATAAATTGTTTTCTCTTATTTAATTGCTTCTGTTTTTGGAATTTCAAACATGAATAATGTATTTCAATATTTTCACCTCTGATCTTTCTAACTCCATGTCCCATTCTACTTCCTGGCAAATGTATGACCTCTTCTTCTGAAATTATTTTTATAAACACTCATGTACACATAACTTAATAAGTCAATTTAATGTTGCTTATAGTTAAGTTTATTTAAGTCTGATCACTTGGGTTTATCCCTAAAGAAAACTTATTATTTCTATGTCAGCAGCCATTGTTTAAGTATAGCTCTTCCTTTAGGGGCAGAATTCTATGATATTCTCCCTATCCATATTGACAAATCACCTGGTGTTGGAATTATGTAGGCTTAGTTTATGCAACAATATTGCAATTTTATGGGTCTCACTTCCAAATTGTGTCTAAAAGAAACAACAAGTGTCATGGTCTTATGATTCTTACAATATTTATAGCTTCTCTGCTCTGATGTTCCCTAAACTTTGTGTGTAAAAGCTATGTTGTATTTATTGTCAGTTAGGTCCGGAAACCTCACTGTCATTTTTTCTTTGAATTTTTTCACAGTTTAATATCCATGTAGTGACCACCATCTGCTGGAAATAAATGCTTCTTCAATGAGTAGTAAAAGATTTCCTTATTTATGTTTTCAAGAATAAATGTGTAAAATACCATTGCAAATTTTATTGATTTTAGAAAATTGAAGATGTAGTTTCTCCTTTGTGATCTATATTCCTTCAAGTCATTAATAGTTGGCTTAGTAGTAGAGTAATAAGTTTTCAGTTAGCAATAATCACGCCAAGGATAAACATTGTTGGCTACAATACTACCACTGCACAAAGCTAGTAGTAGAGTAAATGACATGAATTTCTTCCCATTGAGTAGGGCTCAAGTCCAAGTAAACAGATGTTTATTACTCCCAAGATAAGAGTGCAAATATTGTGCTATTGGGGATTGTTTGCTGAGTAGGCCATTGTTATAGTTCACAGGCTTTACAGGTGCATAGGAATATTGATTACTTTTCCGAAGCTTACATAGGATCTTCTGGTACCATGAAAGCTACTCTTAATGGAGGCAGATTCAAGGCCAGTTCCAGCTCTATTCCTCTAAGTACTTTGAATGATACATGAAGCATGTTGTGTGTTCACCAATAGGTTATTAAATTCAAGGGCATTTTTTGATGTTCTTGTTTTAACTATCAAGAATGAAAAACAGCAATTCATGTACAAAGAGACAGCAGTACATATAAATTTTATCTGGTTTAAAGAGCTATTCTAAATTCAATGTCTACAACCTTATAATTTATAGAAATATTCATCATTTTGGAGTCAGAAAAATTATGAAAATCTACTATATTAGTAAGATAATGGTGATTCTATATTAGGAGAAAGAAATATAAATTACTCAAGTAATATTAGTAAAACTTTGCATGCAAAATGCATGAAACAAAATACCAGAAAAATTAGTGGTCCAAAATATACTGCATGGTCATTCAAATTAAAACTTAAATTCCCAGAGAGCACTGAATGTCAATATTAACTATATTTGGGCAATAATATTGTATAACTTACAAGGAGGCCTCAAAAATGTTATGCTTATGTACGTGTATCATGTATCTGCTAATTGTCACTTATTTTAAAATTCCTTTCATAATCTCGTGTTTTAATTATGAGTCTTTATCAGTATTCCTCTTCTTTCTTGTAAGTAATAGTTCTTATCTCCTATCTACATCTTTATAAAGGCTCTGTATTATATAAGAAAAGATCTTTCGAAATGAATGCAACAGAGTACAGGAATGTGATAGAGTAAGAGAGTGGTGAAGTAAGAGAGGATCATTCTAGAAAGGGAAAATAGAGTAGGTAATTATTGATGGATGGGAATGAGAAATAGGACTGGAGTGGGGGAATAAACCAAGGCTGGGGAAATTAAGGGGATAAGGGATGGAATACAGGGAGGGTCAGTTAAAAGAGCCATGAGAAGAGCCTAATAGAATAGAAGCATCCTAAAATATATACATATATAATGGTAATTTAAATAAAATCACCAAATAATGGGGAATCCAAAGTCCTAGCTCTTGTGTGGCATATCACTCAGGAAGCAAAACACCTAGCAGTAAATAATCAACACAAAACAAACTCAGTGGTAATGTTGGAGTGTTTTGTTTTGTTATTTAATAATGCTTTGTCAGTTTTTCTTTTTATCTTGCAAATCATTTGCTAATATATTAGTGTTTTCAGTTTCATTTTCATGGGTTTTCTGTCTGGGAAAATGTGTGTTTGTTAGTGTTTATATGTTTCCTGTGGACTTTTGTGTTTTTCTGCTTTTTTGTTGGTTTGTTTTCCTCAATTCTTCTTTGTTGCATTTTGTTTTTCTATATTTTATTTTATTATGTTTGCATGACTTTTTGTTCTAATGACAGAGAGGAAGAAATAGTGTGGATTTGAATTCATGGGGAGGTAGAGTATTGGGGAGTAGGTGGGAAAGGTAAACCATAATAAATATATATTGTCTAAATGTAAATTATACTTTTGAGTTTAAAAACTGAAAGAAAGAAGGAAGGAAGAAAAAAATGAGAGAAAGAATAAAAGAAAGATAGAATAGAAGAATGAATGAATGAATGAAAGAAAAGTTAATAAGCTAAAAGCCCAAGTGAAAATTATTCTCACTTGGGACAGAGTAGAAAGCAATCACAGGGGTCAGTGGGAGGGAGGGAGGGACCTGAGTGGGAGAAATTACAGAGTCGGGAAAAGAGGACCATGATCAGGTATTGGGGTGTGGATCAGAAATGAAGCCCTGAGGGCCAGCTGAAAGAATGGAACAGACAACTGTGGGAAGTAGGAGGTAGGGGACCCTCTAGAATATACTAGAGACCTGAGAGGTGAGAAACATTCAGGACTCAGAAGGATGGCCATTTCATTCAGGACTCTGATGAAATGGCCATCAGTAGGGAGACAAAACTTGAAGGGTCTACTTCCAGCAGAAAGACAGGGTATCAATTGGAGGGATGGGGTTATCATCTCACACTCAAAAACACTGACCCCAAATTGTTCTTGTCTAAAAGAACTGTAGTGACATAAATGGAGAAGAACCTGGGGAAAGGAAGTCCAGTGACAGTCCCAACTTGGGATATAGCTCAAGGGGAGGCTCCAAGGCCTGACACAATTACTGATGCTATGGTGTGCTTACAGACAGGAGTCTACCAAGGCTTCCCTAGGAGAGGCACAACAAGCATATGAAAGCATCAGATGTAGATACTTACACCTAATCAATGGCCAGAAGTTAGGGACACCTGTGGTTGAATTAGGAAAAGGCTGGAAGATACAGAGGAGAAGGGAGATCCCATAGGGAAGACTTGCAGTCTCAACTAACCTGGACCTCTGAGATCTCTCAGACATTGAGCCATCAACCAAGCAACATACAAATGGGGATATGAGACCCCGATACATATACAGCAGAGGACTGCCTGGTATGGCCTCATTTAGAGAAGACGCACCTAACCCTGGATAGACTTGAGTCTTCAGCAAGGGAGGAGATATGGTGGGATGGGTATTAGGGACATCCTCTTGGAGATGGTGGAGGAGGAATGAGATGAGAAACTGTCAGAGGGTGAAACTATAGGGGGTTAAAGACTAGACTATAAAAAAGATTAAATAATAATAATAGAAATAATAATAACGGAAAAAAGAAAAATATACCTCTTTATTCCTAAAATTGCAATTGGAAAAAGATGAATATAACCAGCAAATCTTAAGAATCTACCATTCCTTCCTAATTCCCAGTGGTCACTGTATCCCAAGCCCTGACTCCAGATGGCACCCCCTACTAAACCATGCCAGCTAGAAAACCAAGTAGTAGGCCCACAGACCTTCTTTTGTTTTTCTGTCCTCCCATACCCAGTAACCTGGTCTTTATCCTGTAGAATCCACAGGTCTTCCCTTTCTATTCTTTGTCCCCTCACATGGGACTGTGACCCACACCCCAACTACAGAAGGCACCCCTGCCAGCCCAAGGGTTGACCTTTCCTGGCAACAAATATGATAAAGATGAACATCACATGATCTACTGATTCTGAAACTCGATCACCCATTCCTATTCCCTACTCTGTAGCAGGAAATTTGTTGTGGTCTCCCTTCCTCTCTGGACCCTAACAGAGCACAAAGTCCTTCTCCTCCAACCTTCCTTTCTCCAATTTATCTCAATATCCCAGCTACTAAAACCAGCAAGCATTCCATGTAAACACACCAGCATAACAGGCCAGGAAAACAGAAAACACACAACTGTCACACTCTTAAAAAGTAGTGGAAGTAAATGGAAATCAAGGAATAGAATACCCATCCAACAAAGACAAATCCATAAGTCAACACCTAGATCTTTAATCACTGCAAACACAGATGCTTAATCACCTGCATAAAAACACAATAACTCCCAGAGCAGTTTGTCTCCACTATAGCTCAGTATTCCTACAGAGCAGGGTCTGAATATCCAACATAGCTGAAGCACTATAAAAAGACCTAAAAACAAAATATATGAAAATGGTAGTGGCTCTTTAAGACCTAAATCTAAAACCAGATAGACTGAATCTGATAGAAGAGAAAGTAGGCCGTAGCCTAGAATGCACTGGGACAGAACATGACTTTCTGAACAGAGCATCAACATCTTGGGCACAAAGTTCAACAGTTGATAAATGGGACCTCATGAAACTAAAAAGCATCCATAAGGCAAATCACACTGTCAACTGAAGAAAAGCAATAGTCACCAGAATATGGAAAGATTTTTAGCATTTCCATATCCAATAGAGGACTCATATCCACAATATATAAAGATATCAAAAACATAATTATCCAAAACAAAATAATCCAGTTAAATTCAGGTACAGATATACACACAGAATTCTCAATACTGGAATCTCACATGGCTGAAAAACACTTAAAGAAATGTTTGACACCTTTGCCATCTGGGAAATACAAAGCAAATCTACTGTGAAATCTCATAACACATCTTTCAGGATGGGTAAGATCAATATCAAAAGTGATAGCTCATCCTGTTGTGCATAAGGAGCAAGGGAAGCACTTTTGCATTGCTGATGGGAGTTCAAACTTGTACAATCACCATGGAAATCACTATGGGAATTGATCAAAAAGTTGTGAATGATCTACATCAAGACCCATCCATACTACTTTTGGGCATGTCTAAAGGATGCACTATTCTACCACAAAGATACTTGCTCAACCATGTTTGTAGTATATTTATTCATAATAGTCAGAAACTGGAAACAAGTTAGATGTTTCTCAAAAATTACATCATGGAATTTGCAGGCCAATGGATGGAACTAGCAAAAATCATCCCTCATGAGATAACTCAGGCTCAGAAATACAAATATTGTATGTATTCACTTATAAGTATATATTAGCTGTTAAGCAAAAGACAAGCATCCTATACTCCAATGACTCGGAAAAGTTAGTTAAAGAGGAGTTATTCAGTTTGGGAGAAGACACATGGAAATAGATTGACTTTACAAGTCTACTTGTGGCATTTTGTTTCAGAAACTGGAGGGTTTGGTGGAATATGATACAGTGGGATAAAATACAGTGAAAGAAAGTAATTGATGGTGCATGGTGTGGAAACCTAGTGCCGAGAAAACTTCCTGGAACTTATGAAGTTGATCCTAATGAAGACTGATAGTAATGTTGGATACAGTATCACAATTATCCATCTCTGGTAGACAGGCAAGGTTTCTATTAACAGAACTGTGATGCATTCAATTGAGTAGTTGGCCAAGCGGGTCCCATGGAAATCACAAAACAACCCAGAATGTTTCTGAGAAAAAAATGTTCATCTCTGTAAAGGGGGCCCTATTACAAAGCAAAGCATTATATAACTCATTGAACATGGAACCATTGAGCTGGTACCTACATGAAGCCTTCCTTCCTTTTTTATAGTCTTTTTGGTTCATGCTACTAAAAGAGAAACATGGACAACAATCCAGTGAAAATATTTGTGACCTAAAATCTGTCCTGCCTGCAAAATACACAAGGGCAATGGTAGCACAAAACATGTGTCAGAAAGTATGTAATGTCTTATTGATTTGAGGCCCTATTCAATGAGAAGGAACATATATCTGACATTGCTTTAATAATCAAGAACCATAGATAGTCCAGAGGCCTAAGGTAAAACAAGACTCTACTAGTCTGAGAAAATTAATGAATTCTAATGATATTCTGCTACACTTATTTATCAATGAATTTTCCAGTAATCATTAGAGAGGCTTTATTTGGTAGCAGATGGAAATAGATGCAGAGACCCACAGCTAGACGTTACATGGAGAAAGTTGCTAAATTGTAGGTCTCCATCAAGTCCTTCCTCTCAGACCTCAGGGAATCCCATGGAAGAGGAGGCAGACAGACTGTAAGACTCAGAAAGAATAGACTCAGAAAGAAGACTAGGAGAACAAGAGTCAACTAAAAGCAAGGCACATATGATCTCAGAGAGACTGAAGAAGCAAACACAGGCCATACATGGGTCTATACCAGGTCCCCTGCATAGATATTTAATATGGAGTCTATGTTATATCTAATAATACAGATACAGGGGTAAGAGAAGCTAATCTGTCCACCATGTCTACTGCTGTTTTTTCTAAAATAAAACTTTACATGGGATAATATTATTTCCCAAAACAAGATAATAATTTTAATAATTGTATTGAAAAGTTAATCCTTGATTTTTTTCTCAAAGGAAAATTTGAAAAAAAAAATGCTCATTCCAGATGGCTTTACAGAACTGAGAAAATATTCAGCCCCTTTATGAATTCTTTTTACCCGTAGAGGCTGTTCTTAAGTTTTGTTTTAACTAACAGCAGTAACAGTGTCAGCCCTTGTTGTCTCCCCATGAAGTGGATCCCATTTTGGGTCAGTTACTGGACAGCCATTCCCTGAGTCTCATTTCCATTTTGGTCCCTGCAGCTCTTTTAGTCAGGAAAATTCTGTGACAGAAATATTGAATGTGAGTTGGTTAAACCCATCCCTCCACTTGAGGCCTTGTCTATCTACTAGAGGTAGATTCTTCAACTCCCCTCTCCTTACTGTTGGGCATTTCATCTCAGATCACTCTCAGTGAGTCCTTAGATTATCTCACCACCCAGGTATCTGGTTCTAACTAGAGGGTTCCTCTTCCTATTACATGCTGAAGCTGCGTATTTCCATTCATTCTCCTGGCCCCCTGGGATTTTCCCCCTCTGTTTCAATTGAGGGACATCTGGGTTGTTTCTACCTTCTGGATATTACAAATAAGGCTGCTATGAACTTGGTAGATCACATTTCCTTGTAGTATGGTGGGGAATATTTTTTGGGTATACCTCTAAGAATGGTATAGCTGTGCCTTTAGCTATTTCAATTTTTTAGCTATTTTCAATTTTCTGAGGAAAAACCAGACTGATTTCCAAAGTGGTTGTACCAACATGCAATCCCACCAGCAATGGAGGAATGTTCCTATTTCTCCACATTCATGCCAGCCTCTGCTGTTCCCTTATCTTTTGATCTTAGCCATTCTGATTGATGTAAGGTAAAATATCAGAGTCCTTTTAATTCGAATTTCCCTGATGACTAAGGTATTTGAACACTTCCTTAAGTGCTTCTCAGCCATTCTAAATTCCTCTATTGTGCATTTTCTGATTAGCTTGGTACCCCATATTTTAGTAATGTTATTTGGATATTTGGAGTTTAGTTTCATGAGTTCTTTATATGTTTTGGATATTAGCCATCTTTTGAATGTGGGGTTAGTGAAGATTATTTTTTTTCCAATCTGTATGATGCCAATTTGTACTATTGACTGTGTATTTTGCCTTACAGAAGTATTTCAGCTTCATGAGTTCTGTTGACAAAATTTCCCCATGCCAATGAGTTCAAGGCTCTTTCCCACTTTCTCTTCTATTTAATTCAGTATATATGGTTTTATGTTGAGGTCCTTCATCCATTTGAACTTGAGCTTTGTGCAAAATAATAAACATGGATCTATTTTCATTTTTCTACATACAGAATGCCAGTTAGACCAGCACCATTTATTGAAGATGCTTTTTTTCCATTATATGTTTTGGCTTTGTTGTCAAAAATCAAGTGTCCATAAATGGGTGAGATTATTTCTGGGTCTTCAATTCCATTCATTGTTCAACCTGTCTGTACCAATATTATACATTTTTGTTGTTGAAGTTGTTATTGTTTTTATCAATATTGCTCTGTAGTACACCTTGAGGTCAGGGATTGTGATTCTCCCAGAAGTTCTTTTATTGTTAAGAAGAGTTTCCAGTTTTGTTATCTTGATTTTTTGTGCTAATCCTTTCTCCCTTCTGGTCTGCAACTCCTCTGGAGCAGATGGGCAGGTCAGCCCCTCTCATCACTGCACTGTTTGCATGTCGCCCAGGAGATTTGCTGCAGCCAGGGCCACAAGTCTTCTAAGAGATCTGCTGCAACCAGGAACAGAGGAGGCAGGATCCAGACAGAGATATCCAGGCCAGTTAACACCAGAGATAACCAGATAGCAGGAGGCAAGTGCAAGAACATAAGTAGAAGAATCCCATATACTTTGTCACCATCTGAATCCAGTTCTCCAACTCCAACAAGACCTGAATACCCCAACACAACTGAAAAGCATGGTACTGACCCAAAATTGCACCCCATGAAGATAATAGAGAACTTTAAGTAGTATGTAAATAACTCACTTAAATACAGGAAAAGACAGTTAAACAGAAAGAAGATCTTAAAGAGGAAACGAATAAATCCCTTAAAGAAATACAGGAAAACACAATAAAAAGGTGAAGGATTTGATCAAAGCATTTGAAAACCAAAAAATGGAAGTAGAAACAATAAAGAAATAAGAAATGGAGGCAAGGCCAAAATTAGAAAGCCTAGGGAAGAGAACAGAAGTTACAGATTAAAGCACCATCAACACAATACAAGAGATAGAAGAGAAGATGTCAGGCATCAAAGATACCCTAGGAGATATTGACATAAAATTCGAAGAAAATGCAAAACTCAAAAAATCTCCTAACCTAAAATGTTCAGAAAGTCCAGGAGATAATGAAAAGACCAATCTAAGAATAATAGGAATGGAAGAGATTGAAGATTCCCAGGTCAGAAGACCAGAAAACATCTTCAACAACTTCATAGAGGAAAACTTCCCTATCTTAAAGAAAGAGATGGCCATGAATATACAAAAGCCTACAGAACAACAAACAGATTTTACCAGAAAAGAAAATCCTCCTGTCACATAATAATCAAAACAGTAGATGCTCAGAATGAATATTAAAAGCTGTAAGGGAAGAAAATCAAAGTAACATATAAAGGCAGACCTATCAGAATTACTCCAGATTTCTCAAAAGAGACTTTAATGTTGAAGGTTCTGGACAGATGTCATCCAGACCCTAAGAGAACACAAATGCCAGTTCAGGAAAACCCTCAATCATCATAGATAAAGAAATCAAAATAATTCATGAAAAAAATTAAAAATATATATCTACAAATTTCATCCTATAGAAGATTCTAGAAGTAAAACTTCAACACAAGGAGGTATCTACATCAAAGAAAAAAAGAAGAAATTAATCACCTCAAAACAAATCCAAAAGGATAGAATCACACACACACACACACTCACATACACACACACACACACACACACAGTAATAACACCTACAACAACAAACATAACAGGAACTAACACTTATCTTTCTTTTAATATCCCTTGACATCAATAGACTCAAGTCCCCAATAGAAGGAAAGTATATTCTTTTGTGAAATGTTCTGTATAAATCTATTGAATCCATGTGGTTCATAACTTCTATTAGTTTCGCTATATCTCTGTTATTTTCTCTTTTAATGACCTGCCAATTGGTGAGAGTAGGGTGTTGAAATCTCCCAGTATTACTGTGTGAGTTTCAATTTGTGCTTGAGCTTTAGTAATGTTTCTTTTATAAATGTGGGTCCCCATGAATTTGGGGCATAGATGTTCAGAATTGAGAGTTCATCTTGGTGGATTTTTTTCTTTGATGAATATGAAGTATACTTCCCAATGCCATTTGATAACTTTTGGTTTAAATTATATTTTATTGGATATGAGAATGGGTACTATAGCTTGTTTCTTGGGACCATTTGCTTGGAATACATTTTTCCAGACTTTTACTCTGAGGTAGAGAGCCCGTTTTGATCATTGAGATATGTTTCTTGTTTGCATCAAAATGTTGTAACCTGCTTGCATATTCAGTCTGTTATATCATTTTATTGGGAAATTAAGTCCAAGAACATATCAGTGTATTTATTCACCACACTCAAGAAAATTTCATCCCAGTGATGTAGGGATAGTTCAATATACAGAAATCCATCTATGTGATCCACTATATAAACAAACCCAAAGAAAAAAAATCACATAATCATCTCAATAGATGCTCAAAAAATCTTTGACAAAAGACAATACCTCTCTATGTCAAATATCTTTGAGAGATAAGGAATTTAAGGATCATATCTAAACATAATAAAAGCAATAATCAGCAAAACATTAATCAATATCAAATTAAATGGAGAGATACTTGAAGCAATCCCATTGAAAACAGGGACAAGACAAGACTTCTCACTGTCTCTGTATCTATTCAACATAGTACTTGAAGGAAATTCTAGCTAGAGACAAAAGATAACAAAGTAGGTCAAGGGGATACAAATTGGAAAAGAAGAAGTGAGGGCATCGCTACATATGAATAATATGATAGTATACCTAAATTACCCCAAACATTTTAACAGAAAACTTCTACAGCTGATAAACAACTTCAGCAAAGTGGCTGGATATAAAATTAACTCAAGCAAATCAGTAGCCTTCCTTTATACAAATGATAAATAGGCTGAGAAAGATTAGAAAAGCAAGGCCATTCACAATATTCGCCAATAATATAAAATATCTTGGTGTAACTCTAACCAAACAAGTGAAAGTTCTATATGGCAAGAACTTCAAGTTTCTCCAGAAAGATATCAAAGAAGACCTCAGAAGATGGAATGTTCTCCCATGCTCATGGATTGTTAGGATTAAGATTGTAAAAATGGCCATCCTACCAAAAGTAATGTACAGATTTAATGCAATCCCCATCAGATTTCCAACAAAATTATTCACAAATATAGAAAGAACAATTCACAATTACATATTGAAAAATATATAATTTAAAAAGATGCATCATATATCTGAAGCACATATAAAAATATCATTAACCTCATTAATTTAACATACAGAATTAATACTGAATGTATTATTTTCTTTAGTTAACTTATATTTTTGTGATTCTATATGCAAAGAAAGACATTAATTATTTTATCACTTTACCACAGTACATGTCATGATATTTAAAATTCCATGTATTTAAAATGAATAATATACAGTAACAATTATGATATCAAGAGCCTGAAATTCATTCTTGCTTCTTTAGTAAAATATTAAATCATTGGAATTTAGTTATGGCATTTTCTGGACATCCCTAATAACAACTGCTTCCTTCATTACTTTTGGTCATTTTATACTATCACTGTCATTCTTTCTGCCAACTTAACAGAACCTAGACCTATCTGGAAAGAGGGAATTTCAGTTGATGAACTAACTCTATCAGATTGGCATGCAGGTATCGTGTAGTAGGCATTTGCAGGCAACTTCCCTCATTAGTCATTGATGTAAGTGGACTCAGGCCATGGTAGATAGTGACATCCTTCACCAGGTAGGCTTTAGATGAACAAGAAATATATATTAGTAAGCCATGGAAGCAAGCTATTAAGCCACATTCCTCATTAGTTTCTACTTCAAACTCAGGATTTGAGTTTCAGCCTTGGCTTTCCATGATGATGGACTATAATCTATAAGCAAAATAAATCTTTTCCCCTCTAAGTTACTTTATGTCATACTGTTTCATCGTTGCAATAAGACAAGCACATTGATACTACAATAAACTTTGCACATTTAATTTTATGTAGGCATTAAGGATATCATATATTTATTTTAAATATAATTTAACAATATTATAAGCTCCTATTATACTAGGCCAAGAATTAACTCAATCAGTGTGGCATCCTTTGGAAATCTGTCTCTCTCCTTCCTAGGTTTACATGAGCATTCTGCATGTATACAGCAATCCTAAGTATAATGCACAGACTATATATCCAGATCTTAGTACAGATATGTCTTTGTTTAACTGTCAGGTTCAATTTATGTATGCTAACTTTACTACACTGGCTACACTGGCCCTATTAATTTTTTATCTTCACATCTTGCATAAAATACTTATTAAGTATGAATATATTGCCATGATAAGATTATAAATGTTGTGCTACATAAGAATATCTCATGGTTTTCAGATTCTAGGATATTCAAGGATATATATTCCTCAAACCCTGAAAACTTACTCTAGAAAATCATAAAGGAACCTCCCTCAATCCATCTCCTTCTTTTCCTCATTTCCTCATCCCTGTGTTATTTCTTTCAGAACATTTCTCCTTTACAAAATAAATCAAATAGCACAGGGACAAGAAAAATTCTGATTATAGCTTTACACATAATATGAATCTTCACTAAAGTAATTAAGATGAAACCTTGACTAACATAATAAAGTGGTGGTAGTACAGTCAGGAAAGCACACAAAAATTAACACTTCAATAACTTATACTGTGGCAACCACAAATAATTAGCACTTCATGAACATAGTTCCATATGTCAACAAAACACTTGTGCTGAAGTTTCCTCAGTCTCTAGTAGCCCTATTGCCTTCAAGGGAATAATAATTTCACACCTGTCATCATCTAACTCACTCTGTAAAATCTAATGTACTGGAAAGCCTACTAGAACTCCTCCGCAATAAATGTTAATGGATTCAGAGAAAAAATGAATAAATATTCAAATAAAAATAATTACTTGGAACTTGACTGTACTTCTATACATGATTCCTGAAAATAATTATGGGAGAAACTATATGTAAAATGAAATAACCTAATAAGTATTATACTGTAGATCATAAATAAAATACAAATAAATTAAAATCTCTATAAGCAACGATCTCAAATTTTGTTTTAATCTGAAATATTTCAATCACAGAAGTATAAAGGCTTCAAAATAGCTGCTACAAAATGTTGACAAATTTATTGATTAATTCTACTGAATACATAACATTTCTCTATTTTAAATATATTTTAAAATAAAATATGACAGTATCATACCTTCTCTTTTCTTTCTTGCAATCTATCCTATGACTACCCCCTCTTCTCAGATTGATGGCTTCCTTTTCTTTGAATATATGTACACACACACACACACACAAATATATATATATATATATATATATATATATATATATATATATATATAAAACCATTCAAACTGCTGAGTCTATTTACTCTGGCTTGTGTACTTATGATTTCAGGGTTGACAATTTTATATTGAATAACCAGTCAGAAAGTTCATCCTAGAAAGATGTAGATTCTCTATCTTTCTTAATGACACAATCTCACTTCTGACTTCCTGGTCCTCTGAGTCCTACAATCTTTACTCCATTTCTTCTAAGATGTTCCTTGAGTCCTAGTTATAGAACTTATGTTTTATATATATTCGTCGGGGCTGAGCATACCACAGTCAATTTATATGTGCATTATAGGTGTCCATTAAATGTAAAAAATGTATTTGATTAATGGTGCTACATATATATATAGCACACATATATATGTGTGTGTGTGTGAGTGTGTGTGTGTGTTTGTGTGTATATATATCCAATAACAATTAATGATAATGAGGCTCCATGAATTTAAAAGAGAGCAGTGAGAAGTATATAGAAAGCCAAAGATAATAAAATATACTAGAAAATTAATGTAATTATATTATAATCCCAGAAGAAATAACTTTTAATGATGTAGATATAACTGATTTAGACACATAAAACAATCTTAAAGAAAAATATAGACCTAACCTCTGCACATGTGTTTGTACATATGTGAAAGTATTATAAGCCAAAGGACAATCTTTGCTGTTGTTCCTCAGGGACACTCAATATCTGGTAACTTGTCTGATTAGTGACACCATTGATCTGCCCATTTCCTCTTGCTCCATAGATCTGCTGTGTCCACCTTCCCAGTCCAAAGATTATAAGCATAAACATGGATTCTTGGTCTCAAACTCAAGTAATCATGCTTGCAAAATAAAAATATTTATGACCTGAGATATCTACTATCCTCTCTATTCTTTATTAAAGGGCATTAGAAGTGACATTGATTAAGTGCTGAACATTAATTCATATAGCTCATTCTAAGAGTAATCTTCAATGAATCAAATGTAACGCCTTTTTAATTCATTAGATTGTTTTAATTTTTTACTTGAGGTAATCAGAGCCTTACTATCACATCCCTTGATAATAGAAAGCATGCTATATGTATTTACCAGATATACTTTATTCCCCAAAACGTTTTATGTCAAAATTAACCCTGGTGAATAACAGTTTCAAAATGACCTCCTCAAGGTGAGCCAACATTTAGAGAAGAAACCTTTCTCATGCTTTTAAAGTCCTTAAAATTCCTAGGCCTACTCTGCTTATTTATACAAAATTGTATTTCCACCAATAATACTAGAAGGAGTTAAAGCCCAGGTAGTACACTGAAATATCATCCTAAAGGGGCAAGAGAATTAAGTGGGATAAAGGACTTCCATAATGATTGGGGCATAGCCTTCCTATGGATGTCACATGATAATGAAACTTTACCTTAAGCTATTCTTTGTGGGCATGTCCATTTTTCTTTCTGTCTGTCTCTGTCTTTGTTTCTGCCTGTCTCTGACTCTGTCTCTGTCTCTCTCTGTCTATCTCTGTATCTCTCTCTCACACACACATACACACCCACAAACACATACACATGCATACAAACACACATATGCATGTACACACATGAATTCCTGTCTCCATGTTATGGAAGCTTCTGACTACTGAATTTGAGAAATGGTGAAGTAATGAAAGAAATAGTAGATTGTTTCCTCAAAGTGTCATCCTGCACCCATAGAACAAAGGAAAATTCCCCTATAATCTTAATATGCCATCATAATTTGAGAGTGAGAGACTATATGTATATGGCCTGGTCTTAAATCTTTTATCTCAAAAGGCTCAAAAATTGGAAGCCCTATTGTAATTTCCCTTACATCCAGAAGTAGTGTCATTTAAATTATTCCCTGTGATATGAATTTGCATGTCTCAGTCAGCTGCTGGTAGTACCTTTCAGAGAAAAGCCATGCTAGGCTTCTCTCTGCAAGCACAACATAGCATCAGTTATAGTGTCAGGAATTGGTGCCCATCCATGGGATGTATCTCAAGTTGGGCTGCCTATTGGTCAGCCATTCCTTCAGTCTCTGCTCCAGTTTTGTCCCTGCATTTACTTCATACAGGAACAATTTTGGGTCAAAAGTTTTGTAGGTGTGTTATTACAGATCAATAGTCTTAAAAACCACATGGTATTTATACAGAAACAGACAAGTTGTTTAATGGAATATAATTAAAGATCCTTAAATAAACCTACATACCTACAGAAACTCAATTTTTAACAAAGAAATAAAAAACATACAGTGAAAAAATGAAAGTATCTTCAACAAATGGTGCTGGTCTGTTTGTCTGCATGTAGAATAATGCAAATTGATTGATATTTATCAACCTGTACAAGTATCAAATACAACTGGATCAAAGACCTCAACATAAAACCAGATACACTGAATATAATAGGAGAGAAAGTGGGAAATAGCTTTGAATATACTGGCACAGAAAAAAAATTACTGCAGAACACCAATGGCTCAAGTCTTAGATCAAAAATTAATAAATGGGATCTCTTGAAACTTCAAAGCTTCTGTAAGGCAATAGAACACAACTGCAGCCTACAGATTAGGAAAAGATCTTCACTAACCCTACATCCAAAATATATAAATTTCCTGAGTATATTTCTTTAAATTATCTGAGAGTAGCAGTGAATATAAAGTTTGATACTTCTATTATCATTTATCTGCAAACACTAATCATATTTGTTGCTACATTCAATAATCTATTGATATCATTAACTATTTTTGTTTGATTGATACAAGGACAAATGCAGCCCAAGCTGTCTTCAAACTCAGTGTGTAGCTGGGGAAATGCTTGAATTCTTCATATCCCTGCCTTCATGTCCTAAATGCTTAGATTGCTTGTATTTACCACCATCTTCAATTATCTAATAAATTATTTTTATCCAAGAATACTATAGCTTTCATCAGTTCTGTTTGACTGTTTCTTGTAGTTCTATCACAACATAAATCTTTTCAAATGTATGGGGCATAATTTGATGTTTTGATTTTTCTCAACTTGAATTTTAACATGTGTAACAATTCTGAATTTGTTTCAAGGAAAATTGTTCATGGTGTAGCTTATATTTTCCTTTATTTAAGTTTACAATTCTTTGCGTTGTGCCATAATTATTAATTTAATAATTTTGCTTCCTGGTAGAGATGAGTGATCTTCTACTCATTAACTTTTGTTTTAGTTTTATCTTGACATAAATTTAAGTTACCTGGGAAGATTTTAATTTTCTACAATTGTATTTATTGTTTATTTTGCTTTCAAAAATACACTAATTTTTGTGTTACTTGTTAATGACAATGTGCAAATCATCCTTAACACTCAAGCATATAAACACTGTTCTTTTATCATAATCACCGTTTCTATGCCCCTCTCATATTCCTTCCTTCATTTCCGTTTGCACATATATAAAATTCTTTCTGTTGTCTTTATGTCCCCACCCTCTATACTCTAAAATTACACACATAAGAAAAAATATTTTTGAGTTCTATTTAAGTTTATGTAATATAATGATGTTCTGTTCCATGTACTTTGCTGAAATTAAGATTATGTCATTCGTGTGACTGACAAAAATCACTCCATTATATATACAGGATATCTTTTCCTTATCCATTACATTGATGGTGGATGCATACGATGGTTTTATCACTTGTATACGAATGGTGATGTGATGAACATTAGTATCTCCGGTGTTTCCACATTGACTTTAATTATTTCAATTATATAATCCAGAAAGTGTATAAGTATTTTAAGCTGTACTCCATATGCTAGGTACATTAAATTTTCAGAGATTATAAAAGTTATGTACATGTATGTTTTATGACCTCAAAAATTATTATTAAGTAATTTGAGTTCACTTATCTCAAAAAATAAACAGAACATGCTACCATCTTTCATATGTCTCACTTTTGAAAATTAACTCATTTGTTATCCAGAGTAAAAGTTACTCAAACATTTCTTAAATATATAATTTAAATATTATTCCTAGTGACAAAAATATAGTTGTTTTATTTCTGACTCTAGCAATTCATATTTTGTTCTAATTTTTCCACTTACATATTATATAAGTAGAACATTTAATGAAGTTACATTGAAAAACATTTCCTTACACTTTATAAGTTGTTTATTCTGTCAGGAAAAGAAGTATTATTATAAAACATTTATTTTCAATAATGTCTTAAACAAATATATTCTTTTAATAATAAATGAAACCAAAAACTATTTGCATAACTCCTCCAGCAGAAGTATCATTTTGAGTTTCTTACTTCAGTGCAGGTACTGCTTTTCATGTTTATGTTTCATATAATTTACCTTAAAATAAATGCTCAAAATTGTCTCTTTTAAGTAGGAGAATCACCATTCATAATTATTGAAAAGTGTCAAAACTACAAAGGATTTAAAATCATAAATTATGAAGTTATAACAGCCTAACTACCTATCTCCCCCTATACAACATTCAGGTATAAATCATATTCATATATTCACACATATATCAGTTCAATTAAACCAGATCAAGTCTTGATTACTCTGATATAAATACTGATGCCATTAGAAATCCAAGACAACAAATCAGATTGTTAAGAGAAAGGCGAAATTTCTATTACTTATCTAGTCTGGTTGTCACTGAAGATAGTAAACTCCTAATGAGTATCTACAGGATGCAATATCACAAAATGAGAAAATAGCTCTTAAAATAATATTCAGAATCTATTGTCATTGAGTTTCCATGCATGCCCAGCTAGAGAAATCCAAATACAAGCAACCATAGACAATGATTAATTAAGGTCAAGTACATTAGAGGTCCATAGAGTCAAATGCTTGTTTTGAAACATACTAAGACACTAGATATAATTAGAATGTCATGTTTGTCTTACATGCTTTGTTCATAGGAGTTTGAAATATTATTCCTTTTCAATTGCCGTGTAAAGTCTTAATTCTTGGTTCTACAATGTATAGATAAAAAGTACTTATGGTTTATTTAGAAAGTTGACAGATTAACTGAAATCTTGAAACACAGAAGCAGTTGAAAAATCACGTCCCCTTTGTAATGAAACTTGGCTTTAATGGTCAATTTTATAAGAAATATGTGATTTCCCATCAAAATCCCAACACAAATTTTCAAAGACATGGAAAGAGCAATTCTCAAATTCATCTTTAAAAGCAAAAAACTCAGAATAGCAAAAATGATTCCTGACAATGAAACAACATATCATCCTTTACTTCAAGCTATCCTATATAGCGATAGTGATAAAAACTGCATGGTATTGGTACAGAGACAGAAAGGTTGATCAATGGAATAAAATTGTGGTCACAGAAGTAAAAGCACATACTTACAGACACTTGATCTTGGACAAAGAAGCCAAAAATATACAAGTAGAAAAGAAAGCATCTTCACTAAATGGTATTGGTCTAACTAGAAGTCTGCATGTAGAAAAATCAAAATAGATCCACATTTGCTACCTTGCACAAAGTTGAACTCCAAGTGGATCAAGAACCTCACCATAAAACCAGATACACTGAATCTAATAGAAAGGAAAGTGGGAAAGAGCCTCAAACTCATTGGCACAGGGGGAAATATCACAGATAGAATTACAATGGCCCAGGCTCTAAAATCAAGAATTGATAAATGGGAGCTCATGGAATTGGAAAGCTCCTGTAAGGCAAAGGACATATTCCATAAAACAAATCAGCAACCTACAGATTGGAAAAAATAACTTCACTAACCCCACATCTGAAAGAGGGCTAATACCCAAGATATATAAAGAACTGAAGAAGCCAACAACCAATAAACCAAATAACCCAATCAAAAAATGTGGTATAGAACAAAACAGAGAATTCACAATAGAGGAATCTCAGAAGACTGAGAAGCACTTACAGAAATGTTTAAGTCCATAGTTGTTGCACCTAGTTTTTAAATGAACCCACTCTAAATCTGGCTATTGCTAGCATGGGTATGTTTGCCCACCCCCATGGCTAGCTCTATGGTGCTTTCATACCCTGGTTCCCTAAGTTAGCTTGCTAAGATAAACAAACCAACTTTTTTTTCTGTAATGCCCTTAAGTACAGCTAACATTTCTCAGGCCATCCACCCCCTGTGGCTGGACTGCAGAATATCTGCTACCATTCACTCAACTCCCTTTAGCTCCATAAAATGAAATCTCTAAACACTTATAATATAAAAACCAGAATTATAAATATTAATCTCCAACCCCAGAGTTCCCTTGTAAAGAACACACAACTCAATTGATATAAATACAAGCCATGTGTCTTCATTGGTCAAATATACCCTATACTACGCTGTTGTCCATCTATGAAATCCCTAGTTAATTGTGGCTCTTTCAGGTCACACGGGTCTTCAACCTCTTCCTTCTCTATCTTTTCCCTCTGTACTCCATCTCTCTTCCCCCTTCTTTATCTCCTTCTCCCCTTTTCTAAATCATTCATCTCCTCCTTTTCCTTCCACTGTCCAATCACAGGTTCTAGCATTATCTGACAAATTAATATTTTACCTGTCCTCACTTGAGTATGTGATCTATTCCTCCCCCAGGCACCACTCTTGAGGAAGCAGAAAATACAATAACAATCCACAACACCTAGTGATCAGGGAAATGCAAATCAAAACAACCCTGAGATTCCACTTTACAACAATCAGAACGGCTAAGATCAAAAACTCAGGTGAAAGCACATGTTGGAGAATATGTGGGAATAGAGGAACATTCCTTCATTGCTGGTGGGATTGCAAACTGGTATAGCCATTCTGAAAATCAATCTGGAGGTTCCTCAGAAATGTGGAAATAGATCTACCTGAAGACACAGCTATACCACTCTTGGGCATATACTCAAAAGATACCCCACCATGCCACAAGGGAACTAGTTCCACTATGTTGATAGCAGCCTTATTTGTGATAGCCAGAAACTGGAAACAACTCAGATGTCCCACAACAATAGAATTAATGGATTCTTAAAATGTGGTTCATTTACACAATGGAATACTACTCAGCTATTAAGAATGAGGACATCATGAGTATTGCAGGCATATGGATAGAACTAGAAAACAACATCCTGACTGAAGTAACCAAACACCAAAAGGACATAAATAGTATGTACTCACTAATAAATAGATATTAGCCAAAAAAGTAGAAAATACCCAGGACACAAGCCACAGAACTAAAGAAAGTCAATAAGCAGAAGGGCCCAAGTGAGGATCGCTCAATCTCACTTGGGAGAAAGAAGAAAGAAATGATGGGAGAATAGAGGGAGGGCAGGAACTGAAGGGGGGACAGGGAAGAGAAAAAGGGAACATGGTCAGGCACTGAGGAGGTGAACAGAACTGAAGCCCTGACGACCAGCAGAAAGAATGGAAACAGTCAACCACAGGAGATGGGTGGTAGAGGGACCCTCCAGAATGTACCAGAGACCCTAGAGGTGAGAGACATTCAGGACTCAAGAGGATGGACCTAAGATGAAATACCCTACACTGGAGAAAAGGAACTTGTAGTGTCCACCTCCAGTAGAAAGACAGGGTATCAAGTGGAGGGAGGAGGTGGCCATCCCACAGTCAAAAGCTCTCACGCAGAAATCTTCCTGTCTGAGAGAAATGCAGGGTCAATACTGGAGAAGAGTCTGAGGGAAAGGAGGTCAAGTGACAGATGCAAACTAGGATCCAGCTCAAGGGGAGGCTCCAAGACCTGACAATTTTACTGATAATATGTTGTGCTAACAAACAGGATCCTTACATGACTGCACTACAAAAGGCCCAACAAACAGCTGGAAGAGTCAGATGTAGATATCTACACACAACCAATGAACAGAAGCTCCTGACCCCTGTGGTTGAATTAGGGAAAAGCTGGAAGAATACAACCATGTACTTATATTTTCGTTGAGTTTGTTCATATAGTGGATTAAGTTGATGTATTTCCATATAGGAAACCATCCTTGCATACCTGTGATGAAGTTTATGTGATCATGGTAATGACCATTTCAGTATTTATTTGGATTCAGTTTGTGAGAACTTTATTGAGTATTCTTGCATCAATATTCATAAGGGAAATTGGTCTGAAGTTCTCTTTGTGGGGTCTTTGTGGGGTTTAGGAATAAGCATAATTGTGGCTTCATAGAACAAATCAGGTAGTGTCCCTTCTGTTTATAGCTTGTGGAATAGTCTGAAGAGTATTGGTATTAGGTCTTCTTTGAAGGTCTGATAGGTTTTTGCAATAAAACATCTATTCCTGAGCTTTTTGTGGTTAGGATACTTTTAATGACTACTTCTATTTCTTTACGTGCTATGGAACTATTTAGATGATTTATCTGATCCTGATTTAACTTTGATACCTGGTATCTGTCTAGAAAATTTTCCATTTCATCCAGATTTTCCAGTTTTGTTGAGTATAAGTTTTGTAGTGGGAGCTGATGATTTTTTGAATTTCCTCGGTTTCTGCTATTATGTCCATTTTTCATTTCTGATTGTGTTAATTAGGATACTGTCTTTGTACCCTTCAGTTAGTCTGGCTAAGGGTTTATCTATCTTATCGATATTCTCACAGAACCACCTCCTGATTTTGATGATTCTCTGTATAGTTCTTTTTGTTTCTACTTGGTTGGTATCAGCCCTGAGTTTGATTATTCCCTATCATCTATTCCTCTTGGGTGTATTTTCTTTTTTTTTTTTCTAGAGTTTTCAGATGTGATGGCAAGCTGCTAGTATGCGTTCTCTACAGTTTCTGTTTGGAGTCCCTCAGAACTATGAGTTTTCTTATTAGTACTGCTTTCATTGGGTGTTATAAATTTGGATATGATGTCCCTTCATGATAATTCATCTCACACCAGTCAGAATAGCTAAGATCAAAACTCAGATGGCAGCAGATGCTGGAGAGGATGTGCAGAAAGAGGAATGCTCTTCCATTGTTGGTGGGACTGCAAGCTGTACCACCATTCTGGAAAATGTCTGACATTTGCTCAGAAAATTGCACATAGTACTACCTGAGGAACCAGCTATACTACTTCTGGCCATATTTCCCAAATATGCTCTAACATACAACATGGAAACATGTTCCACTATGTTTATAGCAGCCTTATTTACAACAGTGAGAACCTGGAAAGAACCCAGATGTCCTTCAACAGAGGAATGGATTCAGAAAATGTGGTAGATTAACACAATGGAGTACTACTCAGCTATTAAAAACAATAACTTCAAGAATGTCTTAGGCAAGTGGATGGAACTAGAAAATATCATCCTGAGTGAGGTAACCAAGTCACAAAAGAACACACATGTTATGTACTCACTGATAAGTGAATACTAGTCCAAAAGCTCAGAATACCTACAATAGAATTTGGAGACCTTATGAAACTCACAAAGAAGCAAGAGAAAAGTGTGAATGCTTCAGTCTCTCTTAGAAGGCAGAGCAAAATATTCACAGGAGGTAGAGGGTGGGAAGGACTTTGGAGAAAGAGAGTAGGAGGAAGAATGGCAGAATTAGATATGGGAGGAGCCAGGGATGATATACAGAAGGTTAGGAATTTGAACAGAGTTGTGTAGCAATGGGGGATGTGGAACTTGGGGTAGCCAGCAGAATGTCCCAGATTCTAGGAAAGAAAGATGATTCCAGAAAGCAAGGGGCATAAGATTAGCTGAAATGCCCAACAAAGGGGAGGGAGAACATGTAGAATCCATATTCAGAGGGAAGACAAGACCCCAGTGGGGAATGGAGCCACTCACTCATCTCCAAATTTTTAACCCAGAATTGCTATTGTCTAAAAGAAATGTAGGGACAAAGGGTGGAGTAGAGACTAAAGAAAAGGCCATCCACAGGCTGCCCCACCTGAGGATCCATCCCATATACAGACACCAAAACCAGACACTATTGTGGATGCCCAGACGTACTTGCTGACAGGAGCCTGATATAGCTCTCTCCTGAGAGACTCTGCCAGAGCCTAACCAATGACCATTGGACTAAGCATGGGGGTCCCCAATAGAGGAGTTAGAGAAAGGACTGAAGGAGCTGAAGGGATTTACAACCACATAGGAAGAACAACAACATCAACCAACCACACACCCCAAGGTCTCCCAGGGACTAAACCACTAACTAATGGATACAATTGGAGGGACCCATGCTTCCAGCTGCATATGTAGAAGAGGATGGCTTTATCTTGTGTCAATTGGATGGGAGACCTTGTTCCGGTGAAAGCTTAATGCCTCCTTGTAGAGGAATGCCAGAATGCTGAGATGAGAGTGCAATGAGTGGGTTGGGGAGCACCCTCATAGAAGCAGGGGGAAGGGAGATGAGATGGGGGGTTTGTGGAGGGGAAACCGGGAAAGGGGATAACATTTGAAATGTAAATAATTAAAATATCCAATAAAAAAATAGCAACAAACTGAAAGGACATATAATTTTATGATGAAAGTGTTACTTTAATAAAATTAAAGTACACAAAAAAGTAGTAAGTGATTTCTCAACCATATCTTTCCTACCTGTAAATGATTTTCAATCTATATTGATACTCATTTTATCTTATATGTAGTGACCTTAAAATTAGCAATTCTTAGAAAGTTCAAGTAGCCACTTCTCATCTATACTTTTTCAACTTTGGTCCTTAATATAGTTAATGAAAACATAGTCAACTGATTTGGGTGAAAGCTTGTGCAAATGGGAAGATAAGTAAAATAAGGCTCATTATAGTACCAAGACATTCAGTCTTCCGAAGATATTTACTATATTCGAAGTATATTTTCAAAGGGGTATGATCAGAAACAAATAAACCATCTACTGCTCTTGGCAGCATAATCCAAGCAATTATATACATGTATGACTTGGAAAGGCAGTATGATGTTTACTAAATTTCTCTCTATTAAAATAATTTATCAAATAGTTATTACAAGTATAAAAAAAGAAAAGTTTTATATTTCCATTTGAATGTTTGAAAATTTTGAAGACTCTAATTGCCAGGATAATTCTTTTAACTTTTTAGTCTGACTAATATAAGACCTGATTATTTGAAAATGTGGCAAAAGATTATTACAAATGTATTTAATTAGAAAATTGACGCTACAGTTCCATATGGGATCTTTCAAATAGAACCAATCAATAAACCTCTAAGGAAGCTGCATTGTATCTATTGCTTAGGTATGCGACTTTATTTGTACAATTTAAAATGGTGATAATATCAGCATTATATAATTCCTATACAAACATAGAAAGCATTATTTCACCATTTTCTTAGATTTTTCACTATATAACAGCTTAGTTCAAGAAGAGCTTGACTTTCTGATTTCAAACTTCTCTTTTGATTACATCAGAGAAGCTAGAGATAACTATATGGACTATAATAAGCATTTGAAAAAAACACATGTGCATCTAAAATCTAAAGTTTAATGGTATGAAACCATAGAAACTTCCCAACTAAATAGAGCAGATTGGGAAATTATTGCTATGATCTGGATATGAAATGACTCCTAAATCTTGATGTCCTCAAAGATTGGTCACTAGCCCATAGGACCTTAGAAAAATGGAATACATTTTAGAAAGTAAATCCAGTAGATGAAGTTGGGTTATATACAGCCTAATCTTTAAGGAAATATTAGAGCACCAACCTTTTCTCCTGTTTGTTGCCTTGTCTCCAATCCACCATTGTACCAATAGTTTGCTTTCTACATCATTTCTTTACTATGATATGTTTATACTGGTTCAAAACAACATATACTAAAACCTAAAATCAGCAGGCCAAAAATTAATCTTCCTGCTATTTAATTTAATTATATCACTTATTTGGTTATGGTGATGGAAAGCAGTTTAAAATACTCTCAAAAATTTAGGATTAGTAGTGTAATATTTTTGGCACACTTTAGAAGCAGCATATTTGGTATATTTGGTATATTGTCATTGTCTTGATATATTTTTTAGCCATGTACCAAAAATGAAAGAAGACTTCACAAATGAACTAGGATGCAGTGTCAGCAGCTCTGACCTTAGGTTTTATGATCCAGTGACTCTTACAACTTATTATAGCCTGTGAAGTATCAGAATACTGTGTGAATTAAGTAGAAAGTATTGACAGGAGAATCATGTGCAACTCTTCATACTTTAAAACATGGTCTTGAATTTTTTATCAAGGAACACTTTTTCACTTTCTGGCCAGACATAACATGGACAAAGGTATGCATTCCTTTGCAAAAATGAGACCAAAGATCTCTTGCCAAAACTCAAGTAAATATCCTCACATCCATGCACATGCAAGCAACACTAATTAAACTCAGTTGTTTTTAAAACAATGCAATTCTTAGGAGAAATAGAGGGAAATCTCAAAGAAGGAGGAAAAAAATAAAGGGATATATCAATTTGCATCAGTCTTTGATGGTTAAACATGTGGCTTCTCCTGGAGGCTACAAGGGATAATGTAATCTTCTGAGGCTCATGGCAGGAACTGTAGAGATAAGAAATGTGATAAAGAACTCTGGAAGAACAGATCAGTAGGGGGCTAATGACTGGACAGTAAAAAACCAAAAGTAGGTTTTAAAATCAGGTTTTTTGTTTATTTTTATTTTATTTTATTTTTATTTATTTATTTTTTTTAAAGATTTACTTCCATTGGCTTTTGGCCATGTCCATGAGCAATTTACTTAATTGCTAATTGATGTATGAATTTAAAATGCACTGTGAACAACATCATCCTAAAGAAGTGGATTTTGGGTTGTATGAGGAAAGGAACTGAGCAGGCCAGAGTGCGTAGGTAAGGTTTTTAGACAGTATTATGTATAGAAGAATAAATCTTCAATTTTTAGCTTTGTTACTTTAAAGAGTTATCTCAACATATAAGTTCCTTCATCCTTGTTCATATGGGTTATTAAATACACCAACTTTACTTGCAATGAAAAAATTCTAATTCTGGAATATTAGTAGTCTGTGGATCTAAACATCCAACCATAATATAACTATTATGTGACAGAAACTTTGCTACCAAGAAGGAAGGTATTCTGGACAATATCTAAGCAGTGGTTTTATATAACTCTTTGACGATGTTGTTTCCAATGATAAAAGTAAAATGAAATCCTTGGCTAGCTGCTTTTATCACACATCTCAACAATAACTTTGGTTCCCTGAGATGAAGGAGTAGTCAGTTGTTGAAGAAATCTTGCTAACTGTTTTAGTTTACTTTCTGTTGTTGTGATAAATGCTATGACAAAAACAACTTGTTAAAGAAAGCGTTGATTTCATCATACAGACTATAGTCCATCATAGAGTGAAATAAGGCAGAAACTCGAGGAAGACTCTTGAAGCAAAAGTAAGTGGAGGAATGCTACTCTTAGCCTTATGCACTATGGCCTACTCAGCTACTTTCCTTGTATAGCCCATGACCACTTCTTGGGATGAAGTTAGTCACAGTGTATGTGGAATTCATACATCAATTAGCAATTAAGTAAATTCCTCACAGACATGACCAGAAGCCAATTGAGGTAATTCTTATTTTATTTTAAACTTTAAAAAAAATGCTTTTATTTTTTACAGCCCAGTCATTAGTTCCCTCCTGTTCTTCCCTCCCACAGTTCATCATCAGATTCCTTCTCCCCATGTCTCCAAGGGGATGTAGCCCCACATCTACAAGGCCTTCACACTCCCTGAGACCTCCAGTCTCTCTAGGGTTAGACAAATTTTCTCCCACTAAGACCTGACCAGTCAGTCTTCTGCTCTATATATGTTGGAGGCCTTAGAATATTTCCTGTGTGCTGCCTGGTTGGTGGCTAAGTGTATGAAAGATCTCAGGTGGTCTGGGTTAGATAACACTGCTGAACTTCCTATGGGGTCACCCTCTTCAGCTTCTCCCAGCCTTTCCCTAATTCGAACAGAGGGGGCCCTGTCTTCAGTCCATTGGTTGGGTGAAAGGATCTGTGTCTATGTCAGTCAGTTGCCTGTTGGGTCTCTCAAAAGACAACCATGCTAGGCTGCTATCTGTAAGCAAACCATAGTCTCAGTAATAGTGTCAGGCCTAGGAGTCTTCCCTTGAGATGGATCCCAAGTTGGGCCTGTCACTGGACTGCCTTTCCCTCAGTCTCTTCTCCATTTTTGTCCCTGAATTTCTTTTAGACAGGAACAATTCTGGGTCAGAATTTTGACTGTGGGATGGCAACCCCATCACTCCAACTGATACCTTGTCTTTCTACTGGAGATAGAAAGTTCCCTCTCCCCACTGTTGGACATTTCATCTAAGGTCCCTCCCTATGAGTCCTGAGATTCTCTCATCTCACAGGTCTCTGGTACTTTCTAGAGGATCTTCCCACCTCTCATCTCCCGAGGTCACATAGCTCTATTCATTCTGCTGGCCTCGGAGCTTCTCTTCTGTTCCCCCCACCCCTAGATACCTGATCATGTTCCTCTTTAGACCTCCTCCTCCCCTCTTCCACCCAGATCCCTCTCTCTATCTGCCTCCAGTGTTGCTTTCTTATTCCTTCCAAGTGGTATTGAACCATCCTCTCTCACATGGGCCCTTCTGCTTCTCTACCTTCATGAGTTCTATGGATTGTATTCTAGGTATTCTGCACTTTTTTTGGCTAATACCCACTTATTAGTGAATACATATGATGCATGTTCTTGTGGATCACTCAGGATGATATTTTCTAGTTCCATCCATTTGCCTGCAAAACTCATAATATCCTCATTCTTAAGATCTGAATAGTATTACATTGTGTAAATGAACCACATTTTCTGTATTAATTCTTCCACCATGGGACATCCGGGTTGTTTCTTGCTTCTGGATATAACAGATGAGGCCAATATGAACATAGTGAAACACATACAGCTATGGTATAGTTGGGCATCTTTTGGGCACATGCCTAAGAGTGAGATAGCTAGATCTTCAGGTAGATATATTTAAAATTTTCTGAGGAACTTCCAGATGATTTCCAGAGTGATTGAACCAGTTTTCAATCTCACCAGCAATGGAGGAGTGTTCCTCTTTCTCCACATGTGCTATTACCTGAGTTTTTTTATCTTAGCTGTTCTGATTGGTATATGGTAGTATCTCAGGGTTCTTTTGATTTTCATTTCCCTGATCATTAAAGACTTTGAACATTTCTTTCAGTGCTTCTCAGACATTAGAGACTCCATTGTTATGAATTCTCTGCTTAGCACTATACCCTATTTTTTAGTTGGGTTGTTTGGTTTTTCGGAGGTTAGCTCTTTGAGTTCATTATATATAATGGGGACAATACTTTTTCTTTCTTTCTTTTTCTTGGATATTTTATTTATTTATTTTTCAAATGTTATCCCCTTTCCTGGTATCTCCTCTGGAAAACCCCTAGTCCCTCTTCCCTCTCCCTACTTCTATGAGGGTGCTCACCCACCTGCCAACCCAGTCTCCCTCCCCACCCTGGCATTCCCCTACATTGGGGTATTGGGCCTTTACAGGATCAAGGATTTCTCCTCAGATTGATGGTCCAAAAGACTATCCTCTCCTACATATGAGGCTGGAGCCATGGGACCTTCCATATACACTCTTTGGTTGATAGTTTACTTCCTGGGAGTTCTGGGTGGGGGTCTTGTTGGTTGATATTGTAGCTCTTCCTATGAGATGAAAACCCCTTCAGCTCCTTCAGTCCTTTCTCTAACTTCTCCTTTGGGGACCCCATGCTGAGTTCAATGGTTGGCTATGAGCATCTTCCTCTGTATTTGCCAGGCTCTGGAAGATCCTCTCAGGAGACAACTCTACCAGGCTCCTGTCAGTAAGTCATTCTTGCCATCCACAATAGAGTTTGTGTTTGGTGTCTGTATTTGGGATGAATCCCCAGGTGGGGCACTCTTTGAATTGCCTTACCTTCAGTCTCTGCTCCATATTTTGTCAGAGTATTTCCTCCAGTGAATTGTTTGTTCCCCCATATGAGAAAGACTGAAGCATCCACACTTTGGTCTTCCTTCCTCTTGAGCTTCATGTTAATTGAATCTTGGGTCTTCCTAACTTTTGGTCTAATATCCTCTTATCAGTGAGTACATACCACGTGTGTTCTTTTGTTACTGGGTTGCCTCATTCAGGATGACATTTTCTAGTTCCATTCATTTGCCTAAGAATTTAATGAACTCATTTGTTTTTAATAGCTGAGGATTATTCCATTGTGCAAATGTACCATATTTCTGTATCCATTCCTCTCTTCTAAGACATCTGGGTTGTTTCCAATTTCTGGCTATTATAAATAAGGTAGCTATGAACATAGTGAAGCAAGTGTTTTTGTTATATGTTGGAGAATTTTTTGGGTATATGCCCAGGAGTGGTATAGCTGGGTCCTCAGGTAGTACTATGTCCATACAGAATAACAAAAACCTCAGGATAGTGAAAACTATTAAAAAAAAAAAAATTAGTGGGGATCACCATCCATGACATCAATATGTATTACAAAGCAATAGTGATAAAATCTGCATGGTATTGCTATAGAGACAAGCAGGTAGATCAATGGATCAGAATTGAAGACCTAGAAATGGAACCACACACCTATGGTCACTTGATCTTTGACAAAAGAGCTAAAACCATCCAGTGGAAAAAAGATAGTATTTTCAACAAATGCTGTGGTTCAACTGGAGGTCAGCATGTAGAAGAATGAAAATCAATCCATTCTTATGTCCTTGTACAAAGATCGAGTCCAAGTGGATCAAGGACCTCCACAGAAAACCAGAAACACTAAAACTCACAGAATAAAAAGTGGAGAAGATCGTTGAACACATGGACACAGTGGAAATTTTCCTGAGCATAACACCAATGACTTATGCTCTAAGATCAACAATTGACAAATGGGACCTCATAAAATTGAAATGCTTCTGTAAGGCAACAGACACAGTCAATCGGAACAAAGGCAACCATCACATTGGGAACTATTCTTTAATTGAACTTTCCCATATCTAGTTATGTGAAGCAGACAAATAAGTTTAGCCATTACACCACCTGACATGTTATTTTTAATAAGTTAAGGCTCTACTCAATTAAGAATAAAGCACATACTCATATTTTCTTATATTCTTCTAACATGTTTATTCTGACATAACCAATTAATTATTTCTGTAATTTATACTCTTTACCAAGCCTCTTGGCTTTTAATGCCTCAATATCATGCATGATAAGAACTATTACTTTTGTAAGTAGTATATATCTAGAAATCATCCTTGTTTTTTTATTTTTTATTTTTTTTTTAGTTTTTCACATTTGTGAAGTATAATCTTTTGAAGTAAGACCTACTGATTCTTGGAATTTCTATAGTCTTTGAAAGCTATAAAACAAAATGAAGCAAACACATACAAGAAGAGTAGATGGCAGTAATAATCAACGTTCAGGCTTAACTCAACCAATTAAAACCAAAGACAACAGTAAAAACAATGAAGGAAATGAAAGAGCTTATTCTTTGAGAAAATCAATAAGATAGACAAACCCTTAGCCAAACTAATTAAAAATCAGGAAGACAGTATCCAAATTACCAAAATAACAAATGAAAAAGTGGACATAACAACAAAAACTAAGGAATCAGTAGGTCTTACTTCAAAAGACTATACTTTACAAACATGAAAAATTTAAAGAAAATGGATGATTTCTAGATATATAATACTTACCAATGTTAAATAAAGATGAAGCAAATTATTTAATAGTCCTATAACCCCTGAGGATGTGGAACCTCTCAAAAACAAAAACAAAAACAAAAACAAAAACAAAAGAGGCCAGGGCCAGATGGTTTTAGCATAGAATTCTATCAGATATTCAAAGAGCTAACAGCAATAATCATCAAACTGTAACACAAAACAGAAACAGAGAGAAAATTTCCAAATCCATCCTATAGGCATAATCATCCTCATACCAAAGCCAGACAAAGACAATACAAAGAAAGGTAATTTCAGACCAGTGTCCCTTATGAACTTTGATGTAACAATACTAAATATAATACTTGTGAACTGAATTCAGGAACACATCAAGAACATCATCTACTATGATCAAGTAAGCTTCATCCCAGGGATGCAGGCTTGGTTCAATATTGATATGTGTCAATGTAATCCACAATATAAGCAAATTGAAATTAAAGAACACATGATCCTTTCTTTAAACACTAAAAAATACTTTGACAAAATCCAATGCCCCTTCATGTTAAAAGTTTTCGAGAAATATGGGATACAAGTGCATACTTATGCACAATAAAGGCAGTATACAAGAAGCTAGTAGAAAATATCAAGTTAAATTAAGAGAAACTTAAAGTAACTACACCAAAATCAGGATCAAGTCAAGGCTTTCCACTCTCTAGATATCTCTTCATTATAGTACTTGATGCTCTAGCCAAACAATAAGACAACTAAAGGAGATCAACTGAAAACAAATTGGAGAAAAAGAAATAGTGAAAATATAGACGTAAGTAACCACAAAAATTCAACTACAGAACTAATGAACCTGATAAGCACGTTCAGCAAAGTGGCTGGATATAAAATCATCTTTGAAAAAAAAAAAAAAAGAAGTTCTCCCTGCATATTCTTTGGTTGATGGTTTAGTCCCTGGGAGCTCTGTGGGTCTGGTTGGTTGATACTGTTGTTTTTCCTATGGGGCTGCAAACCCCTTCAGCTCATTCAGTTGTTTCTCTAACTCCTCCATTGTGGACCCTGTGCTCAGTCCAATAGTTGACTGTGAGCATCCACATATGTACTTTTCAGGATCTGGCAGAGCTTCTTAAGAGACAGCTATATCAGGCTCCTATCTGCAAGCACTTTATGGCATCTGAAATAGTGTCTGTATTTGGTGTCTATATATGGGATGGATCCCCAGGTGGGGCAGTCTCTGGAAGGCCTTTTCTTACGTCACTACTGCACAGTTTGTCTACATATTTCCTCCCATGAGTATTTTGTTCCCCCTTCTAAGAACTGAAGCACCCACACTCTGGTCTTCCTTCTTCTTGAGCTAGAATACACATGGTTCCAGCCACATATGTAGCAGAGGATGGCCTTGTCAGGCATCAATGGGAGGAGAGACCCTTGGTCCTCTGAAGGCTTGATGCCCCAGTGTAGGGGAATGCCAGCGTGGGGAGACGGGAGTGAGTGGGTGGGTAGGGGAACACCCTCATAGAAGCAGAGGAGAGGAGGGGACAGGGGGTTTCAGGGGGGTTAACCTGGGAAAGGAGATAACATTTGAAATTTAAATAAATATAATATCCAATAAAAAGATAAAAAGAAAAATAAGAAGCCCTATTTTATACACATGAGAAAGAAACTGAGAAAGGTATCAGGAAAACAACATACTTAACAATAGTCATATAAATATAAAATATCACGTTATCACTCTAGCCAAGTTAGTGAAAGATTTGTATGACAAGAACTTCAAGTCTGTAAACAAATTGAAGAAGATGTCAGAAGATGAAAAGATCTGCCATGCTCATGGATTGGTAAGATTAATATAGCAAAATGCCCATCTTACTAAAAATAATCTACAGATTCAATTTAATTTCTATCATAATTCCAACACAATTATTTTCTTTTTTTAGTATAGAATAGAATTCTTGGGGTGTTATGGGAAGGAGAGTTGAGAAAGGAGTAGAAGCAGAGAGAGAAGCGGAGAAAGAGGGAAGCCAGGAACTCATGGAGCATGGTGAGAAGAGGAGAAAGGATGAAAAGTGTCAAAGAGAGCAAATGGGATCAGAAAGTGAAGAGGGACAGAGAACCCAACACAATTCTTTACAGACATAGAAAGAAAGAATAATTCTCAAGCCATATAGAAAACCAAAAATCCAGGATAGCTAAAACAACCCTGCACAGCAAAACAACTTCTTGAAGTATCATCATTCCTGATTTCAAGCTTATGTACAGAGCAATAGTGATAAAATGTGTATTGTATTTGTATAGAAGCATGCTGGTTGATTAAGGGAAACAAATTAAAATCCCAGAAATGAACCCAGAAACCTATGTACACTTTTTTTTCACAAAAATCCAAAATAGTACAATTGAAAAATGAAAATATGCTTAACAAATGGTTCTGGATTAACTAGATGTCTAAATTTAGAAGAAGGAAAATCAACCCATATTTATCTCTCTGTACAAACTCATGTACAAGTGGTTCAAAGTCTTAAACATAAAATAGGATCATTAAATCTAATAAATGTTAAAGTAGGAAATAGTCTTTAATGCATTAATACAACAGAAAACTTCTTGAACAGAACACGAATGGGTCAGACTCTAAGATCAACAATTATAAAGGGGAATTCATGAAATGTCAAATCTTCTGTAAGTCAAAGGACAATGTCAATAGGACAAAACAGTATTCTACCCTTTGGGAAAAAGACCTTCACCAACCCTACATACAACAAAAGGTCAAATATCCAAAATATATAAAACCTCAAGAACATAGACACAAACAAACCAAATAACCAATTGGAAACTGGAGAACAGAGCTAAAGAGAGAATTCTGAACAGAAGAATCTCGAATGGCCTAGAAGAAATTAAGGAAATATGCAATGTCCTTAGTCATGGAATTGCAAATCAAAATGACCCTGAGATTCCATTGTATACACATCGTAATGGCTAAGATAAAAATCTCGAAGAAACAGTACATGTTGGCAAGGATGTATAGCAAGAGGTACACTCCTCTATCGCCTGTAGGAGTCCTAACTTGTACAGGTACTCTGGATATCAATGTGATGGTTTCTCAGAAAATTGAAAATAGTCCTACTCAAAAACCAGCTATACCACCTTTGGTCATATATCCAAAAGATGCTCCACCATTCTACAAGGACACATACTCCACTATATTCATAACAGTGTTATTCCTAATAGCCTGAAATTCAAAACAATCCAGATGTCCCTCAACACAGAATGGACTACTATGCAGGTATTTAAAAACAAGAACATATTGAGTTTTGCAGGCAAATGGATGAAAGTATAAAATATCATCCTGAGTGAGGTAACCCAGACCCATAAAGCCATGCATGGTATGTACTCACTTATAAGTACATATTAACCATAAATAACAGGATACATATTCTATAATCTGTAGACCCAAAGAAACTTACCAGGAAGGAAGACCCAAAGAAGGATGATTGATTCTCACTTAGAAGGGAAAACAAAATATTAATATTAAGCACATGAAGGAAGGGATCTTGGTGGGAGAGAGCATGGGGATATTCAGGATAATGTGTAGAGACAGATAATAGAGAGGGTCAGAGGGCTGGAAGAATGGAAGGAAATCAGTGGCTAGCAGGGGTGGGGATGGGAGGCATCACTAGGACATGCAAGAGACCCGAGGAAGCTCCAAGGAATCTATGAGTGTGACTTTAGCAGTGGGAAACAGAAGTGGCCAATTTCTGTAGCCAGTCATGACCCCTTAGTGGAGGAATAAGAACACAAACCCATCCACAAAACTTTGGACAATTCTATAAGAATTACAGGGAAAAAATGGGGCAGAGATGAAGGGAGTTGGCAACTAATTAATTGCTGTCCCAACTTGAGATTCATCCCATGGGCAAGCACCTGTCCTTGACACTCTTAATTTTTCTCTTTTATGCTTACAGGCATAAGCCTAGCATAATTATCGTGAGAGAGCCTTTACCTAGGAGCTGCATGAAACAGATGCAGAGACCCATAGCCAAATTTTGTGTGGAGATCTAGGACTTTTATAGAAGAGTGGAGTGCAGAATTGAAGGACTTGGAGGGTGGAGGAACCCAATAGGAACACCAACAGAGTCAACTGCTTTCGTTGTGTCTCATAAGTTTAGGAAAGCTGTGCCTTCATCTTCATTAAATTTTAAAAAGTCTTTAATTTCTTTCTTTATTTCTTCCCTGATAGTGTTATCATTGAGTAGATATTTGTTCAGCTTCCATGTGTATGTGAGCTTCCTGTTGTTTTTGTTGTTGTTGAAGACCTGCCTTATTCTGTGGTGATCTGATAGGATGCAAGGGATTATTTCAATATCGTTTTTATTTGTTGAGGCTTATTTTTTTGTCCAATTCTGTGGTTAATTTTTGAGAAGTTATCATGAGGTGTTATGAAGAATTTGTATAAAATATTCTGTGGATATCTGTTTAGACCATTTGGTTTATAACTTCTCTTAGTTTTACTGTGTCTCTGTTTAGTTTCTGTTTTCCTTGGTGAGAGTGGGGTGTTAAAGTCTCTGAATATTATTGTATGAGGTTCAATATGTGCTTTGTGCTTCAGTAATGTTCCTTTTACATATGTGCCCTTGCCTTTTAGCCATAAATGTTCATTGAGATTTCCTCTTGGTGGATTTTTCCTTTGATGAGTATGTAGTGTCCTTCACCATATATTTCATGACTTTTGGTTTTAATTCTATTTTATTGGATACTAGAGTTGATATTCCAGGTTGTTTCTTGTGATCATTTTCCTGGAAATTTTTTTTCCAGCCTTTTGGTTTGAGGTAGTTTCTGTCTTTGTCATTGAAGTGTGTTTCTTGTATGCAGCAAAATGCTCGGTCCTCTTTACTTATCCAGCCTGCCTATCTCTGTATTTTTATTGGAGAATTGAGCCCATTGATGTTGAGAGATATTAAGGACCAATGATTGTTGCTTCCTGATATTTTTGTTGTTAGAGGTGGAATTATGATTGTGTGGTTCTCTTCCTTTGTGTGTGTTGTGAGAAGATTACTTTCTTTCTTTCTTTTAAGTGTAGTGTTCCTCCTTGTGTAAGAGTTTTCCTTTTATTATCCTCTGTAGGGCTGGATTGATGGAAAGATAATTGCTTAAATTTGCTTTTTCCATACAATATCTTGATTTCTTCCTCTATGTTAATTACGAGTTTTGCTGTATATAGCAGTCTAGGCTGGCAATTTTGTTCTCTAAGGGTCTGTATGACATTTGCTCAAGATCTTTTACCTTTTAGAGTCTCTGTTGAAAAGTCTGGTATAATTATGATGGGTCTCCCTTTACATGTTACTTGACCTTCTTTCCCTTACTGCTTTCGATATTCTTTCTCTGTTCTGTGAGTATGGTGATTTAATTATTTTGTGAAGGGAGGGATTTCTTTCTGGTCGCATCTGCTTGGTTTTCTGTAGGCTTCTTGTATGTTTATGGACATCTCTTTCTTTAAGTTAGGGAAGTTTTTTTCTATAATATTGTTGAAGATGTTAGCTTGCCCTTTGAGTTGGGAATCTTCGCCCTCTTCTATACCTATTAATCTTAGGTTCAGACATTTCATTGTATCTTGGATTTCTTGAATGGTATGAGTTATGAACATTTTTATTTTTGCATTTTCTTTGACTATTGTGTCAATGTTTTCTATGGTATCTTCTGCACCTGAGATTCTCTCTTCTATCTCTTGTATTCTGTTGGTGAGGCTTGCATTTGTGAGACTTGATCTCTTTTTGTAGGTTTTCCATCTTCGTTTCTGTCTCCCTTTGTGTTTTTTTTTTAATTTTCACATTTTATTTACATTTCAAATGTCTCCCCCTTTTCAGATCTCCCCTTTGGAACATCTCCATTCCCTCTGCCCTCCCTCTGCCACTATGGGGATATTCTCCAACCCACCCTCACACCCACCCACCCACTCTCATTTTCCCTCCTTGTCATACTCCTATACTGGGGGATCTAACACCCTCAGGCCCAAGGGCCTCTCCTCCCCATGACTGATAACAAGACCCTCCTCTGCCGAATTTGTGGCCAGCACCATGGGTACCTTCATGTGTATTCTTTAGTTGGTGGAACAATCTTCAGAAGAATCGGGGGTCAGGCCAGGTGTCACTGTTGCTACCTCTCTGGGGCTGTACACTCCCTCAGCTCCTTCATTCCTTTCTCCAAGCCCTCCATCTGGGACCTCCCACTCAGCCCGAATGTTGCTGCAAAGTGACTCTTGGGTATTTCAAACTTTTGAGCTAATAACCACTTAACAGTGAGTACATACCATGTTGATTCTTTTGTGACGGTGTTACCTCGCTCAGGATGATATTTTCAAGATCCACCCATTCGTCTGCGAATTTCATGAAGTCATTGTTTTTAATAGCTAAGTAGTATTCCATTGTGTAAATGTATCACATTTTCTGTATCCATTCCTATGTGGAGGGACATCAGAGTTGTTTCCAGCTTCTGGCTATTATAAATATGGCTGCTATGAACATAGTGGAGCATGTGTCTTTATTACATGTTGGAGCATCTTCTGGGTATATGCTCAGGAGTGGAATAGCTGGGTCCTCAGGTAGTATTATGTTCATTTTTCTGAGGGTCCTCCAAACTGATTTCCAGAGAGGTTGTATCAACTTGCATTCCCACCAGCAATGGAGGAGTGTTCCTCTTTCTCCACATTCTCGCCAACATCTGCTGTCACCTGAATTTTTTATCTTAGCCATTCTGACTGGTGAGAGGTGAAATCTTAGGGTTGTTTTGATTTGCATTTCCCTGTTGACTAAGGATGTTGAGCATTTCTTTAGGTGCTTCTCAGCCGTTCGAGTTTCCTCAGTTGAGAATTCTCTGTTTAGCTCTTTTACCCATTTTTTGATAGGGATATTTGGATCTCTGGAGTCTAGCTTCTTGAGTTCTTTGTATACATTGGATATTACCCCTATATCAGATGTAGGATTGGTAAAGAAATTTTTCCAATCTGTAGGTTGCCGTTTTGCCCTATTTACAGTGTCCTTTGCCTTACAGAAGCTTTGTGATGTTATGAGGTCCCATCTGTTAATTCTTGATCTTAGAGCACAAGCCATTGGTGTTCTGTTCAAGAACATTTCCCCTGTGCCCAAGTGTTAGAGACTCTTCCCCAATTTCTCTTCTATTAGATTCAGTGTATCTGGATTTATGTGAAGGTCCTTGATCCACTTGGACTTGAGCTTTGAACAGGGAGATAGGAATTGATCAATTCGAAATCTTCAACATGTAGACCGCCAATTGATCCAGCACCATTTGTTGAAGATGCTGGTTTTGTTCCACTGTATGGTTTTAGCTCCTTTGTTGAAGATCAAGTGACCATATGTGTGTGGGTTCATTTCTGGGTCTTTGATTCTATCCCATTGATCTACCTGCCTGTCACTGTACCAACACCATGCAGTTTTTATCACTACTGCTCTGTAGTAAACCTTGAGGTCAGGGAGGATGATTCCCCCAGAAGACATTTTATTGTTGAGGATAGTTTTTGCTATGTTGGGTTTTTTGTTATTCCATATGAATTTGAGAATTGCTCTTTCTAGGTCTATGAAGAATTGAGTTGGGATTTTGATGGGGATAGCATTGAATCTGTATATTGCTTTCAACTGGATGGCCATTTTAACTATGTTAATCCTGCCGATCCATGAGCATGGGAGATCTTTCCATCTTCTGAGGTCTTCTTCGATTTCTCTCTAAAGAGACTTGAAGTTCTTGTCATACAGATCTTTCACTTGTTTGGTTAGAGTCACACCAAGATAATTTATATTGTTTGTGACAATTGTGAAGGATGTTATTTCCCTAATTTCTTTCTCAGCCTGTTTATCCTTCAAGTATAGGAAGGATACTGATTTGCTTGAGTTAATTTTTTATCCAGCCACTTTGCTGAAGTTGTTTATCAGCTGTCGCAAATCTCTGGTTGAGTTTTTCGGGTCATTTAATTATACCATCGAATCATCTGCAAATAGTGATATTTTGATTTCTTCCTTTCCAATTTTTATCCCTTTGACTTCCTTTTGTTGCCTGATTGCTCTAGCTAGAACTTCAAGTACTATATTGAATAGGTAGGGAGAGAGAGGGCAGCCTTGTCTAGTCCTTGATTTTAGTGTGATTGCTTTGTGATTCTATCCATTTAGTTTGATGTTGGCCACTGGTTTGCTGTATATTGCTTTTACTAAGTTTAGGTATGCTCCTTGAATTCCTTATCTTTCCAAGACTTTTAGCATGAATGGATGTTGAATTTTGTCAAAAGCATTTTTAGCATCTAATGAAAAGACCATGTTTTTTTTTTTTCTTTGAGTTTGTTTATGTAGTGGATTACATTGATGGATTTCCAGATATGGAACCATCCCTGCATCCCTGGGATGAAGCTTACTTGATCATGGTGAATGATTGTCTAGATGTGTTCTTTTATTCGGTTTGCAAGAATTTTATTGAGTATTTTTGCATTGAAATTCATAAGGGAAATTGTTCTGAAGTTTTCTTTTAATGTTGGGTCTTTGAGGGGCTTTGGTATCACTGTAACTGCGACCTCATAGAATAAATTGGGTAGTATTCCTTCCGTTTCTATTTTGTGCAATAATCTGAAGAGTATTGGTATTAGATCTTCTTTGAAGGTCTGATAGAATTCTGCACTGAACCCATCTGGTCCTGGAGTTTTTGGATTGGGAGACTGTTAATGGCTGCTTCTATTTCTTTGGGGGTTATGGGACTGTTTAGATGTTTTATCTGATCCTGATTTAACTTTGGAAATTTGTATCTGTCTAGAAACTTATCCATTTCCTCCAGGTTTTCCAATTTTGTTGCATAAAGGCTTTTGTAGTAGGATCTGATGATTTTTTTTTTTTTTAATTTCCTCAGAGTCTGTTGTTATATGTCTGGTTTCATTTCTAATTTTGTTAATTTGGATGCTGTCTCCATGCCCTCTGGTTAGTCTGGCTAAGGGTTTATCTATCTTGTTGATTTTCTCAAAGAATCAGCTCTTGGTTTTGTTGATTCTCTGTATATTTCTTTTAGTTTCCACTTGGTTGATTTCAGCCCTTAATTTGATTATTCCCTGCCTTCTACTCCTCTTGGGTGTATTAGCTTCTTTTTGTTCTAGAACTTACAGATGTGCTGTTAAGCCGTTAGTGTATGCTCTCTCCAGTTTCTTTATGGAGGCATTCAGAGCTATGAGTTTTCCTCTTAACACTGCTTTCATTGTGTCCCATAGGTTACTGTATTTTGTACTTTCATTTTCATTAAATTCTAGGAAGTCCTTAATTTCCTTCTTTTTTTCTTCCTTGACCAAGTTATCACTGAGCAGAGCATTGTTCAGCTTCCATGTGTATGTGGGCTTTCTGTTGTTGTTGTTGCCATTGAAGACCAATCTTAATCCATATAGAAGGCATGGGATTATTTCAATCTTCTTATATCTGTTGAGGTTTGTTTTGTGACCAATTATATGATCAATTTTGGAGAAGGTACCATGAGGTGCTGAGAAGAAGGTATATTCTTTTGATGCAGGATGAAATGTTCTATAGATGTCTGTTAAACCCATTTGGTTCATAGCATCTGTTAGTTTCACCGTGTCTCTGTTTAGTTTATGTTTCCAAGATCTGTCCATTGTTGACAGTGGGGTGATGAAATCTCCCACTATTATTGTGTGAGGTGCAATGTGTGCTTTGAGCTTTAGTAGAGTTTCTTTTATGAAAGTGGGAGCTCTTGAATTTGGGGCATAGATGTTCAGAATTAAGAGTTCTTCTTGGTAGATTTTTCCTTTGATGAGTAAGAAGTTTCCTTCCTCATCCTTTTTGATGAATTTTGGTTGAAAGTCAATTTTATCCAATATTAGAATGGCTATTCCAGCCTGTTTCTTGGGGCCATTTGCTTAGAAAATTGTTTTTCAGCCCTTTACTCTTAGGTAGTGTTTGTCTTTAACACGGAGGTGCATTTCCTTGATGCAGCAGAATGCTGGGTCTTCTTTATGGATCCAGTTTGTTAGTCTATGTCTTTTTATTGGGGAGTTGAGACCATTGATTTTAAGAGATATTAAAGAATAGTGATTGTTATTTCCTGATATTTTTGATGTTGTTTATATTGTTTCTGTGGCTATCTTCTTTTGAGTTTGTTGAAAGATTACTTTCTTCCTTTTTCTTCAGTGTAGTTTACCTTCTTGAGTTGGCATTTCCCATGTATTATTCTTTGTAGGACTGGGTTTGTGAAAACATACTGTGCAAATTTGGATTTGTTGTAGAATGTTTTGGTTTCACCATCTATGATTATTGAGAGTTTTGCTGGGTATAGCAGCCTAGGCTGGCATTTGTGTTCTTTTAGAGTCTGTATGAGATCTGCCCAGGATCTTCTAGCTTTCATAGTCTCTGGTGAGAAGTCTGGTGTAATTCTGATAGGTCTGCCTTTATATGTTACTTGCCCCTTTTCCCTTCTGCTTTTAATATTCTTTCCTTGTTTTGTGTATCTGATGTTTTGACTATAATGTGACTGGAGGAATTTTTTTTCTTGTCCAGTCTATTTGGAGTTCTGTAGGCTTCTTGTATATTTATGTTCATCTCTTTCTTTAGGTTAGGGAAGTTTTCATCTATAATTTTTTTGAAGATATTTACTGGTCCTTTAAGTTGGGAGTCTTCACTCTCTTCTATGCCTATTATCCTCAGGTTCTGTCTTTTCATTGCATCCTGGATATCTTGGATGTTTTGGGTTAGGAGCTTTTTGCATTTTGTGTTTTCTTTGAATGTTGTGTTCATGTTTTCTATGGTATCTTCTGCACCTGAGATTCTCTCTCCCATCTCTTGTATTCTGTTGCTGATGTTTGCATCTGTTACTCCAGACTTGTTTCCTCTGTTCTCTAATTCCAGGGCTGTCTCCCTTTGTGATTTCTTTATTGTTTCCATTTCTGTTTTTAATTCCTTAATTGTTTTGTTCATTTGTTTGATTGTATTTTCCTGTAATTCTGCCCATTTGTTTGTGTTTTCCTGTAATTCTTCTAGGGATTTTTGTGTGTCCTCTTTAAGGGCTTCCAGTTGTTTACCTGTGTTCTCTTGTATTTCTTTAAGGGAGTTATTTATTTCTTTGTTAAAATATTCTATCATCCTCTTGATAAGTGATTTTAAGTCTGAGTCTTCCTTTTCGGGTGTGTTGGGGTATCCATGGCTGGCTCTGGTGGGAGAGCTGGGTTCCGATGAAGACAAGTAGTCTTGATTTCTGTTTCTTGTGTTCTTGCACTTGCCTTTCACTATCTGGTTATCTCTGGTGTTAGCTGGTCTTTCTCTCTCTGACTGTGGCTTGTCTTTCCTTCAAGCTCAGATGTCAATATTCCTAGGAGACCAGTTCTCTCTCCCAGCTGTTCTGCACACCCTGCGTCTGGAGTCCTCCTGTTGCTGGCTCCTCAGCACAACTGGGCGGGTAACTTTTTCCCTGCACTGCCTGTATATGGAGATCTGGTGGCCCAGGTGGTGGTTTCTGGCCATAGATGGAAGCAGGCCGGCTCTTACCCCGGGCTTTCCTCAGTCCCTGCATCAGTCCCAGTGTCTGGAGCCCGCCTCCTGCTGGCGCCTCAGCACAAGTGGGCGCATAACTTTCTCCCTGCACTGCTTGGATATGGAGGCCTAGTACCCAAGCAGGGGTCTCTGGCCACAGTTGGAAGCAGGCAGGCTCTTACCTCCTTCTTTTCTTCAGTCTTTGCTTCTGGAGCCCACCTTCCGCTGGCTCCTCAGCACAAGTGGGTAGGCAGCTTTCTCCCTGCCCTGCTTGGATATGGAGGCCTGTTGGCCCCGGCGGTGGTCTCTGGCCACAGGTGGAAGCAGGCTGGCTCTTACCTCCCTCCTCAGTCCCTTCCCTTTGTGTTTTATTTAGTGTTTCTATTTCCACTTTTAGATCCTGTACAGTTTTGTCAGTTCCTTTCCATGTCTGATTGTGTTTTCCTCTATTTCTTTAAAAGATTTATTTTTTTCTTTAAGGGCTTCTACTTGTTTACCTGTGTTTTCCTGTATTTCTTTAAGTGAGTTATTTATATCCTTCTTAAATTCCTCTATCATATTCATGAGATAAGATTTTCAGTGTGCATCTTGCTTGTCAGGTGTGTTAGGGTATCGTGGGCTTGATGTTGTAGGAGAGTTGGGTTCTGATGTTGTCAAATAGAATTGGTTTCTGTTGCTTATGATATTGTGAGTGCCTTTCAACAATTAGTTTGGTTATCTCTAATGCTAACTGCCCTTGCTGTTTCTGACTGGAGCCTGATCCAACTATGATCCTGGTTGTGTCAGAACTCATCAGAGTCCAGCTGCCTCTTTGATCCTGTGTTTCTGGGATTCTGTGATCTTGAAATCCTGGGTTTGTCAGAGCTCCTAAGAGTCAAGTTCTCTCTAGGATCCTGAAATTCTCGTATGACCAAGCTCCTGAGATCCTGTTGTATCAGAGCTCCTGGGAGTCAAGCTTACTCCTTACTGGGTGTTGCAAGAGTGGGTGAGGAGCCAGATTCCTGAGTCTACTGCTGGCACAGGTACATACTAGAAGGAACCCTTGCCTTGGGCTTGGTGGGGATTTGTCTTTCCCCTGGTTCCTACAGGGATTCTAGTTATGCAGGGTGTTGAGAAAGATGTTATGATCTCAACTGTGATCCTGAATGTGCCAGAGCTCAAGCTCTCCTGGGTGTGTCTGATCACCTGGGATTCGATTCTTTGTGATCCTATGATCCTGTGATCCTCTGCAGGTCAGAACACCTGTGATCCTGGGCATGTCAAAGCACCTGGGAGTTGAGCTTCCTCTGGGTATTGTAGGAGTGTGTACAGAGCCAGTACATAAGGTCTGCTCTGGTTCAGGTTCCGATCAGGAGGAAACCATGCCTCTAGTTGGTCATAGTTCCTGTGTCCATGGATCCTGGGGTCCCAGTTACTCTGTATGTTGGGGCAGATGTTTTGGCCTCACCTGTGATTCTGTGATCCTGGGTGTTGGGTGTTGTAGGACTGGGTGCAGAACCAACACCCAAGGTCTGCTCTGGGCACAGTTTCAGACCAAAAGCTAGAGTTGTTTTAATGAAACTAAAAATAATTATTTCAAAAGTTTCGTAAAGTAAAATTTTCTAATTATAGTCCTTCCAGTTAGAAGATTTGGTTAAGGAGCTTTGGTAATGTATTAAATAATAAAATGAAAATCAATGATTTAACATCTTATACATTAACTTTTTTCTCAAAATATAGAAAATGCTGTTTTAGATATTTGATCAATATGCACAAATTAAATGTGAAGTCAAATAAGATAATTATGCCATGGTAATAGTTATAGCATAGTATTAATTAAATAACACAATGTGCTGGAAAGCTCCAGACACATGAATTTATTCATCCTAACACTAATACATTGGTCATTAATTCCATTTTACAGATGTAAAAATCAAGGCACAGAACATTATGTATATCCTGTCCCAATTAGTAAAGGAAGAAACCAAGATCAAATAAAAGCTGTTTAGCTCCATTATACATACTTCTATTCATATTAATTAATTTTCATAGGAAAGTGTAAACACTTTTAAAATCTAGACAAAGAGGATGAAATACACTCGATTGAAATAATACAACTTATGAATACTCATTTAGATCTCTAAAAGATACTTTTATATCCCTCTATGAAAGTTTCTACAGAACTTGATGGAGAAAAGGTGGTAATCTGAAGAAGCTAGAGGAAGAGGTGCATTGCTCTGAAAACATTATATCCTGGATATAAAATACTCTTACACCTATGAAATATTAGAAATTGTGGTTATACAATCTGCACAATATTGAGTCCATACATCAACATTATGTCATTGGTAGGTGACTCTCAATGAACCCAATTTTTCTCTGTGGTTCTAAGGGTAATTAACAGGTTGTTGGGTACAGTAAGGGGAATCATTTACCATGGTGGTGTAGCCAGTACTACATTGGCTAAACTACACTATATTTTTCCCACACATGATCATACCAGAAATCCTAGTCATGCTCAGTGTGTGTGTGTGTGTGTGCATTCCTGCATGCATGTGTGTATGTGTGTGTGTGCTTAAGTAAGAAGGGGACTAACTTAAAAGAAGGGGTTCAGCAGAAGAGAGAAGTACAAGGAAGGCATGAGGTCAAGCTTCTCAACATCCACTGTACATACACATGAAATTATCCAAAAACTATTCAAATTATGTACATATATGAAATGTACACAAATGATAAAAACTAAAAAAATGATTTTAGTAAGAAATGTAATTTAAATATTAATAAGATGTAGGTTCAGAAAATCGGTTTCTTAAAGAATTTTTTTATTAATGTGAAAAATTATTTGAGTTATTCAACAAATTGTTTACTTAGGTCATCTTGGACCTATTGTCAAATGACCTTGGAAGCTACAGTACTTGAACACAAAGCTCGGCAAATATGGGGTTGAAAAATATCTACACAATACTTTATCAAAGTTTATGGCAGTGGAAAAAGAACATCTAGAAAAAAAGAACTTGCTTTTGAGAAGTTGGTTTTGAATAGTTTGCTTTGAATCAGGAACAAGAAAACTGTGTAAATATTCAGAAATCAGTTTGCAATTAAGGTATAGCATAAAGGCTAGGGAAGTTTAACAGTAGACAAGATGATTTCTATGCATGCATGAAAACTAGCATTCATTTCTCCAGTAACCACAATAAAGGCCAGTGCAGTGGCATGCATCTTTAACTCCCATGCCGGGAAGGGCAGAAATTGGTTGACCCCTGGGAATTTCTGGCCAAGGAGTCTTTAAAAATGTGAGCTCTATACCCTGTAAGGCACCTATGTCTAAACAAACATTGAGATTAACTAAGGAATATGAGAAAGACACCCCACATCAACATCTGATCTCCACACTGGTGCACAACATCATGGACTAAGTTGCATGCACCACTCACACACATGCAACTGCACACAAGAGTGCATGCCCATGTGCACATGCACACACACACACACACACACACACACACACCACTATCTTAAATATAAGCTGGGGTCTTATTTAGAGGAAATGAAATTGATTCTTAGTCTGTTATCAATAATCATTGTTAATACTTGACTTAATCACAAGTTTTAGTTAAAATCATAAGGTTGAATAATCCTTTGGCAAAGAAAAAGGACAAGCAAGCATGGGACTTCAAACTGCTGATATCATAAAATAATTGGAAATTAAGGCAAAGAATCACTCAATGCAACACAGTATTTTTAGCACCAAACTAAATGCTATCTTCCAAAATAGCTATCTTCCAAATAAAAATTCCAACTTATTTGGAATACATGACAATAATAAAATGCACAGAATGATAAGTGGAAAGGAAAAAATAAAGAAGCACTCCAGGTAACAAAGTAAATTTCTGAATACTTAAGAAGAATGATAAAATAGCATATACTGAAAAGATTTTCAGCAAAACCTTGGATTATATAAAGCTTCCCCCTCCCCAAAAAAAGGGTTTTTAAGTAAATGATAGAAGTATAAATCTTTGTGCTTGGGAAGTATAAATTTGCCAATGATGCTTTCTAATATCAGTAGAATGCTTAATTAAATCATTGTACTTAGACCCACATATGGCTACTGTTTTCTGCATATTTTATCAGTGGGTTCATCAGTTGTGTTACTAATAACGAGATGAGACAACAGCTAATTCCTTCATCTTTCCATCTATGCATGATAAAAACTTGCAACTCACGTACTTATTTCCCATCTAAGTTTTATTTTTCCAGCAAACTTTTCTTAATGCCCCGTATTTTCCTTCCTTGACTGAATTTTTCCAATAATGTTTTAGTGCAGAGGAATAGAACAATAAAGCTGAACTCATTTGTAATCCCTTCTTTTCAAACATTGTCCCACATGAAATGCAGTGAAATTAATTAAAAAGAAAGCAGAGTGACTAATAAGAAAACTCTGTTGTGAAAAGACTTTTATAATCCTGTGCTCTGAAAGGCAGATATGAATCACTAACAGCTTGCAGTCACGTATTATCTATGTATAGTTTGTGTAACAAAGTTCTTAGCCTTTCACTCAAGCTTTATCCCTTTATAATTGTGCCCTCTATCGTCTTGCCAAGTGAATGAAGGTCACTTCAGTTTGAAAGAACTCTGATAAGTCTTGATTCTCAAACCTAAATCTGCCGCTTTAGCCAGACAAGCTATATTTAATTCCTAGTAGATATTCTTGACCTATTTAATTTGGAGAAGCATCTAACAGAAATTATAGTTGTTGAATTTAGCAGTGCACTGGCTGTGTGATAACCACAGTAAAAAGAAAATTAAGTTTATGTACCTATAAATCTCCTTCCTTCAATACAGAACACACTATAACTAGTGCCAATACGAGATTTTGTATAATCATGGAAATTGACCAGAGATTAAGAAGGTCCTGCTCTTTGCAATCCACAAAATAAAATTGATAGAAAAATACTGCATTTACACAATAGGACTTAAAGAAGATTCAAGGCTATTGTCTTTTGTCTACCTATGACACAGTAATAGTAAAAAAAAAAAAAAAAATCCCCAAAACTCTATTTTTTACCTTGTGTTATGGTTTTATTTTTTATTTTATTATTTTTGATACTTTATTTACATTTAAAATGTTTTCCCCTTTCCAGGTTTCCTCAAACACTTTATCCCATCCCCACTCCCCCTGCCTCTATGAGGGTATTCCCCTCACCCACTCACCCACTCCTGCCTTCCCTCCCTGGCATTCCCCTATACTAGGGCATCTAACACTCTCAGATTCAAGTCCTCTCCTCCCACTGATAGCCAGCAAGGCCATCTTCTGCCACATATGTGACCAGCACCATAAGTCCCTCCAAATGCATTCTTTGGTTAGTGGTCCTGTCTCTGGGAACACTGGGTGACCTGAGCAGTTGTCACTGTTGCTCTCTCCTCATGGGGCTACAAACTCCTTCAGCTCCTTCAGTCCCTTTTCCAACTTCTCCATCTGGGACTCCTTGCTCAGTCCAACAGTTGCTGTGAATTGAATCATGGGCTTTCTGAACTTTGGGGCTAATATCCACTTATCAGTGAATATATACCTTGCTTGCACTTTTGTGACTGACTTACCTCACACAGTATGATATTTTAAAGTTCCATCCATTTGCCTGAAAATTTCATGAAGTCATTTTTGAATAGCTGAGTAGTATTTCATTGTGTAAATGTACCACATTTTCTGTATCCATTCCTCTGTTGAGGGACATCTAGGTTATTTCCAGCTTCTGGTTATTATAAATATGGCTGCTAAGAACATAGTGAAGCTTGTACCCTTATTATATGTTGGAGCATCTTCTTGATATATGCCCAGGAGTGGAATAGCTGGGCCCTCAGGTAGTATTATGTCCAATTTTCTGAGGGTCCCCAAACAGAATTCCAGAGTGGTTGTACCAGCTTGCAATCACACCAACAATGGAAGAGTGTTCCTCTTTCTCCACATTGTCTCCAACATCTGCTGTCACCTAAGTTTTTATCTTAGCCATTCTGATTGTTGTGAGGTGGAATCTCAGGGTTTGTTTTCATTTGCATTTCCCTGATGACTAAGGATGTTGAACATTTCTTTAGGTTGTTCTCAGCACTTTGAGTTTCCTCCATTGAGAATTCTCTGTTTAGCTCTGTTCCCCATTTTTGATAGGATTATTTAGTTTTCTGGAAGCTAACTTCTTGAGTTCTTTGTATATATTGAGTATTAGCCCTCTATCAGATTTAAGATTGGTAAGGATCTTTTCCTAATCTGTTAGTTGCATTTATGTCTTATTAACAGTGTCCTTTGCCTTACAGAAGCTTTGCAATTTTATGAGGTCCCATTTGTCGATTCTTGATCTTAGAACATAAGCCATTGGTGTTCTGTTCAGGAACTTTTCCACTGTGCTCATATGTTCTAGACTTTCCCCCATATTCTCTTTTATTAGATTCAGTGTATCTGGCTTTATGTGGAGGTCCTTGATCCACTTGGACTTGAGCTTTGTACAGGGAGGTAGGAATGGTTCAATATGCATTCTTCTACATGTTGACTGCCAATTGAGCCAGCACCATTTGTTGCACCATTTGTTGGAAATGCTGTCTTTCTTCCACTGGATGGTTTTATCTCCTTTGTCAAAGATCAAGTGACCATACGTGTGTGGGTTCATTTCTGGGTCTTCAATTCTATTCCATTGATCTACATGCTTGTCACTACCATGCAGTTGTTGTTGTTTGTTTGTTTGTTTGTTTGTTTCACTACTGCTCTGTAGTACAGCTTGAGGTCAAGGATACTGATTCACCCAGAAGTTCTTTTACTATTCAGAATAGTTTTTGCTATCCTGGGTTTTTTGTTATTCCAAATGAATTTGAGAATTGTTCACTCTACCTTTATGAAGAATTGAGTTGGGATTTTGATGGGGATTGCATTGAAACTGTAGATTGCTTTCAGCATGATGACCATTTTAATTATATTAATCCTGCTAATCCATGAGCATGGGAGATCTTTCCATCTTCTGAGGTGTTCTTCAATTTCTTTGTTCAGAGACTTTAAGTTCTTGTCATACAGATCTTTCACTTGTTTGGTTAGAGTCACACCAAGATACTTTACATTGTTTGTGACAATTGTGAAGGGTGTCATTTCCCTAATTTCTTTCTCAGCCTGTTTATCCTTCAAGTATAGGAAGGCTACTGATTTGCTGGAGTTAATTTTGTATCTGTCCACTTTGCTGAAGCTGTTTATCAGCTGTAGCGGATCTCTGGTGGAGTTGTTCAGGTCACTTAAGTGTACCATCATATCATCTGCAAATAGTGATATTTTGATTTCTTCCTTTCCAGTTTGTATCCCTTTGACCTAATTTTGTTTTCTAATTGCTCTAGCTAGAACTTCAAGTACTATATTGATTAGATAGGACCAGGGTTGATAATCTTGACTAGTCTCTGATTTTAGTGGTATTCCTTCAAGTTTCTCTCCATTTAGTTTGAGGTTAGCTACTGGTTTGCTGTATATTGCTTTTACTGTTTTTAGGTATAGGCCTTGTATTCCTGATCTTTCCAAGTTTTTTACCATGAAGGTATGTGGAATTATTTTCAAATGCTTTTTCATCATCCAATGAAATGATCATGTCAGTTTTTTTTTTCTTTGAGTTTGTTCATGTAATGAATTACATTGGTGTATTTTTGCTTTTTTTTTTTTAATATTGAATGATCCTTGTGCCGCTGGGATGAAGCCTATGTGATCTTCGTGAATGATCTTTTTGAAGTGCTCTTGGATTCTACTTGTAAGAATTTTATTGAGTATTTTTTGCATTGATGTTCATAAAGGAAATTGATCTGAAGTTCTTTTTCTATGCTTGGCTTTTGTGCTATTTAGGTATAAGTGTAACTGTGGGCTCATAGAACAAGTTGGGTAGTGTTCATTCTGCTTATATTTTGTGGAATAGTTTCAACAGTATTGGTTTTAGGTCTTCTTTGTAGCTCTGATAGAATTCTGCACTAAGCACATCTGGTCTTGGGTTTTTTTTGATTGGGAGACTTATAATGACTGCTTTAACTTCTTTAGGGGTTATGAGACTGTTTAGATGGCTTATCTGATCCTGATTTAACTTTGGCACCTGGTATCTGTCTAGAAAATTGTCCATTTCATCCAGATTTTCCAATTTTGTTGATTATAAGCTTTTGTAGAAAGATCTTATGATCTTTTGAATTTACTCAGTTTCTGTTGTTATGTCTCCCTTTTGACTTCTGATTTTATTAATTTGGATACTATCTTTATACCCTCTGGTTAGTCTGGCTAAGGGTTTATCTATCTTGTTGATTTTCTCAAAGAACCAGCTCCTGGTTTTGCTGATTCTTTGTATAGTTTCTGTTTCTACTTGGTTGATTTCAGCCTGGAGTTTTACTCTTTCCTGCCTTCTACTCCACTTGTGTGTATTTGCTTCTTTTTGTTCTAGAGCTTTTAGGTGTTGCCAAGCTGTTAGTGTATGCTCTTTCCAGTTTCTTTTTGGGGGCTCATTAGAGCTATGAGTTTTCCTCTTAGCACTGCTTTCATTGTGTCCCATAAGTTTTGGTATATGTCTTCATATTTATTTAATTCTAAATAGTCTTTAATTTCTTTATTTCTTCTATGACCAAGTTATCTTTGAGTAGAGCATTGTTCAGCTTCTATATGTATATTGGCTTTCTGTTGATTTTGCTGGTATTGAAGACCAGCCTTAGTCCATAGTGATCTTATAGGATGCAACATTTTGCATCTGTTCAGGCCTGTTTCGTGACCAATTATATGATCAGTTTTGAAGAAAGTACCATCAGGTGTGAAGAAGAAGAAGAAGAAGAAGAAGAAGAAGAAGAAGAAGAAGAAGAAGAAGAAGAAGAAATGTTCTTTTGATTTATGATGAAACATTCTATAAACATCTGTTAAATCCATTTGATTCATAACTTCTGTTAGTTTTACTATGTTTCTGTTTAGGTTCTATTTCCATGATCTGTCCATCGTTGAGAGTGAGGTGTAGAAGTCTCCCACTCTTATTGTGTGAGTTGTAATGTGTGCTTTGAGCTTTAGTAATGTTTCTTTTATGATTGTGAGTGTCCTTGCATTTGGAGCATAGATATTCAAAATTGAGAGTTTATCATGGTAGATTTTTACTTTGATGTGTACAAAGTATTCTTCTTTATCTTTTTTGATAACTGTTGGTTGAAAACAGATTTTATTTGTTATTAGAATGACTACTCCTGCTTGTATCTTGGGACCATTTGTGTTGAAAAATATTTTTCCAACATTTTCATCTGAAGTAGTATCTGTCTTTGTCACTGAAGTACATTTCCTGTATGCAGTAAATTTTTGGGTTTTGTTTACATATCCAGTCTGTTAGTCTATGTCTTTTTATTGGGGAACTGAGTCCAACTGTGTTAAGAGATATTAAGGAAAAGTGATTGTTTCTTCCTGATATTTTTGTTGGTAGAGGTGGAGTTAAGTTTGTGTAGCTGTATTCTTTTTTGTTTGTTGAAAGAATATTACTTCTTGCTTTTTCTATGATGTAGTTTCCCACCTTGTGTTGTTGTTTTCCATCTATTATTCTTTGTAGGACTGTGTTTGTGGAAAGATATTGTGTAAAATTTGTTTTGTCATGGAATATCTTCTTTTCTCGATCTATGATAATTAAGAGTTTTGCTGTGTACAGTAGCCTGGGTTGACGTTTGTGTTCTCTTAATGTCTTTATGACATCTTTCCAGGATTTTCTAGTTTTTATAGTCTCTGTTGAAAAGCCTTTTGTAATTCTTATAGCTCTGTCTTTATATGTTACTTGACATTTTCCTTTATTGCTTTTAATATTCTTTCTTTATTTTGTGCATTTGGTGTTTTGATTATTACGTGATGGGAGAAGTTTCTTTTCTGGTGCAGTCTATTTGGGGTTCTATATGTTTCTTGTATGTTAAAACATACCATATGAAACTATAGAAGGACTTAGATTTTTTACAGACTTGCTTTCTAATTTCACATTTACTTTTTATTACCTTTGGTTTTTTTTCAGCTGAATAGTTAATTTTAAAAGTGTAGACTGTATCCGAAATTTAATATGAGTTGGTTTCATCAGCTTCTGCCCTCAACCCCGTTTTTCCTTGCTACAACGTTTGTGATGCCCAACTGAAAAAAAAAAAAAAATCAATACAAAATTTCTAGTCTATGTTTCTGCCACTGGGTGGTGCTCACAGTACATGTAAGATGTATTGTTTATGTGACTAAATCTTACTAACATCCAAATTTTTCCTGGAAACCATAGAACATTTACTGTTTTTGTTGGTTTTGTTTTCTTTAATTTCCAAAGTGTGATGAGGTTAAGAAACTATTAAACTGTATTACATTATACCTGATTTAAGTGTTAGCTTGAGAATCAGTTCAATCTCTGACCTTAAATAGACATGGCTATCATATCCCACAATTTATACTGATAAAGATGGAATAGTAGTTGTATTTGATCGTTAACTAAGGAATAGAGTGCTGTCAATCAGAATAGACCTGCTAAGCTCAAGTACACTGGGAGGGGTCATCAGAAAACGAATCCTGGGCAGCTTTTCTGTATTTATATTCATATTTCTGAATTTAAAATAATTATAACTTAGAGGTTGAACCATTGAAACCTTTATTTTCTGGAAATGGTATAGACAATACAACCATGATCACACATCATCTGTAATAGCTACCATAAGCCTGCACAAGAGTGAACTGTTCAAGAGTAAATCATTAATAGGGCCATGCCTGGGATCCTACCCTTCCCTGCAGAAGCAATAATTGCTGTAGGATTCTGGGGAGGTACAACCATTATCTTCATAATGCATCACATGAGCAGTCCTCCAGGCTCCACTGGATAGTTAAAAACCCATCGTCATGCAAATAGTTCTGGTTAAAATCAGTGAACCTCAATAGAAGAAGGCATGTATGTGGAAAGGGAATTGTAGGAAGGAGTACATTAGAAGAAAAAAGAAGTATGAGAGTCAGTGACATGTTACATTGAGCTGAGTGTACTATATACAAGTATGGAATTATAAAAGAACAAGTTTAGTGTTAGTTATTTAGAAAACACAAAACAATGAGACAGGTTTGTTAAATAAATCACTGAGTGATTGTTTTTCACAGCATGTGTGAGTTCCTTGGTTTGCTTTAGGCTTCCAGTAGAGAAAAGAGGAAAGAAAAGGAAGCACTGAAAAAGAAGGGAGATTTGTTGTTGTCTTACTTTAAAAACTTTATCACCCTAGTTTTGACAATATTGGTGCAATGCTACTGTATAATGTATGTAAAGGATCAGAAGCAGTAGGAATTTAAAATATGAGATCGTATTTTTACCTGGAAAGTGTGCCTAAGGTGTCTCAGTAGTTTCTAGTCAGAAAAGATAGAATTTAATATATTAAACTCATTTTCATATATTTTACTCCATAACTCATTTATATTCATTTTTTGAATCTTTCATATAAGTCAAATACTAAACCTGGCATTAGAAAGACAGAGTCAAGATATAGAATATAACTATTTCATGTTTAAATTTAAATTAACTTTAGAAATATTAACTTGAGTCAAAGAGGTTCTGATCATTTGCAAATATACTTAAGTCTCATTTTGACACTCAACAATAAAAAAATTCAGTAGTAGGATAATCAGCATTCTACTAAGATGAATCAGGATTGGGATCTATTTATAGAATGCTTGATTGTAGTTTTCTTTCAGATTTTTGTTAGCATACAACATTATTCATGTTATTATGGCATTTTATACATGCTTACACTGTTAATTCTAGAATAGTTTCAAAATTTGAAAAACAATAAAACATTACAATTTGGTTATTTTAAAATTTCCCTGAGTTTTATTCTGAAAATTTAAAACAGAATCTCGGGAAAAAGTAGTGAACAGAATTTTTCTTTCCATTTTCATTTTCTAATCATTTAAAAAAAATCAAATATTGAAATACACAAATAATAGATTCTGTCATATCTCTATAAGACTCATATCAACCAAGCATAATGGAATGTGGACTTATTTGGTTAAATAATATCTGTAGTTTTGAGTATTTATTTGAAGTCCTCAAAAATGAAACAATTTTGGAACTCAGGTGGATACTGCATTTCTAACTGGTATCATCATGAGAGAAAAGCAAAGGGAACTTAGATGTATGTTTACAGATACAGAGAATAATGCAAAAGCCATGAGAAGGCAGTATCTAAGATTGGGGACATGCTTCCACAAACCAAGGCACACCAACAATTTTTATGAGTCCACAAAGGTCTACAAAAGGGACTTCCAATAACTGGTGAGAACACTGAGAAAGATACAACTTTGCCCGAACCTTGATTTTGGATAGCTGGTATCTTGAATGTTGAAAAATATGTTACTCTATTTTTTTTTCATATTTTATTTATATTTCAAATGTTTCCCCCTTTCCAGATCTCGCATTTGGAACCTCCCCATTCCCTCTGCCCTCCCCCTGCCACTATAGGGATATTCTCCAACCCACCCTCCCTCCCACCGACCCACCCACCCACTCTCGTCTTCCCTCCTTGTCATTCTCTTATACTGGGGGATCTAATACCCTCAGGTCCAAGAGCATCTCCTCCCCCTGATGGATAACAAGACCCTCCTCTGCCGCATTTGTGGCCAGCACCATGGGTCTCTCCATGTGTATTCTTTGGTTAGTGGATCAGTCTCCAGGAGTATCAGGGGATCAGGCCAGTTGCCACTGTTGCTACCTCCCTGGGGCTGCACATTCCCTCAGCTCCTTCAGTCCTTTCTCCAAGCCCTCCATCTGGGACCTCACACTCAGCCCTACTGTTGCTGCAAAGTGACTCTTGGGTATTTCAAACTTTTGGGCTAGTAACCACTTAACAATAATTACATACCATGTTCATTCTTTTGTGACTGCGTTTCCTCTCTCAGGATGATATTTTCAAGATCCATCCATTTGTCTGCGAATTTCATGAAGTCATTGTTTTTAATAGCTGAGTAGTATTCCACTGTGTAAATGTACCACATTTTCTGTATCCATTCCTCTGTGGAGGGACACCTGGGTTGTTTCCAACTTCTGGCTATTATAAATATGGCTGCTATGAATATTTCAGTCTGTAAAGTTGGTGGTAGTTTGTCTTGACACCCCTAGGAAATCTATACATGTATTCTACTTCTAATTGGTCTTATAATGTCAGTTCTGAAACTTATTGAAGATTCTTGCAGATATTTTAATTAATTCTCAACTTTACATCAAATAGGACAAAGGAAATTATGAGTAAAGAGTATTTTTATGGCATGTTTGTTTGTCTTTATTCTGTTGTTGCTGATGTTTTGTGACTGTCACACTTAAGGTAACTCATGATTGATACTATTCAATAGCATCTCATAAGTGTTCTTATTCATAACTGTCAGAAATATTTCATGAACTTAAAGAAAACTCAAGACTTAGAGAAAAACTAGCAGAAATTTGGGAGAATATACTAATAATATAAGGAGACTTCTTAGTCAAGAGCTTCATCAAGAGTGGTGATATAAAAAAGTGAAACAACTACCTGTGAAAGGCTATTTTTGTTTTGTTTGTTCCTTTTAAGCCAGAATCATCCTTGATTAAATCAGGAAGTTGCATTGTTCACCTAAGTATCCTTCTGAGATCCCTGTGTAAAATGATCTCTAGAACTTGGAGTTTTGGAAGTTGTTGAGAGTGGGACTAATGGAAGGAAGTTATATCATTGTAAGAAAGTGCTGGAAGGGGATAGTGAGGGTGAGGGTTTTGTTTTGTTTTGTTTTTTTGTTTGTTTGTTTGTTTGTTTGTTTTTTCTTTTTTTTAACCTCCAACAACAGAAGCAATTTTCTCTACATTATACTCACAATATTATGAACTACTTTGCCTAAAGGCCTATAGTAACAAAGCCAACTGACTACAGACTAAATACATTATACTTAGCTTCCATATAAGATGTTTTTCTGGAGTATGTTGTTAAACAAACATAGGGAGAAGGAAGTAAATGACACATGCAGGCTTTATTATCAGTGTTTGAAATTAGCTGTCTCCTGAAAAGCATCAACTTCTACACAAAACTAGATAAAAAGTGGTTGACTGCAATATATAAAATTATCTTTGCAATTCTATAGAAAATTTTTTATGAGTTTGGTATTTTCTAGTTTTTTATATTTGAAATAAATACAGAGCTTATAATGTATAAAAATAGAATGTGCTGCCTAACTAAATTTTCTTGTGACAGTGAGTTTGCTTCTAATGTCAGTTTTTGTTCTCTAGCATTGGATTGTCATACCTACGCTGAACCTTGTCTCGACTGTGACCACCATAATATCTAATTTTAATGCATTAAGAAGCTTTGCAGTCTCTTTTATATCACTACAGTGAAACTCTTGTGGAACCTAACTCTCTATATAATTTTATTGGCTTACAGTTTTGGAATCTGAAAGCTAATGATAGGGCAGTACCACTATAGTGATATCTGGTGAGAGTTTCACAGTTGGAACAAGTAGAGGAAGAAGTATGTATCACATCATAAAACAAGAAACCAATCTGATCTTAAGACTTAGTGTTTTAAACTAACTCACTCGCAAACATAACTTAAGAGGGCCATGAGTGCAACCGTAATTGCTACAAAATACCTGCTCTCTCAGTTGACCTGAGAACCTCATATTAGGCTTACCTGTTAAGGTTCTGTACCTCAGACACATACCAAAAGTCTGAGAATCAGGTATGAGGAAGAGGTTGGGAATCAAGTCTCAAATTCATAGACATTTGGAAAACAAATGAAATATAAAACATTATGAAATATATCCTTGTTTGCCTTTATTTCTTTTACTTTAAATATATTCTTTCTCAAACACAAAGTGTTATCTTAAATATTTGTAAAACAAAACCTTTAGTGGATTTTATTTATATACACAATGAGTACAGTCTTCTAAGCTACAACTCAAGTTATATATATATATATATATATATATATATATATATATATATATATATATAAAATCTTTAATTATTTTTTACAGTCCAGACTTCTTTATCCCCTCCCAGTCAGCCCTTGGATTGTTCCACATCCCACACCTCCTCCCCATATCTCTGAGAATATGTCCCCACCCCTCTCCCACTCCACCAGATTTCCTCACTTCCTGGGGCTTCAAGTCTCTAGAGGGTTAGTTGCATAATACATTTTTTTTAAAACCATACCTTGCTTTAGGTATCCCATATACCCATCAGAAATAGAAAGTATACTACCAGCCTTAAAATAAATTTACTTTTATTACACAGTATGCAATATTTTACTCACTGTGTATACCTACTTACTGTATTCTTTTGCTGATACATACTAACATCACATCTATGTTTTAAAGAGTATATATATACTTCCATGATTATTTGATTTCTCATGAACCCAAGTCAAATATATATATATATATATATATATATATATATATATATATAACTTTAATGTTATCATATATCTCACTGATAAAACCATAGTGTACTTCATATTGAACAAATTTAGATGGTTGCTTCTATAATTGCCTAATTAATTCATTTATAGAAAAGAATCCCCTGCATTGGTGTTTATTACTAATCCAGTACATCCACCTCATTACCGAAGCTGAGATAATGGAATTTTTGTGGCATAATTGTTTCACATATGACTTTATTAAGTATGAAAGAGACATAAAATGGAAGCTTTTATTTATTTATTGTGATGTTTTACATATTAAATTGTAAACAACAGTTTGATAAATCAATGGCAAATTAATTTTAGGGTTATAGATTATATACTTTATATAAGTAGCTTCAAAATAAGTTCTAAAAATATGACAATAATTTCTATACCTGGAAATATTATATCCAAAATGAAAGAAAAATGAATGATGTCCCTTTTAATTCAAATAAATATTAAAACTACATAATAAAAGTATTTCCTAGTACTTTCCAGCACCTCAAAAATATTTTAATACCTATTTGAAGATGAAAAATGATGTCTGAGAAATTTTTTCGGTGCAGATTCTATGGACTAGCTAGAGAGACAGCATAAGTGAATGAGAAAATCATAGTCCCTCTATAAACACAGGAGGGAGCTATGAGGTTTATATTTTGCTTCTTTGGTGTTTTAGTTGCAAAAAGGCAACATGAATATTAATTAAGGAAATAATGAATGCTATTCTATTTTTTAAGCCTGTAATAAAATTATTTCAGGCATAATTTTATATTGAATATTTTGCATTTTTTTCTTTTTTAAGGGGATTAATATGTATATTCTTGGAATTAGAATTTTTTTGACTGTTCCATATGCTTACATTGATTTTGATCTCACAAGCTAAATGCCTTGGATAGAATGAAAAAAAGACACTTTCCTATGGATTGAATGCTTCAAGGACATTTATTCATTTTGTGAAGTAGTTTTCTTCCTTTCTAGTACTTCTGTCTTCTGTGCTTTAGATAGTATAAAAAAATGAGTGCATTGTAACATCTGAAATTCTGGCAGAAAAAGAATTAGCATTATCTAGCATCCTAAGATATTAACACAATAATTAGCTAAATAAACTATATTTGCAATTTAGGTGAAAATGAAAAAGGTTGCTGTTTAAAAATAAATTGATCATATCTTGTCTGCATAATAGCATAAACACATATTTCTTCATTTCTTATACAAAGGGATATATACATTGTAAAACATCACCCCCAGCAGATTCCAAAGACTTTGTACAGAGCTGAAATCTTTATGTATATACAATTTTCTCTCTGTATTCATATGTTCAGAACAGATTGTTTTTCCTGGCTATTCTTGTTTCTTTGTTGGTTGAATCCACAAATATAGAATTCACAAATATGAAGGATGCAAATATTGTCAATCATATATACATACATTTTACAGTAAATAACACAGAAATTACACACATTGAGAGTTCAATTGCAACAGAATAAAATCAAGCAAATATAATGATATACTGTGGTAAATATTAAATTAATGTTATTTTTCAAAATCTGATATTGTGTTGAATCCACATTTTTGTGGTTATGTAGGGTTATACACTTCCTATATAATAATTTTAAAAATTGAGTCACTTAGGCATCATTATGTAGTAATACCTTAGTACAGATTATATGCTTAAACATTCTAATTGTGATATAAACAATTATATACACATGTGTGTGTGCATGTGTGTGTATTATATACAGCACATGTATACTGAATAAATAGAAATTCATGTTTTAAGTAAGGGAGGGCATAACTTCATGTGATATCATTCCCATTCTCAACAGTATGATTGCATAGGATTTTATTCCCATTTTCAATAAAGCATACAATTTAAAACTTAATGAGTTGTTGATTTTTGTGATGTTCTTTTTAATGATTTCAAGCTACTGCTGACCATGAATAACTAAAAAATTCTGACTACTACTTACCTTGTATATGAACTTTATCATCTCTCTTTGAATTTGAGCAAGAACTATAATACATCAATTTATAAACATATGTTTCTTACTTTTGACAGCTGATAAAATTCTTCATTTCATTGTTCTTGTATCTGACCACCTTTGATTTTAAATCCTTTATCTTCCACTTTGCATATCTCATTACTTTGCTCTTCTTTCAACAACACTCCTGTTAAGTTGATTTGGGAAAATGCCATAAGTCTCCTTGTTCTTTATGTTGTCATTAATCTTTAATTATTTGCCTTATTTCTTGGTTATAAATTTTCACTTGTTCATGTATTGTGAGTCTTCTGAATAAAATCTGTTTATTATCTTTAACAAATACGATGATTATTTTCGTTTAAAAATCTGCCCTGACATGATTTCTAAAGCCATCACAGTACGTTATATAACTCTTTGTTTTCAAAATTAATAGAACAGAAATAATCAGAAAACATGTGAGTAACATGGCTTCATTATCCATGAATGTAAAATAATGATTTGTGTACACATTACTACAAAACTGATAGGAGGAGTCCTTCCTTTCCAATTATTGACCACATTGGGGCTGGTCACACACACTTTTTATCTCAGCACTCAGGAGAAAGAGACAAGCAGATCTTTCTGAGTTTGAATCCATCCTGGTTAGGCATTGTCTCAAAAAACAAAACAAAAACAAATAACAAAATCAATAACAAGGAAAAACACCACACCTATTCACCCCTTTGTTCTTTAACTATAAATTCTCACTTATTGGTATGAGAGTCCTCTGAAGAAAATATGCTTTACTAAAAACTCTTCTATTAAAAGAAAATATAATGAAGAAATACAGATTTATTTAATTTTCTCTCCCTTTCACATCTTTCAATAGTTTGGCTTCCTTCCTTTTTGTATTTGTTTGACTATAGACATGCTTCTACTTTTTCCTTAAGTAAATAGACCTGCTATTTTTCAGCAGTCATGCAATCTCTCATTCATTTCTCAGAGGCATGATTGTGGAAATAAAAGCTCATGGACTTTAAGAATTAATCAGCTCATATAATGAGAGAGAGCTAACAGTGTGCACATGCTTATTATAACTAATATGCTATTCCATTACCCAAGAGTGAGGTTTGCTATAATAGCAAGCTCTCTAAAGAAATTTACTGAAGTTTTTAAATGAATAGGTTCAAGAAAGGCATGCCACTAAGGATTTTTAATGTTTCTTAATGGAAACAGGGAGCCAAAGAAAGGGAAAATGAGTAATAGTACAGTCTTAGACAAGTTCTCTGTTTATTATGATTAGCTTGAAAAGTCTGTGTCTTTCTATGGTTTCTTGTTGTTTTATAAATACATAGATTACTCACAAACAAAATTCTTATTAAGTGGAATGTATCAGTGATGTCAAAATGAGAAGAAAGAGAAGAACCATTTTTTTTTTATTCAACAAACTTGGCAACATTTGAGTCATATAAATATATTTTTCTGCATCATATGCAAAATATATTTTGCTGCATGGAAGATGTAGACAGTAGATGTCTTCCTTGTTGGAGATTCTCTTTGAAACATATAATTAACAGAATGCTGGCATCTTCTAATATAAGTAAGTAGAAATAGTCAGTATTTCTTTTTAAAAACTGGCAGTGTCTGATTATATATTTTAGAAGTAAATAGAAGATATTTCCCTTTTTTTAGAAAAGGGCATAGACTTCTTGTGTTAAGTAATAAAATCTTGTTTTAAATACTAATGAAAACAAGGATTAAAAATTTATTCTACTACTACTACTTTCATCATCATCATCATTTTTATTTTTTTTATTTATTTACATTTCAAATGTTACCCCTCATCCCCTTTTCCCCTCCACAACCTCCATATCTCCTCCCCCCTCCCCCTTGCTGCTATGAAGGAGCCACTTATTCCTGCCTCACCTCGCTAGAATTCCCCTATGCTGGGGCATCAAGCTTCTACAGGACCAAGGGCCTCCCCTCCCACTGATTCCAGATAAGGCCATCCTACATATGCAACATATGCAGCTGGAGTCATGAGTCCCTCTATGTGTACTCTTTGGTTGGTGGTTTAGTCCCTGGGAGCTATGGGGGGGGGGGTGTTGGTTGATACTGTTGTTCTTTCTATGGGGTTGCAAACCCCTTTAGCTCTTTCAGCCTTTTCTCTAACTTCTTCATTGGGGACCCCATGCTTATTAAAATAGTTGGCTGTGAGCCTCTACATCTGTATTGATCAGGCTCTGGCAGAGCCTCTCAGGAGACAGCTATACCAAACCCTTGTCAGCAAGCACTTCTTGGCATCAGCAATAGTGACTGTGTTTGGTGTCTGTAGATGAAATGTATCCCTAGGTGGGGCAGTCTCAGGATGACCTTTCCTCATTTCTGTCCTAAACTTATTCTTGAAGACATGGTAAATGAATGGTAAGATATGATAAGAAATGGGGCTAGACAATGGAATAAACAGTTTATTGTAATGCATTAGATGTTTATTTGTGATAAACTCTCTCTCTCTCTAACACACACATATATTTGTCATATATATATGACAAATATATTTATACTATACCATACTATATATGATTTAGTATATCATATATAGTATCATATATAGTATGGTATAGTATAGAAAACAAGAATCCAACTGCCTTCTCAGAGTCTCTTACTCATTTCTCTCAATACTCTTTCACTACTATTTACTTCTCTTTAAGAGCTTTGTATACAAAGCAAAACAAACAAGTTATTGGTTCCACTTTCTGCTTTCCTCTTTCCTTTTTAAAACAATTTTTTAAACACTCACTAGATATGTAGACCATCATTTCCAAGAATGGTCTTATCTAAAATTAAAACAAAATATTTATGATTGTCACTGTAAAGAAGTATTGCTGCTTAGCTGAAAATGGTAACAAATAAATTTGGATTAGCTAGTATAGAACCATGAAAGAAATTTCAGAAATTTTTGAATCTAAAAAGAGAAAAAACTACATGTTCAGTGGTTTACATTTTTCAGTAGATTTTACTTGTCCATGTATTTATTTATTTATTTTTCTTTTATTTAAATATATTTATTTAAAATGTATAGAGAAATGGCACTTGACTAGAATGTGTAAAGATCTGGGTTCAACTCCTAATACTGCAAAAAATTATTTGGGGTACCAGGCCTGAGGGTACAGATTCTTTATCTTTATCTCAGTACTTGAGAAAAAGAAGCATATGGATCCCCATAAATTCAAGGCTATCATGATCTACAACGTGAATTACCTGAAAGCCAGGGCTACATAGAGAAATTCTATCATCTCAAAATAAATAAATAAAACAAATAAATATCATTTAATTTTGGACAAAATAAATCATCAATTCTCTCCTTTGGAAAAATTATTTTCTAATTTATAATCCTCTTCTTTCATATTGTTGCTATATAGATTATTGAGTGGAAGGAATAAAAACTTTAGTAACATTTTACCATTTTATGACTAAGAACATTGGAAGCTGAAAGTTATATTAAGTATAAATCAATCCAATTTTAATCTTTTATTGTTGCTGCATGTCTGAATTTATACTGGAAAAGTTAAAAGAATTGTGTTGTGATTATATGACTTGTTTAAACTGGCAAACAGTGGGTTAGAGCAATGGCTCAGCATTAACAAAAACTAGTTGTTCTTCCAGTTCTTCATTCAATTCCAGCAACTACGTGGTGGCTCACAATCATCTATATAGATGCCTTCTTCTTGTGTGCATGAAAACACATAAAATAAATAACCTTTTCCTAAAAATAATTCTGGCACGCAATTATAATCCTCTATTTCTTAACTGGCTTCAGCTCTGTGAAGCAGTGGTTCTATGTGAAGCATTCTAGAATGTCTGAGGGAATAACTGAAATCTAACTGTCAAAGCCTCATAGTCAGATGATCCGGAGAAAACGTTCATAGCCGTTTTCTCTTCTCTTACTGATCCAATGTATTTTCCATTAAAAACTGCTCAATTCAGAAGATCCAAAACTATTACGGACGATGCTTTGCTCTCATGATCTTCTCAATGTAGAGGGAATGACCTGTCTCAAGGTTGAAAACCTGGCATATCACACTTCAACTGGCACCCTGAAGCACGTATTTGATGATTATGGGATGGTTGGCGATGTATACATTCCCCGAAATCACTTAACTGAAGAGCACTATGGCTTTGCCTTCATCTATTTCTACAACAAATGTGATGCAAAGGATGCTGTACGTGCCCTAAATGGGACTTTACTGGATGGTTGTAAACTGAAGGTTCAGATGGTCCACAAAGATGATCCACATTCTGCTAAACCTGACTGTGGCCAGGGAAAGCAATATCATTACGAGGATGAAAATCATGAATTTCAGAGCCAATGTGAAGGACAGCATTGTTCCAACACCAGGATCCAAACCAGATCTCGCAGTAGATCTTCTCCAGAACAGTCAGAATCCAAATCTCAATCTTGTAATCGTTCGCACAGAAGATTGTCATCAACCAAAAGATCTAAAACCCAGTCCTCAGTGTCTATTCAACAGCAGCCAAACAGAGCCTGTCCAAAGTCCAGAAATCTTCCAAAGAAAAAACCCAAATCTAAATCTTCATGTAAAAGTGCTTCCAAGTGTCCTTCAGGACGAGGTAGGCAGAAATAGGTTAAAAATTCCTTAACAAATAGTCTGAGTACTAGGAAGCATGAAGGTAAAGGGAGAGAGCTTTTGGTAAAAGTCAATAGAAGTATAAAAGAATGATATATTGCGTAGGATTTTATTGTAAACTTTGTCATGATTTAAACTTAATTTTCTAGCTGCTATTTGAATAGTATAATTCCCTGTAAATTGTTGAAAGATTTAATATTTTCTTATTTAGGTATTTGAAGTAAAACATTATCTTTAAATGCTCAATTTTTAAAAAAAAAAAAAAGCTAATAAAGTATTAGAATTAGGATCATTTGAAGCCTCCTATGACAATTTCTGTGGTTCTTTCTTATCTAAAACTTGGTAATTAGGCATGATCCCACATAGTCTTCATCTTTTCAAGTTAAAAGCCCATAAAAATTGTAAATGTCCACTTGCTATGTATTTCTCTCTATTTTCTGCTCTAAATGATAACTAAAACTTTCATTTGTACAAAGATATTAGATTTAGTTTCTTAAATTATTTACTAAGCACCATTCTAATATATATACATTGTGTAAGTATCAAATGAAACTGCTGAGGAAGTATATTTAGCTACTTTTTTATTACTATGGCATTTCCAGTAAAGATTACTTGATTATTTTAGAGCTTGAAACTGCTATTGGAACTGTTTCTATTTCTGTTTTACATTTGCTAAACCTAGTTTTATTGTCCATCTTATTTATTCTTTACTTCATGGTTACTGATATAAAATTTCTGGTTCAGAGATTTATTCAATCCCTTATTTTTTCAAAACTGGAAATAGGTTTATTATAAAATATCTTCCAATTTTGCTTTCTTTGCTCTCAAATTCTCCAAGATCCTCAACCACCCAAATCCACAGATGGCCACCTTTTCTTTCTCTTTCATGTTCTTGAGCATCTGAACAGTATCATTCATGGGTTCAATCTTATGGAATGGGCCTTAAATCCAATCAAATAAAGTTTTATTATTTCTATAAATTTTATGCCATTGTTTCATCCATCTATCTTGCAGACACATCACCTCTGTAAATCCAAAAAGCTTGTGGTTGGGTTAGTTTTTACATTTTCCTTTGGTACCATGCTAGATACTTTTCCAGTACAGTGAGAGTTAGTCAGTAAGGATGAAGGCTTTAAGTAGGCACCAGTTTTATTTCTCCATGTTCAATGAGTTATTTAGATGTCTACAGCAATGGGGCTTAAATATCAGTTTGTGGAGAGCAACCTAATTTTTTTTTGGAGTTTCTATGGGCCCTTTTGGCAATAACTCAATTAGATATAACACATTCTTGGTACTAAGGGTTTTAATTAGTGATAAGACATATCTATAGGGACATTGTCATCCCATTATTTGGTGATTACATTTATATTCCTTTTATATAAGTATCTTTTTAAGAAGCATTTACTGTAGAAGGTTTCCTCAATTTGCCCATTATAGTTGTCTCTTCTTACACTTAACACCTGCCTTAACCCCTCTTCCCTTCCCATCTAGTTAATCATCCTATGCCACTTTCCCTACCATAACTCTGGTATGAAACCTATTTTATTATCATGAATAATCTTCTTATATGTTATTGGATTTGGTTTGAGAATTTTGGCATCTTTGTTCATGTGTGAAATTGGCCTATAATCTTCTCTCTTTATTGTTCACTGTGTAGTATATGTATCAGAGTAATTGTGGCATTGTAAAAAAAATATATATAATGTTCTTTCTGTTTCTATTTTGCAGAATAATTTGATGAGTATTATTGGCAATAATACTTTAAAACACCAGCAGAATTCTGTGTTAAATCTATCTGGCTCTGAGCTTTTTTTGGTTCGGAAACTTAATTAATATTTCTATTTCACCAGGACTATGAGTCTGTTTTAATTGATTATTCAGTTTTAATTTAACTTTAGTAGGTTGTTGATGTCAGGCATTTTATCCATTTCTTTAAGGTTTTCAGTTTTTGGTGAACAGATTTTTAAAATACGTCCTTACTCTTCTGTAGACTTTTGTTTCTGATTCTATTCATTTGGATATTGTCTATCTTTTAGTTAATTTGGGAATGGGTTTATCAATCTTACTGGTTTTCTCAAAGATCCAACTCTTCATTTCATTTATTCTTTGTGTATTACTTTGTTTGTTTCTGTTTTATTTATATCAGCCCTAAGTTTGATTATTTATTGTTCTTTACTCCTTTGAGATGTCATTTCTTATTTCTCATCTAGTGCATTTAACATCTGGCCTTAAGTCGCTTATATGAGATCTCTCCAGTTTTTTCTTCCTTTTTTTTTTTTTTCAAATTTGTTAAAATTTAATTTTTTTTTTTAATCCAAAGAATTAAAATTTCCATGTCGTTTGATTTAAACAGACAGCTTGGTTCAGGCAAATGATAGATCAATATCTACTTGATGGTGATGAACTAATAATTAGTTGTTGGTATATAAAATTAATTTGAAAACAATTTCCAGTTTTTTTTTTTTATGTAGGTATTTGGTGCTATTCATTTGCTTCTAGAACACCCTTTCTTGTGTCCTATGGGTTTGGATATATTGAGTTTTTAATTTCATTCAATTCTAAATGTTGTTAATTTCCTTCTTAATTTATATCTTGACCAACCTTCATTCAGCAGTAAGTTGCCCAATTTTAATGAGTTCATAACCATTTTGTTGTTTCTGTTCTTGTTGATATTCATCTTTAATTTGTGATGATCATATAGGATACAAGGTGCTGCTTAAATTTTCTTATAAGCATTGAGGCTTGCTTTGTATTCAACCCTTTGGTAAACTTTGGAATAAGTTCCACCAGCTACTGTCAAGCTGGATTGAAATGATATGTTAAAGTCTGCTAAGTTCATTTGATTTGTGATGTTATTGAGCTACAGCATTTTTATGTTCGGTTTTTGTCTGGAGGGCCTGTCAATTGGTGATAGTGGGGTATTAAAGTTCTCCACTATCACTGTGATGATGATAATATACACTTTTATCTGTATTAGTATATTTTTATGAAGTTGAGTGCCCTTGAGTTTGGTATATAAATGTTTAGAATCGTACTATCTTCTTGGTAGATTTTTTTCACTGATGAGTATACAGTGTCCTCTATCTCTTCTGATTATGTTTTGTTGAAGTTTTTCATCAGATATTAAAATGTTTCCACATAATTGCTTCATAAGTCCACTTGATTTGAATATATTTGTCCATCCTTCTATACTGAAGTGATGTCTATTTTTGTGTTAAGGTGCTTTCCTTGGATACAGAAGAAGGATGGTTGCTATTTTTATAATATAATATGTTAAATTGTGTCTTTTTATTAATGAATTCTTGAAATTAAGAGTTATCAATATGAAGTACTCATTGATTTCTGGTATTTTGTTGCTATTGTTTGGGTCCCCCCAATCTTCTTATTTGCTGGCTGGAGATTTATTACTTAAGTGTTTTATTGAGTGTGTACAAACACTTTTGGTTGAAGTTTTCCCTCTAATGTCTTCTGCAGAGCTGAATTTGTAAAATAGATACTGTATAAATTTGGTTTTATCATGTAATGATTTTCTTCATCTATTGTGATTGATAGTTTTACTATATATAGTAGCCTAGTCTGACATCTTTTGTTTCTTTGCATTTGAAGAACAGGTCCAGGCCCCTCTGAGTTTAGAGTCTCCATTAAGAAGTCAAGTGTTAATATAATGGATCTGGCTTCATTTAATACTTGGCCGTTTTCCTTTTCAGCTTTTAATATTTTTTATTTTCTATGGTTATTGCTTTATTTATCATGTTCCAAAGGGACTTTCTCTTTTGATTCAGTCTACTTGATGTTTTATATGCTTCTTGTGCCTTGATGTACAACATCTTTTGGAAGTTAGTGAAATTCTCTTCTCTGATTTTGGAAATATTTTATGTACCTTTGATACATTTCTTCTTATATATTACTATTGTCATTGATTTGACCATTTCATGGCATCACAGATTTCTTGGATGTTTTATTTCCTGAATGTTTCGTGCTTGGATATTTTTAGACATATATATAAATATATATATTCCTTCTGACTTGTTATCAACAACTGATAATCTCTCTTCCAAGCCTCTGTTGGTGCAACTTATATCTAAGGGGTTTGATCAATTTTCTAACATTTTGATTTCTAGTTTTATCTCAATTTGTGTTTCCCTAGTTATTTTATTTCTTTGTAATTTCTTGTGTCATGTCATGAATTTCTTTCATTAATTAATTCCAGTGTATTTTCACAGAATTCATTAGGTTGACTGGTCAAAGATCCTTATGTAGGTAGGTAAGTGGCAGAAATGAATAGATGTAGGCTAGGAAAAAAAGCTAACAGAGGATTCAGGAAAAAATCAAGGGGATCCTGCTGACACTTTAACAGTGAGTGTCTATATGGAGTCAGAGCTATAGTGGGAAGAAAAGGTCATGTATGAAGGTTGCAGAAAGGCAAAGAATCATCTGGAGAGAAAGAAATGAATGGGCTATAAGAACCTTGGGTCTGAATCAGGAGCGGGACTCTCCAGTAATTGAAGTTAAAGTGGGAGGAAGAACACCTAAAAACAGGTTGTTTCCATCCAGATGGTGAAAATGGAGAGTTATTTCCAGAGGGCAAAAAAAAAAAAAGTCATTTGTGAATCTGAGTCCCTGCCATGTGTGTTCACTGGTAGTGTAGAAGATGTTTCTAGGTATAGGTACTTACAGGAAGGAATGAGGATAGACCAGAAAGGAGGGATTAATAGGTTTGCAAAATGTGGGAATGCTGGGAACACTGTAAGCAAAGTGCCCAGGAAAGGGAAGTGAAAAGCAGACTCTTCCAAGTGGTCTACTACAAGGCTAGTGATGACGCTGGAAGAATTGTGGTGGTAAGCAGAAGAGAGAAGGAAAATTGCTCATCTGATTTCCAAAGCTTCTTGGCTCTGAATTCTCAGATAGAGAGCTTCGATTTAATATTTATTTTGACTTCTTTATGTCATGCATAAGCCAGTGATCATCACTAGCAATGAAAATGGTTATTTAGCTACAGTTCATTCTATATTCCTCTCTTTGCTCAGGACATTTGATTCAGGTGTACTCAACCAAATAGACCAAGATTTTGGAGGTGAATTGCTTGTCCTTGGTAAAAAAGAATACTGACATAAATAGGTTAAGTAGTGTTCTGTTCAGGAACAATTCCCCTGTACCCAAGTGTTCGAGATTCTTCCCCACTTTCTCTTCTATTAGACTCAGTGTATCTGGATTTATGTGAAGGTCCTTGATCCACTTGGACTTGAGCTTTGTACAGGGAGATAGGAATGGATCAATTTGCAATCTTCAGCATGTAGACCACCAATTGATCCAGCACCATTTATTGAAGATGCTGGTTTTGTTCCACTGTAGAGTTTTAGCTCCTTGGTCGAAGATCAAGTGACCATATGTGTGTGGGTTCATTTCTGGGTCTTCGATTCTATTCCATTGATCTACCTGCCTGTCATTGTACCAATACCATGCAGTTTTTATCACTACTGCCCTGTAGTACAGCTTGAGGTCAGGGAGGATGATTCCCCCAGAAGACCTTTTATTGTTGAGGATAGCTTTTGCTATCCTGGGTTTTCTGTTATTCCGTATGAATTTGAGAATTGCTCTTTCTAGGTCTATGAAGAATTGAGTTGGGATTTTGATGGGGATAGCATTGAATCTGTATATTGCTTTCGGCAGGATGGCCATTTTAACTATGCTAATCCTGCCAATATGTTCATAGCAGCCATATTTATAATAGCCAGAAGTTGGAAACAACCTAGATGTCTCTCCACAGTGGAATGGATACAGAAAATGTGGTACATTTACACAATGGACTACTACTAAGCTATTAAAAATAATGACTTCATAAAATTCACAGGCAAAAGGATGGATCTTGAAAATATCATCCTGAGCGAGGTAAAGCAGTCACAAAAGAATGAGCATGGTATATACTCACTGTTAAGAGGTAATTAGCCCAAAAGTTTGAAATACCCAAGAGTCACTTCACAACAACAGTAGTTCTGAGTGTGACATCCCAAATGGAGGGCTTGGAGAAAGGACTGAAGGACCTGAGGGAGTGTGCAACCCCAGGGAGGTAGCAACAGTGGCAACTGGCCTGACCCCCCGAAACTTTGGGAGACTGATCCACCAACTAAAGAATACACATGGAGAGACCCATGGTGCTGGCCACAAATGTGGCAGAGGAGGGTCTTGTCATCCGTCAGGGGGAGGAGAGACCCTTGGGCCTGAGGGTGTTAGATCCCCCAATATAGGAGAATGACAAGGAGGGTGGGTGGGCGGGTGGGTTGGAGAATATCCCCATATTGGCAGGGGGAAGGCGGAGGGAATGGGGAGGTTCCAAAGGGGAGATCTGAAACATTTGAAATGTAAATAAAATATGAAAATAAAAGAAAATAGTTTTAAAAATGGGAAGAGAAAAAACAGGTTAAGTAGATATTAAGAAGGCAAAAAATAATTTTTATCGAAAGTAATAAAACATATACATGTCTAATATTTTGAAAAAACAATACCAAGATCCAAATGATAGACTGCATCAATTATTTCTTAATTAAACAATTTCACATTCTTATTATGAACGCCACTTTAGGCCAGTTTTCAAAGTGAGTGAAATCCTTTCAAGATGCATGCATATCTCTGACTTAGTTTTATTTTTTCCCCAACACATGTAAATGTGTAATTACAAAATCCCCTATTTAAAACCTCACATTTGCATTTCAGGACTCAGATTTAATTGTAATAAGTTTGTGGAAGATTTTCCATCCTCTATTACATAGTCAATATCACTCATTTGCCGATACACATGCAAAAGCAAAAACACTATACATTTTGGTAGTATGTGTTATTTCCATTCATTCACATGGAAACGAAATTGTGAATGCAAACTACTGCAGCATTAGACAAAACATCTAGTATCAAGGACAGTACTTCAGTTGGTTTATGCTTGACAGATTTAATAAATAAATAAAATAATATATTACAAAATATCCTCATATTAAAGAACCTTACATGAAGAATTTTAATACAAGTAAGTGGAGTCAGTAATATTAATAAATTCAAAACTCTTAAAAGTGAAATGGTCCAGAAACCCCTCCTGGGCCAACAGGCTTCTCCATATACAAGTAGCTCAGAGAGAAAGCTACCAGCCCACTTGTGCTGAGGAGCCAGCAACAGGAGGACTCCAGACGCAGGGTCTGAAGAACAGCTGGAAGACAGAACTGGTCTCCCAGGAATATTGACATCTGAGCTTGAAGGAAAGACAAGCCACAGTCAGAGAGAGAAAGACCAGCTAACTCCAGAGATAACCAGATGGCGAAACACAAGGGCAAGAACACAAGAAACAGAAATCAAGGCTACCTGGCTTCGGCTGAACCCAGCTCTCCCACCACAGCCAGCCCTGGATACCCCAACACACCAGAAAAGGAAGACTCAGACTTAAAATCACTTATCAAGAGGATGATAGAAGATTTTAAGAAGGAAATAAATAACTCCCTTAAAGAAATATAAGAGAACACAGGTAAACAACTAGAAGCCTTTAAAGAGGACACACAAAAATCCCTTGAAGAATTACAGGAAAACACAACCAAACAGGAGAAGAACTTGAACAAATACAGGAAAACACAACGAAACAAATTAACAAAACCATTCAGGAATTAAAAACAGAAATAGAAACAATAAAGAAATCACAAAGGGAGACAACCCTGGAGTTAGAGAACATAGGAAAAAATCAGGAGTCATAGATGCAAACATCAGCAACAGAATACAAGAGATGGAAGACAGAATCTCAGGTGCGGAAGATCCCATAGTAAACATGGACACAACAGTCAAAGAAAACACAAAATGCAAAAAGCTCCTAACCCAAAACATCCAAGATATCCAGGATGCAATAAGAAGACAGAACCTGAGAATAATAGGCATAGAAGAGAGTGAAGACTCCCAACTTAAAGGACCAGTAAATATCTTCAACAAAATTATAGAAGAAAACTTCCCTAACCTAAAGAAAGAGATGAACATAAATATACAAGAAGCCTACAGAACTCCAAATAGACTGGACCAGAAAAAAAATTCCTCCAGTCACATTATAGTCAAAACACCAAATACACAAAACAAGGAAAGAATATTAAAAGCAGTAAGGGAAAAGGGGCAAGTAACATATAAAGGCAGACTTATCAGAATTACACCAGAATTCTCACCAGAGACTATGAAAGCTAGAAGATCCTGGGCAGAGCTCATACAGACTCTAAAAGCACACAAATGCTAGCCCAGGCTGCTATACCCAGCAAAACTCTCAATAATCATAGAGGGTGAAACCAAAATATTCTACAACACATCCAAATTTCCACAGTATGTTTCCACAAACCCAACCCTACATAGAATAAAAAATGGGAAATGCCAACGCAAAGAGGGAAACTATACTCAAGCAAAAGGAAGAAAGTAATCTTTCAACAAACTCAAAAGAAGATAGCCACACAAACAATATAAACAACATCAAAAATAACAGGAAATAACAATCACTATTCTTTAATATCTCTTAACATCAATGGTCTTAACTCCCCAATAAAAAGACATAGTCTGATAGACTAGATACATAAACAGGACCCAGAACATTGCTGCATCCAGGAAACACACCTCCATATTAAAGACAAACACTACCTCAGAGTAAAGGGATGGAAAACAATTTTCCAAGCAAATGGCCCCAACAAAGAGGTTGGAGTAGCCATTCTAATATCGGATAAAATCGGCTTTCAACCAAAATTCATTAAAAAGGATGAGGAAGGACACTTCTTACTCATCAAAGGAAAAATCTACCAAGAAGAACTCTTAATTCTGAACATCTATGCCCCGAATGCAAGACCTCACACTTTCATAAAAAAAACTCTACTAAAGCTCAAAGGACACATTGCACCTCACACAATAAGAGTGGGAGACTTCAACACCCCACTATCAACAATGGACAGATCTTGGAAACATAGACTAAACAAAGACACAGTGAAACTAACAGATGCTATGAACCAAATGGGTTTAACAGATATCTATAGAACATTTCATCCTGCATCAAAAGAATATACCTTCTTCTCAGCACCTCATGGTACCTTCTCCAAAATTGATCATATAATTGGTCACAATACAAACTTCAACAGATATAAGAAGATTGAAATAATCCCATGCCTCCTATCAGATCACTACGGATTAAGGTTGGTCTTCAATGGCAACAACAACAACAGAAAGCCCACATACATATGGAAGCTGAACAATGCACTGCTTAATGATAAGTTGGTCAAGGAAGCAATAAAGAAGGAAATTAAAGACTTCCTAGAATTCAATGAAAATGAAATTACAGCTTACCCAAACCTATGGCACACAATGAAAGCAGTGTTAAGAGGAAAACTCATAGCTCTGAATGCCTCCAAAAAGAAACTGGAGAGAGCATACACTAACAGCTTAACAGCACATCTTAAAATTCTAGAACAAAAAGAAGCTAATACACCCAAGAGGAGTAGAAAGCAAGATATAATCAAATTAAGGGCTGAAATCAACCAAGTGGAAACTAAAAGAACTATTCAAAGAATCAACAAAACCAAGAGCTGGTTCTTTGAGAAAATCAACAAGATAGATAAACCCTTAGCCAGACTAACCAGAGGGCACAGAAACAGGATCCAAATTAAAAAAATTAGAAATGAATACGGAGATATAACAACAGACTCTGAGGAAAATAAAAAAAAACATCAGATCCTACTACAAAAGCCTATATGCAACAAAATTGGAAAATCTGGAGGAAATGGACAAGGTTCTAGACAGATACCAATTACCAAAGTTAAATTGGGATCAGATAAACCATCTAAACAGTCCCATAACTCCTAAAGAAATAGAAGCAGTCATTAAAAGTCTCCCAACCACAAAAAGCCCAGGAGCAGATGGGTTCAGTGCAGAATTCTATTAGATCGTCAAAGAAGACCTAATACCAATACTCTTCAAGCTATTCCATAAAATATAAACAGAAGGAACACTACCCAATTCATTCTGTGAGGCCGCAGTTACACCGATACCAAACCCCACAAAGACCCAACAATAAAAGAAAACTTCAGACCAATTTCCCTTATGAATATCTATGCAAAAATACTCAATAAAATTCTTGCAAACAGAATCCAAGAACACATCAAGACAATCATTCACCATGATCAAGTAGGTTTCATCCCACGTATGCAGGGATGGTTCAATATCCAGAAATCCATTAATGTAATCCACTACACAAACAAACTCAAAGAAAAAAACCACATGGTCATTTGATTAGATGCTGAAAAAGCATTTGACAAAATTCAACATCTTTTCATGATAAAAGTCTTAGAAAGATCAGGAATTCAAGGAGCATACCTAAACTTAGTACAAGCAATATACAGCAAACCAGTGGCCAACATCAAACTAAATGGAGAGAAACTTGAAGCAATCCCACTAAAATCAGGGACTAGACAAGGCTGCCCTCTCTCTCCCTATCTATTCAACATAGTACTTGAAGTTCTAGTTAGAGCAATCAGGCAACAAAAGGAGGTCAAAGGGATACAAATTGGAAAGGAAGAAATCAAAATATCACTATTTGCAGATGATATGATGGTATAATTAAGTGACCTGAAAAACTCCACCAGAGATCTGCTAGAGCTGATAAACAACTTCAGCAAAGTGGCTGGATACAAAATTAACTCAAGTAAATCAGTAGCCTTCCTATACTTGAAGGATAAACAGGCTGAGAAAGAAATTAGGGAAATAACACCCTTCACAATTGTCACTAACAATATAAAATATCTTGGTGTGACTCTAACCAAACATGTGAAAGATCTGTATGACAAGAACTTCAAGTCTCTGAAGAGAGAAATCGAAGAAGACCTCAGAAGATGGAAAGATCTCCCATGCTCATGGATCGGATGGATTAACATAGTTAAAATGGGCATCCTTTTGAAAGCAATATACAGATCCAGTGCTATCCCCATCAAAATCCCAACTCAATTCTTTGTAGACTTAGAAAGAGCAATTCTCAAATTCATATGGAATAACAAAAAACCCAGGATTGCAAAAACAATCCTCAACAATAAAAGGTCTTGATTTCAGTTCTCCATTTTTTTTTTATTAGTTTGGCTAAGGGTTTGTTGATCTTGTTTGCCTTTTCA
>JADRCH010007280.1:0-80568 GCA_019843965.1 Rhynchomys soricoides
GACAAGATTAAAGAGGAAATAACTCAGGATTTTGCCCTTACAACAGAGCTCCAACTTACTCAACCTTACCTCTCCACTTACTTGAAGTCAACTGGTCTTCCGTTTACTGTATCCTGGAAACTATAGAATACACACTGATTATGAGATTGGTTGAGAACATAAGACTCACTGACTATGATTGGTCCTTAAAGGCAAGGCTGTGATTGGTCAGAACACAAGTTTAAACCCCTGTGGTTGCTGTTAAGAGCCAGGCTGTGATTGGTCTAAAATACAAAGTTAAATGACTGTGATTGGTCTTAACGGTCAACATTGTGATTTTTCCAAACATAATCCTTAGTGAATAGGATTGGTAGTTAGTGGCATGGCTGTGATTGGCCTAAAATATAAGCCTCAATGACTGTGACTATTTCTACAAGGCAGAGAAGTTGGGCCCAATATGTCTGTAGGAAGATATTCACCAGTTGCTGCCTTTCCTTTCCTGGTTTGTATCACCAGTCCCAATAAAAGATTTCTCTTAATAATTTCTTTAAATATATCTATGGCTGTATATATTATTATTACTTTTATGTAAATGTTTTGCCAAAATGTTTATATGTATACGATGTGCATGTTTGATACCTGTGGAGGTCAGAAAAGTATGTTGTAGCTCCTGAAATTTGAGTTACAAATAGTTGTAAGCCATTAAATAGGTTCTGGGAACCAAACCTAGGTCATATACTGGAGCAACAAGTGTTCCTGACCACAGATTCATTTCTCCAGCCCCCTCAAGTGAAATTTTCTTGCCTCCTCTTCATAATAGGAGTTAAGATGGTAACTCAGGAATAAATCATCAGAGAAAGGAGAGGAACAGAAGAGGCAATAAAGCAACAGTGACAGCTGAGGTGTCAACAGACTGAGCTATGAAAGCAGCAAGGTTGCTGTCTGCACAGCTGCAGAAACAATAGCTGAACAGTTCAAGATTGGCTATGGCAGAAAGAAGGGCAGAAGAGCAGCAACGGGAGCAGGAATAGACCTGAGGCTGAACAAGTGTTCCCAGTCTTTTGCTAAGAGCTCTAACACTGGTTTATGTTTATAGCTATGAAATCCCCACTTCCTATGTATATACAAGACTGATAAAACTGGCTGCTTCCTAAGGCTGACATATTTCAATTTCCAAGCCTACCTTAGAGTTGCAAGTCTAACCACAGAGGAAGACTGAAGATTCTCTGCTTCCTAGGCTCATACAATAACTGTAATACTTACAGGGCTAAGGGTTTCAATACCAGATATCTGCTCAATAACTGCAATAGTAGAGGGTGTCATTTCCTGCCCCTCAGATTACTGTAGATATTTTAATTTTTAAATTTTTGTTTTGTTTGTTTGCTTTTACCCAGAATGTGAATGCCATTTAAATTATCTGCCCCCTCAATTCACAATAAGATCTTACATACCAGATCCTCCTGCCTCCAGCTCCCAAATCCTGGGATTAGAGTTCTCTGCCATCTTATACAATTCCTGCACAACTGAGATAAAACCCAAGTGAACCAAATCACTAGCTCAATATTTTATAATTAATTCATAATAATTAATTTTTGCCACTCTTCTATCTGTAGAAAATAAAGAGCTCCAAATCCACTCAATAATTTAAGAATAAGAATATAAAACAGAATGGGTCTTTACATACTAGATATCAAGGATTGTTATAAAGCTTCAATACTCAGGCTGGTAGACAACATGAACACATGTAAAATATAATGGAACAGAAGTGAAAACACAGTAACAGAGCTATGTATAATATAAATCTTTATTTATAATAAAAAAAGATTATAATTCTGAGGCTCATACCATTTAAAGAAAGGTAAAGTTTATAGTTACTATTGTTCTATATTCTAGGGTAAGCAGGCTTCCTACAAAAAATAATTTCCTGTGAAATCACAGTACTGTAACACAATTCTTTCACAAACAGTGGACAATAATCTGTAGTCTCAAATTTATCACTGAAACAGAAACAAAACGAACACTCCCCAATTCATTCTATGAAGCCACAGTTAAACTGACACCAAAATCCCACAAAGACTCAACAAAGAAAGAGAACTTCAGAACAATTTCCCTTATGAATATCGATAAAAAATACTCAATAAAATTCTTGCAAACTGAATCCAAGAACACATCAAAATAATCATTCACCATGATCAAGTAGACTTCATCCCAGGGATGCAGGGATGATTCAATACCTGGAAATCCATCAATGTAATCCACTACATAAACTAACTCAAAGAAAAAAACCACAAGGTCATTTCATTAGATGCTGGAAAAGCATTTGACAAAATTCAACATCCCTTCATGTTAAAAGTCTTGGAAAGATCAGGAAATCAAGGCTCATACATAAAGATAGTAAAAGCAATATACATCAAACAAGTAGCCAACATCAAACTAAATGGAGAGAAACTTGAAACCACCCCACTAAAATCTGGGACTAGGCAAGGCTGCCCCCTCTCTCCCTATCTATTCCACATAGTACTTGAAGTTCTAGCTAGAGCAATTAGACAACAAAAGGAGGTCAAAGAGGTACAAATTGGAAAGGAAGAAGTCAAAATATCACTATTTGCAGATGATATGATGGTATACTTAAGTGACCCGAAAAACTCCACCAGAGAACTCCTACAGCTGATAAACACCTTCAGCAAAATGGCCAGATACAAACTTAACTCAAGCAAATCAGTAGCCTTCCTATACTCAAAGGATAAACAGGCTGAGAAAGAAATTAGGGAAATGACACCCTTCACAATAGTCACAAACAATATAAAGTATCTTGGTGTGACTCTAACCAAACAAGTGAAAGATATGTATGACAAGAACTTCAAGTCTCTGAAGAAAGAAATCGAAGACCTCAGAAGATGGAAAGCTCTCCCATGCTTGTGGATAGGCAGGATTAATATCGTAAAAAATGGCCATCCTGCCGAAAGCAATCTACAGATTCAATGCAATCCCCATCAAAATTCCAACTCAACTCTTCATAGACTTAGAAAGAGCAATTTTTTTATTTTTATTTTGATACTTTATTTACATTTCAAATGTTGACCCCTTTCTAGATCTCCCCTTTGGAACTTCTCTATTCCCTGCCCCCCCTCCTCTATGGGGGTATTCCCCCAACCACCCACCCACTCTTGTCGCCCTTCCTTGGCATTCTCCTATACTGGGGCATCTAACACCCTCAGGCCCAAGGGCCTCTCCTCCCCTTGATGGCTAACAAGACCCTCCTCTGCCACATATGTGGCCAGCACCATGAGTCCCTCCATGTGTATTCTTTGGTTAGTGATCCAGTCTCCCAGAGCATCGGGAGAACAGGCCAGAGGACACTGTTGCTCCCTCCATGGGGCAGCCAACTTCCTCAGCTCCTTCAGTCCCTTCTCCAACTCCTCCATCGGGGACCTCACACTCAGCCCAATGGTTGGTGTGAAGTGACTCTTGGGTATTCCAAGCTTTTGGGTTAATAACCACTACTCAGTGAGTACATACTGTACTCTTTTGTGACTGCATTACATTGCTCAGGATGATATTTTCAAGTTCCATCCATTTGCCTGTGAATTTTATGAAGTCATTGTTTTTAATAGCTGAGTAGTATTCCACTGTGTAAATGTACCACATTTTCTGTCTCCATTCCTCTGTGGAGGGACAACTGGGTTGTTTCCAGTTTCTGGCTATTATAAATATGGCTGCTATGAACATAGTGGAACATGTGTCTTTATTATATGTTGGAGCATCTTCTGGGTATATGCCCAGGAGTGGAATAGCTGGGTCCTCAGGTAGTATTATGTTCATTTTTCTGAGGACCCACTAAACTGATTTTCAGAGAGGTTGTATCAGCTTGCATTCCCACCAGCAGTGGAGGAATGTTCCTCTTTCTCCACATCCTCGCCAACATCTGCTGTCACCTGAGTTTTTGATCTTAGCCATTCTGACTGGTGTGAAGTGGAATCTCAAGGATGTTTTGATTTGCATTTCCCTGATGACTAAGGATGTTGAACATTTCTTTAGGTGTTTCTTGGCCATTCGAGTTTCCTCAGTTGAGAATTCTCTGTTTAGAACTGTTCTCCATGTTTTGATGGGGTTATTTGCAGGCATTCAGAGCTATGAGTTTTCCTCTTAACACTGCTTTCATTGTGTCCCATAGGTTTGGGTATGTTGTACTTTCATTTTCCTTAAATTCTAGGAAGTCTTTAATTTCTTTCTTTAATTCTTCCTTGACCAAGTTATTGAGTAGAGCGTTGTTCAGCTTCCAAGTGTATGTGGGCTTTCTGTTGTTCTTGTTACCATTGAAGACCAGCTTTATTCCCTAGTGATCTGATAGGAGGCATGAGATTATTTCAATCTTCTTCTATCTGTTGAGGTTTGTTTTGTGACCAATTATATGATCAGTTTTGGAGAAGGTACCATGAGGTGCTGAGAAGAAGGTATATTCTTTTGATGTAGGATGAAATGTTCTATAGATATCTGTTAAATCCATTTGGTTTATAACATCTGTTAGTTTTTCTGTGTCTCTGTTTAGTTTATGCTTCCAAGATCTGTCCATTGTTGATAGTGGGGTGTTACCCACTATTATTGTGTGAGGTGCAATGTGTGCTTTGAGCTTTAGTAAAGATTTTTTATGAAAGTGGGAGCCCTTGCATTTGGGGCATTCTTTACCTTTTTTGATGACTTTTGATTGAAAGTCGATTTTAACTGATATTAGAATGGCTACTCCAGCCTGTTTCTTGGGGCCATTTGCCTGGAAAATTGTTTTCCAGCCCTTTATTCTGAGGTAGTGTTTGTCTTTAACATCGAGGTACATTTCTTGGATGCAGCAAAATACTGAGTCCTATTTATGGATCCACTCTGTCAGATTATGTCTTTTTATTGGGGAATTGAGTCCATTGATGTTAAGAGATATTAAGGAATAGTGATTGTTGCTTCCTGTTATTTTTGATGTTATTTGTATGTTTGTGTGGCTATCTTCTTTTGAGTTTGTGGAAAGATTACTTTCTTGCTTTTTCTAGGGTGTAGTTTTCCTCCTTTAGTTGGCGTTTTCCATCTATCATTCTTTGTAGGGCTGGGTTTGTGGAAACATACTGTGCAAATTTGGATTTGTCATAGAATATTTCGGTTTCACCATCTATGATTATTGAGAGTTTTGCTGGGTATAGCAGCCTGGGCTGGCATTTGTGTTCTCTTAGGGTCTGTATGAGATCTGCCCAGGATCTTCTAGCTTGCATAGTCTCTGGTGAGAAGTCTGGTGTAATTCTGATAGGTCTGCCTTTATATGTTACTTGCCCTTTATCCCTTACTGCTTTTAATATTCTTTCCTTATTTTGTGTATTTGGTGCTTTGACTATAATGTGATGGGAGGAATTTCTTTTCTGGTCCAGTCTATTTGGAGTTCTGTAGGCTTCTTGTATATTTATGTTCATCTCTTTCTTTAGGTTAGGGAAGTTTTCTTCTAAAATTTTGTTGAAGATATTTTCTGGTCCTTTAAGTTGGGAATCTTCACTCTCTTCTATACCTATTATCCTCAGCTTCTGCCTTTTCATTAGATCCTGGATATCCTGGATGTTTTGGGTTAGGAGCTTTTTGCATTTCATGTTTTCTTTGACTGTTGTGTCAATGTTTTCTATGGTATCTTCTGCACCTGAGATCCTCTCTTCTATCTCTTGTATTCTGTTGGTGATGCTTGCATCTATGAGTCCTGATTTCTTTCCTAGGTTTTCTAGCTCCAGGGTTGTCTCCCTTTGTGATTTCTTTATTGTTTCTAGTTTTGTTTTTAGTTCCTGGATGGTTTTGTTCATTTCCTTCAACTGTTTGATTGTATTTTCCTATAATTCTTTAAGGAATTTTTGTATTTCCTCTTTAAGGGCTTCTAGTTATTTACCTGTGTTCTCTTGTATTTCTTTAACAGAGTTATTTATTTCCTTCTTAAAATCTTCTATCATCCTCATGAAAAGTGATTTTAAGTCTGAGTCTTGCTTTTCTGGTGTGTTGGGGTATCCAGGGCTTGCTGTGGTGGGAGAGCTGGGTTCTGATGATACCAAGTAGCCTTAGTTTCTGTTCCTTATGTTCTTGCCCTTGCCTTTGGCCATCTTGTTATCTCTGGTGTTAGCTGGTCTTTCTCTCTCTGACTGTGGCCTGTCTTTCCTGCAAGCCTAGGTGTCAATACTCCTTGATGACCAGTTCTCTCTGAGAGGAATTTGTGTTTGGAGAGCTGTGGTACAGGGTCAGCTCTGTGGTGCAGATAGAAACCAGAAGGATCTAGTCCCCATCTGTCTCTTCTTTCCTGTGTCCTGATGGCTCTGCAAAGGTCCCTCTTGGTCCAGTGAACTTGAAAAGAAGTGATGGTCTTGCCTGTGCTTGAAGGTGTGTCAGCACTCCTGGGATACCAGCTCTCTCCTGGTACTATTTGAGTATGGAGCCCTGTGTCACAAGATCTGCTCCCCGGCCACCAAAAGAAACCAGAAGCCCACTCCTCAGTCCCTGTGTCCTGGGTATTCCAGGTGGGTCCCTCTAAGCAGAAATGCTTGCCCACACTCCTGGGAGGCTATCTTTCTCCTAGCACTATTTAGTTATGGAGTCCTGGTGGCTCAGGCAGAGGTCTCCCACCACAGATGGAAACTGGAAGGCTCCTTCCTCAAGGCTGTTCCTCAGTCCCTGGGTTCCAAGGATTCTGAGCAATTCCTGCTGAGCAGTGTTGGTCCCCTTTCCCCCTGTCATGGGCTTTTCCACACTCCTGGGAGGCTAGCGTTCTCCCAGTGCTGTTTGGCTATGGAGCCCTGGTGGCCCAGTCAGAGGTTTCCCACCACAGATAGAAACTGGAAGGCCAGACTTTCCTTAAAGAGCAATATTCAAATTCATATGGAATAACAAAAAAAAAAAAAAACAGGACAGTGAAAACTATTCTCAACAATAAAAGGACTTCTGGGGGAATCAGCATCCCTGACCTCAAGCTGTACTACAGAGCAATAGGGATAAAAACTGCATTGTAGCCAGGCAGTGGTGGCGCACGCCTTTAATCCCAGCACTTGGGAGGCAGAGACAGGTGGATTTCTGAGTTCGAGGCCAGTCTGGTCTACAGAGTGAGTTCCAGGACAGCCAGGGCTATACAGAGAAACCCAGTCTCCAAAACAAAAACAGAAACAAAAACAAAAACAAAAACAAAAAAAACTGCATTGTATAGGTGCAGTGACAGGCAGGTAGATCATTGGAATAGAATTGAAGACCCAGATATGAACCCGCACACCTATGGTCACTTGATCTTTGCCAAAGGAGCTAAAACCATCCAGAGGAAAAAAAGACATTTTATTTATTTATTTATTTATTTATTTATTTATTTATTTATTTCTCTTTCTTTCTTTCTTTCTTGGATATTTACTTTATATACATTTCAAATGGTTCCCCTTTGGAAACCCCTTATTCCATTCCTCCTCCCCCTACCTCTATGAGGGTGCTGCTCCACCCACACACCCATTCCCATCTTCCCTCCTTGGCACTCCCCTATACTGGGGCATCTAACACCCTCATGTCCAATGGCCTCTCCTCCCACTGATGGCTGACAAGACCCTCTTCTGCCACATATGTGGCCAGCACCATGGGTCCTTCCATGTGTATTCTTTGGTTGGTGATCCAGTCTCCAGGAGCTCCAGGAGGTAGTCTGGCCAGGTGACACTGTTGCTCCCTCCATGGGGCCGCAAACCCCCTCTGCTCCCTCACTCCCTTCTCCGACATCTCCATCTGGGACCCCACACTCAGTTCAAAGCTGTGAGCATCCTCCTCTGTATTTGTCAGGCTCTGCCTGAGTCTCTTGGGAGACAGATTATTGTACTTCCATCAGCAAGCACTTCCCAGCATCCACAAGAATGTCTGGATTTGGTGGCTATATGTGGGATGTATCCTCAGGTAGGGCAGTTTCTGGACAGCCTTTTCTTCAGTATCTGCTCCACACTTTGTCTCACTATATTCCCCTGTGAATATTTTGTTCACCCTTCTAAGAAACACTGAACCATCCGAATTTTGGTCTTCCTTCTTCTTGGGCTTCATATGGTCTGTGAATTGAATCGTGAGTATTCTGACCTTTTTAACTAATATCCACTTATCAGTGCGTACATACCATGTTTGTTCTTTTGTGACTGAGTCATTTCACTCAGGACTGGCCTTCAACATGTAGAAGAATGCAAATTGATCCATTCCTATCTCCGTATACAAAGCATAAGTCCAAGTGGATCAAAGACCTCCACATAAAACCAGATACACTGAATCTAATGGAAAGGAAATCTAAAGGAAAATGGGGGAAAGCCTCAAACACATGGGCACAGAGGAAAAGTTCTTGAACAGAACACCAATGGCTTATGTTCTAAGATCAAGAATCAACAAATGGGACCACATAAAATTGCAAAGCTTCTATAAGGCAAAGGATACTGCCAATAGCACAAAATGGCAATCAACAGATTTGAAAAAAGATCTTTACTGATCTTACATCTGATAGAGGGCTAATATCCAATATATACAAAGAACTCATGAAGTTAGACTCCATAGAATCAATTAACCCTATTTAAAAAATGAGGAACAGAGCTAAACAGAGAATTCTCAACTGAGGAAACTCGAATGGCTGAGAAGCACCTAATGAAATGTTCAACAGCCTTAGTCATCAGGGAAATACAAATCAAAACAACCCTGAGATTCCACCTCACATCAGTCAGAATGGCTAAGATCAAAAACTCAGGTGACAGCAGATGCTGGCGAGGATGTGGAGAAAGAGGAACACTCCTCCATTGCTGGTAGGATTGCAATCTGTTACAACCTCTCTGGAAATCAATCTGGTGCTTCCTTGGAAAACTGGACATAGTACTACCTGAGGACCCAGCTACACCACTCCTGGGCTTTTATGCCCAGAAGATGTTACAACATGTAATAAGGACACATGCTCCACTATGTTCATAGCAGTCATATTTATAATAGCCAGAAGTTGGAAATCACCCAGATGTCCTTCAACAGCCAAATGAATACAGAAAAAGTGGTACATTTACACAATGGAATTCTACTCAACTATTAAAAACAATGACTTCATGAAATTCACGGCAAATTGATAGAACTTGAAAATATCATCCTGAGTGAGGTAACTCTGTCACAAAAGAACACAGTATGTACTCACTGATAAGTGGATATTAACCCAGAAATTCAGAATACCCACAATTCAATTCACAGACCAAATGAAGCCTAAGAAGAAGAAAGACCAAAATGTGGATGCCTCAGTACTTCTTAGAAAGGTGAACAAAATACTCATAAGAGGAAATATGTAGACAAAGTGTGGATCAGAGACTCAAGGAAAGGCCATCCAGAGACTGCCCCACCTGGGGATCCATCCCATATACAGCCACCAAACCCGGATCTTATTGTGTATGCCGGGAAGTGTTTGCTGAAGGAAGCATGAAAAGATGTCTCCTGCTAGGCTTAGCCAGAGCCTGACAAATACAGAGGTGGAAGCTCACAGCCAACCACTGGAATGAACATGGAGTCCAGGATGGAGGAGTTGGAGAAGGGAGAGAAGGAGCTGAGGGGTTTTGCAGCCCCATGGAGGGAGCAACAGTGTCAACTGGCCTGACCCCCAGAGCTCCCAGGGACTGGACCACCAACTAAAGAATACACACGAAGGGACCCATTGTGCTGGCACATATGTGGCAGAGGATGGCCTTGTTGGCCATCAGTGGGAGGAGAGGCCTTTGGGCCTGAGGGTGTTCAGTACCCCGGTGTAGGAGAATGCCAGGGAGGGAAGACAGGAGTGGGGGTTTTGGTTGGGGAAGCACTGACATTGAAGCAGGGGAGGGGGTATGGGATAGAGGTTTTCCAAAGGGGAGACCTAGAAAATACTTTTTTAAAATAAGAAGAATTTTTAAAAAAGAAAAAAGAAAAATTCAAGTATAAAGATCTGCAACTTTAATCCTTGCCCTGCACTAGGTTCCTAGTAGATACCTGAATCTTATTATCCAACCTAGCCAATAGTGAGCTCTAGGTTCAGTGATAGATTCTATCTCAAAAAAATGATGTGGAGAGTGATTGAGGACAAATAATCTTTGGACGCCATTCATTTGTGTTTTTATGTACACACACATAAAAATGCACACACTGATACATATTTACCAAAGGAAGTGAAAACATAAATGGTACACATCCATATTTGCGTATAGAAATAGTTTTATTTGGTAAACAGTACGGAACTAGATTTAATTAATTACTGACTTTCTGCAGTAGAGAATCTTTATATGTTTCCCATCAAGCCAATGGTGTGAGTGTTTGCAATAAAGTTCAAGGTCAAAAGAATCATCAAAATTAATCTGTTTCATACCTCAAGTTTGTCTCTCTACCCTGACTCCATGACAATATCAACCCTCTCTAAAACAAGTAATCTACTTATCACATCTGAGGTCCTACCACTAACATTCCTGACACATACATCAGGGGCCTTATTTGGAGTATGTGTTAGGCATAGAATGTTTGTCAACACCTGCTGATACAAATGTTCCAGTACAACATGACACCAAAAGTGTGATCCTGAATTAGAGTCAAAGTAAGCACATCTTGAGAATGATCACTGGCCACACTTAGTTTGAGATGAGGCACATTATGTTAAGTCTTCCACCTTCTCTGGACTAAAGCTCAAAGCAAAACAGCTCCCACTCTAGGTAGCTGCAAGTGGGAGAAAACAGATGAGTAGATACACAACACAAGACTGTGACCACTGCACTCAAATCTATGCAAGTAGGAAAGTGTCTATTAAGAGCATAAATTCAAGGACCTTACTTACATTGCTGATGGCTCATGATCTCTAAAGTCCCTGAAAATTCAAATCAATCCTTGAATTCTTCTCCCTTGGCTTGTTCTAAGGATGTATGAAATTCAGTTTTCTCTGGGATATGTCTACTCTTTTGGCTATCCTCAGTTTGCAATAGGATAACATTTTCTCAGGACTGGGAGTCCAAAAGCTCCCTTTGTTCTCCACTCCAGATTACATTCATTTCAGGGAGAAGCACAACATTAATAACACTCTGATATATTCTGGAGTGCAATGGGTAAGATTCAGACACTCAGGTGTGCTGGGCAAGTGCTCTGCCATGAAGCTTTACCCTAGAACATTTTCTGTGTTTTTAATCAATGCAGAGGCTACTGGTTATGTTTATCAAGAATCTGTTATTAGTCTTGGCTTTGGAATCATTTGTGCTTGGCTTGACTTTTCAACTATTCCTCTCTATGGTTGGGTGATCTTTGCTGAATTTCTTCTTCTTAATGAGTCATAATTCTCTACTTCATCTTTAATGCACATAAAGCAGCTAGAGTTGTAGCAGCATTTCAGGGGGTGCAGCTTAGATAGTGTCAGTAGTGGTCTAAAATCACAATGATCGGCGAGAAGCAATGCTTATCTCTGAAGCGGAAGAGACAGAAAAGTCATGTTACAGAGTTACATTATTAAATTAGTTCTGTGTCCTCATAATGAGCAACATATGACCCTCTAGGGATAGTGGCCTGCACCAGTGATACTCCCTCCCCTCCAAAACCAACAAGCAGGAGTAATGAAAGAAGATGAGCAGGCAAATATTTCCCTGGACTTTTGCTTTCTCCAAGTTGGGTAAGGATCCATTAAGGATATTGGCCAGAAAATATCAACTGAAGTATTCATCCATGGTGTGCTACACAGGGAACCTGGAGTACAGATGCAGGGCACACTGAGAAAAAAATACACCAAGAAATTTCTGGTGGTGTGTTGCAGTTTCTTGCCACGTCTGCACAGTGATGTCAGCTGAGACGAACATGTGCTGAGGCAAGACAGGTGCTGATGCAAGACCTGTGAAGGACATGTGATGTTTGTAGGGCATAAATAGGACTCTATGGACAGTGAAAGAGGCTGTGCTTGGCTTGCCTATAGAGCTAGCTAGACAATGTTGTTAACCTCCAATGAAAGCCACCCCGCTCAGTCAGACGAAAAGAGAGGAGGAGATCTCTATGGATTCAATAGGCAGTAATGGCCAGAAAGTGTTTTAAATGTTTACATTCGACTTGGAAAGAAAACCAGAAAGGATCTGGAGAAAAGCAGAATACAGAGATGGATACATCTTTGAATATTACTCTAGTTCCAGTATTTTTTAAATGTCTACACGCTTACAATGTTATTGCAGACGATAAGCCCCACACAAAAGTACAGAATTTTCTGTGCATTCTCAAGGATCGACTCTTTAGACTGAGAAAAGCATACACATGTTTTTATAAACCTCTGCTTAAGTAAGTAAAAATAGTCTATCAAATCTCAGTATGATTCCAGATTTTTTTACATTTGTAGGGAATATTCACGATATCATTTCATAAACTTGAACGAAGTCATTTTCTGAGATTTATATAAAGCTTATTAAAAACATTTCATCAGTGAGAAAGACTAAAATATTTACAGTTCTCAAGTAGACAAAAATGATGTTAAACTTCCAATTTATTGCCAATCAAATTTTCTTCAAAAATTAGAGCTCATAACAGCATTTACCTATCTTGACAATAACTTAGCAATGAATAAAGGTATCTGCAGCGAATCCTGATGACCCCTCTTTTCACACATAGGGGAAATGAAATCCAGAGATTTCAGCTCATTTCCTAACATCAGAGTCAGTGGCAAGTGGCGCCACCTGTGCCTCGCTCACTATGCTAGCTTTTTCACTTTCTAGCATAGTTCAGTTACATAGGATGCTATCAAATGCAGTTGGACATGTCACACACTGTCTCCCACCCACATTCCTTACATTGCTTCAAATTCCATCTGTAACTTTTGTAGTCCATTGAGAATAAGCAGAAAACCCTCATGTTACTTCTGGTTCTGGTTCTCTTAGTTATCAACAAAACACTGTGGTGCACTGTAGCAATTGCATTTATGTCCAATAGCCCTTCTGCAACTGATCATGCTCTTGAAACTCGTCACAAACCATAAATGTGCTGACATCATGTCTGTAAACATACAAACGTCTTAAGTTGGAAAAGTGAGGAGATGGCTTTCATCATGCTGAAAGCCTTGTCCCTTGACAGTGACAACAAACACAGGGCTTGAATATCTGAGAATCTCTGGTCTATAGCAAAGAGTGATACTGCCTTGAATTTCAAGATTTTAGGCAGTGTTGAGGCTAAACAAGAATATGAAAGTACATTCCATCCTGACTTTTGATCCGACCCTTGCCTTCCCACACATCCCCACTCTATTGGATGGCTTCTAAGCATTTCCTACTCTTCTCTCTAGCCCAGACCTCTCCAAGAGCCCCCACGGTCATTTGCTGTTGCCATCATCAGAATAGGCCATTATATCCAAGGACACAATGAACAGAATTTTGTCTCTGAATGTCTCCTGTAGTCAAATGTTTACACAGAGAAAGTTCTCTCTCATCTTTCACTTCCTAATTCTACCCCATTTTAGGTGCTCATGTATTCTTTGCAAAACTGGGCAAACTGGGTTGTATGTTCACGATTTCTTTCCAAGCTCAACTCATGGACACTTTTCCTCTACCACCACAGTATTCTCCTCAGCTCCCATTCCTCGATTAATCCTGATATGCCAATATTAACTCTTCTCCAAAAGAAAGAAGCTTCAAAGCTTACCTAAGTGGGTAATGAGAAACTGAAAATGGATCTTTGATAATTCACTTGTAAGAAAATGGAGGAAATGACAAAGATCAACAGCAGAACATCTTCCAGCCCCATATCCTGCCTCTCTCCACCATATAGCACTTATGTAAATAGCAGAGGCTCATCTATGGACACAAACACATGCTTTCCAGTCATAGACTTCTGAAATCACCTTGTAAACCAAACCCAATCCATTCACTTGCCATTTTAGTTGCAGTTGTGGAACTGGCCTTGTGCCCATGATACTCTTGCCTTAGTCTCCCTAATGCTGGGATTACAAACTAACGCCATTATTTCTGTCTCTCATTTGGCTTCTTATAGGTATTTCCTAAGGTGGACTCTAGGGATGTCTCAGAGGAATAAAAACATGAACTCAATCTTAAAAACTGTTCATTAGGACTCAAGGTCAAAATTCCTCAATTCTAGAAGAAAGGTACACCTAAAGTAACACAAAAGCTGTACGTGGCAGAGCAGCAACAAAACACAGAAGTCAGAAGCTTGTGTGTCCCGTAGAAGCCCTACACACCAATTAAAGTACCTGAACAGTTTCTAGGTGGGACACAGCTTGACAATCAAACCAAGAGTTTATCATAATTCAAGCAAGTACTCTACCACCAAACTACATACATAATGATATTTTTTCTAGAATGCAATCCTATTGGCTCTACCAAAAACACCTAGGGTTTCTTAGCTAGTACAAAGCTCAGGCTGCTATTCATGAAATTGTTGAGAAAGAAGATGTTAAACCTTCACAGAGAAAACTGTTACCAAAAAGAATTGTTTGGATATATTATATTTCAACAGAATTTCTGGCTCAAACCCTCTAAAGTAAGTCAACAGAAAAAGCAGTGAAAAATAGCAAATACACACATGCCTTTCTTGCCAGCATGTCCTTTCACTTGAGTTTTTGATCTTAGCCATTGTGATGGGTGTAAGATGGAACCTCAGAGTTGTTTTGATTTGTATATCCCTGATGACTAAGGATGTGAAACATTTCTTTAAGTGCTTCTCGACCATTTCAGATTCCATTTTTTAACTGGGCTATTTGGCTTGTTGGTGTCTAATTTCTTGAGTTCTTTATAAATTTTGGATATTAACCCTCTGTCAGATGTAGAGTTAGTCAAGATCCTTCCCAAATCTGTAGGCTGTCATTTTGTCCTATTGCCTTACAGAAGTTTTTAGGTTGCATGATTTAGGTTTATCAACTGTTATCTTACAGCATGAGCCGTTGGTGTTCTGTTCAAGAAAATTTCCCCTGTGCCAACAGGTTCAAGGGTATTTCCCACTTTCTCTTCTATGAAATTTAGTATAGCTGGTTTTAGTTGAGATCCTTGAAGAACTTGGACTTGAGTTTTGTTTAGGGTGATAAATATAGATCTGTTTTTCCTTCTTCTACATGTACACATCCAGTTCAACCAGCACCATTTGCTGAAGATGCTTTCTTTTTTCCATTGTATAGTTTTGGCTTCTTTATCAAAATTTAAGTGTCACCCATTGGTGCACGGGTGTACTTCTGTGTCTTCAATTCCATTCCATTAATGAACATCTGTCTCTGTACCAATACCATGCAGTTTTTATCACTATTGCTCTGTAGTACAACTTTAGGCCAGGAATGGCGATTCCCCCAGAAGTTCTTTTATTGTTCAGGGTTATTTTGGATATCCTATGTTTATTATTTTTCCATATGAAGTTGAGAATTGTTCTTTCAAGTTGTATAAAAATTTTCTTGGAATTTTTATGGTGATTACATTGAATCTGTAGATTTCTTTTGATAAGATGGCCATTTTCACTATGTTAATGGTACCTATCTATGAGCATTGGAGATCCTTCCATCTTCTTTTTTTTCATTTATTTATTTTTCATACTTTATTTACATTTCAAATTTTTCCCCCTTCCAGATCTCCCCTTTTGAACTTCCCCATTCCCTCCTCCCTCCCCCTGCCACTATGGGGGTATTCTCCCACCCACCTACCCACCCACCCAACCACTCTCATCTTCCCTCCTTGGAATTCTTCTATACTGGGGAATCTAACACCCTCAGGCCCAAGGGCCTCTCCTTCCCATGATGGATAACAAGACCCTCCTCTGCCCCATATGTGGCCAGCACCATGGGTCACTCCATGTGTATTATTTGGTTGGTGGATCAGTCTCCAGGAATATCGGGGGTCAGGCCAGTTGCCACTGTTGCTGCCTCCCTGGGGATGCAAACTCGCTCAGCTCCTTCAGTCCTTTCTCCAAGTCCTCCATCTGGGACCTCACACTCAGCCCTACTGTTGCTGCAAAGTGACTCTTGGGTATTTCAAACTTTTGGGCTAATAACCACTGAATAGTGAGAACATACCATGTTCATTCTTTTGTGACTGTGTTACCTCGCTCAGGATGATATTTTCAAGATCCATACATTTGTCTGCGAATTTCATTGTTTTTAATAGCTGAGTAATATTCCATTGTGTAAATGTACCACATTTTCTGTATCCATACCTCTGTGGAGGGTCATCTGGGTTGTTTCTAGCTTCTGGCTACTATAAATATGGCTGCTATGAACATAGTGGAACATGTATCTTTATTAGATGTTGGAGCATCTTCTGGGTATATGCCCAGGAGTGGAATAGCTGGGTCCTCAGGTAGTATTATGTTCATTTTTCTGAGGGTCTGCCAAACTGATTTCCAGAGAGGTTGTATCAACTTGCATTCCCACCAACAATGGAGAAGTGTTCCTCTTTTGCCACATCCTCGCCAACATCTGCTGTCACCTGAGTTTTTGATTTCTGACTGGTGTAGTGAAACCTCAGGGTTGTTTTGATTTGCATTTCCCTGATGACTAAGGATGCTGAACATTTCTTTAGGTGCTTCTCGGCCATTCGAGTTTCCTCAGTTGAGAATTCTCTCTTTTGCTCTCTTCCCCATTTTTTTGATAGGGTTATTTGGATCTCTGGAGTCTAGCTTCTTGGGTTCTTTGTATACATTGGATATTAGCCCTCTATCTGATGTAGGATTGGTAAAGATATTTTCCCAATCCGTAGGTTGCTGTTTTGTCCTCTTTACAGTGTCCTTTGCCTTACAGAAGCTTTGTAATTTTATGATGTCCCATCTGTTGATTCTTGATCTTAGAGCACAAGCCATTGGTGTTCTGTTCAAGAACTTTTCCCCTGTGCCCATGTGTTCGAGACTCTTCCCCACTTTCTTATCTATTAGATTCAGTATATCTGGTTTTATGTGAAGGTCCTTGATCCACTTGGACTTGAGCTTTGTACAGGGAGATAGGAATGGATCAATTTGCAATCTTCTATATGTGGACCAAAAGTTGAACCAGCACCATTTGTTGAAGATGCTGTCTGTTTTCCACTGTATGGTTTTAGCTCCTTTGTCAAAGATCAAGTGACCATAAGTGTGTGGGTTCATTTCTGGGTCTTTGATTCAATTCCATTGATCTACCTGCCTGTCACTGTACCAATACCATGCAGTTTTTATCACTACTGCTCTGTAGTACAGCTTGAAGTCAGGGAGGCTAATTCCCCTAGAAGTCCTTTTATTGTTGAGAATAGTTTTTGCTATCCTGGGTTTTTTGTTATTCCATATGAATTTGAGAATTGAGAAATGCTTCTAGGTCTATGAAGCATTGAGTTGGGATTTTGATGGAGATTGCATTGAATCTGTAGATTGCTTTCCACAGGATGGCCATTTTAACTATGTTAATCCTGCCGTTCCATTAGCATGGGATATCTAAAAGAACTATACAAGGAATCAACAAAACCAAGAGCTGGTTCTTTGAGAAAATCAACAAGATAGATAAACCCTTAGCCAGACCAAGCAGAGGGCACAGAGACAGTAACCAAATTAACAAAATTAGAAATGTAAAGGGAGATATAACAACAGACTCTGAGGATATTAAAAAAGTCATCAGATCCTACTACAAAAGCCTATAGGCAACAAAATTGGAAGATCTGGAGGAAATGGACAACTTTCTAGACAGATACCAATTACCAAAGTTAGATCAGGATCAGATAAACCATCTAAACAGTCCCATAATCCCCAAAGAAATAGAAGCAGTCAATAAAAGTCTCCCAACCAAAAAAAAAGCCCAGGACCAGATGAGTTCAGTGCAGAATTCTATCAGATCTCAAAGAAGACCTAATACCAATACTCTTCAAGCTATTCCACAAAATAAAAATGGAAGGAACACTACCCAATTCATTCTATGAGGCCACAGTTACACTGATACCAAAGACCCACAAAGACCCAACAATAAAAGAAGACTTCAGACCAATTTCCCTTATGAATATCAATGCAAAAATACTCAATAAAATTCTTGCAAACCGAATCCAAGAACACATCACAACAATCATTCACCATGATCAAGTAGGCTTCATCCCAGGGATGCAGGGATGGTTCAGTATCCAGAAATCCATCAATGTAATCAACTATATAAACAAATTCAAAGAAAAAAACCACATGGTCATTTCGTTAGATGCTGAAAAAGCATTTGACAAAGTTCAACATCCCTTCATGATAACAGTCTTGCAAAGATCAGGAATTCAAGGAGCATACCTAAACATAGTAAAAGCAATATACAGCAAACCAGTAGCCAACATCAAACTAAATGGAGAGAAACTCGAAGCAATCCCACTAAAACCAGGGACTAGGCAAGGCTGCCCTCTCTCTCCCTATCTATTCAATATAGTACTTGAAGTTCTAGCTAGAGCAATCAGACAACAAAAGGAGGTCAAAGGGATACAAATTGGAGAGGAAGAAATCAAAATAACACTATTTGCAGATGATATGATGGCATACTTAAGTGACCCGAAAAACACAACCAGAGAACTCCTACAGCTGATAAACAACTTCAGCAAAGTGGCGGGATACAAAATTAACTCAAACAAATCAGTAGCCTTCCTATACTCGAAGGATAAACAGGCTGAGAAAGAAATTAGGGAAATGACATCCTTCACAATTGTCACAAACAATATAAATTATCTTGGTGTAACTATAACCAAGCAAGTGAAAGATCTGTATGACAAGAACTTCACGTCTCTGAAGAAAGAAATCGAATTCGATTACTTTGAAGTGAAGTTCTTGTCATACAGATCTTTCACTTGCTTGGTTATAGTTATATCAAGATACTTTATAGTATTCATGGCAATTGTAATGTTTGTGGTTTCCCTAATTTCATTTTCAGCCAGATTATCATTTGTATAAATGAAGGTTATTAATTTCATTGAGCTAATTTGTATCCAGTCACATTGCTGAAGGTGTTTGTAAGCTGTGGGAGTTCTCTGGTAGAATTTTTGGGGTAATTTGTGTATACTATCATCTGTGAATAGCAGTACTTTGACTTCTTGTCCAAATTGTATCCTCTTGATCTCCTTTAGTTGTTTTATTGTTCTGTCTAGAATTCAAGTACTCTATTGAATAGATAGAGAGTAGACAGCATTGTCTTGTCCCTGATTTTAGTGGAATTGCTTTAAGTTTCTCTCCATTTAGATTTATGTTAGCTAACGGATTGCCATATATTGATTTGATTATGTTTAGATATGTGCCTTGTATCCCTGATCTCTCTAATACTTTTAACATGAAGCGGTGTTGGATTTTGTCAAAGGCTTTTTCAGCATCTAATGAGATGATTGTGTGATTTTTTTTCTTACAGTTTGTTTTTATATGGTGGCTTATGATGATGGTATATTGAACCATCTCTGCATCACTGGGATGAAGCCTACTTAATCACAATGGATGATGTTTTTGATGTGTTCCTGAATTCAATTTGTGAGTGTTTTATTGAGTATTTTTGCACCAATGTTCATATGAGAAGTCGATCTGAAGTTCTGTTTCTTTGTTGCATTTTTGTGTGGCTTAGGTATCAAAGTGACTGTGGCTTCATAGAATGAGTTTGGCAGTGGAATAGTTTGAGGAGTATTGGCATTAACTCTTCTTTGAAAGTTCTATATAATTTTGTACTAAACCATCTGGCCCTGGGCTTTTTTGGGGGGGAGGGGAGCTTTTAATGAATGCTTCTATTTCTTTAGAGGCTATAGGACTGTATAAATAGTTTGTCTGGTCTTGATTTAACTTATCAGTAGTATCTGTCTAGAAAATCATCCATTTTGTTAAGATTTTCCAATTTTGTGTATAGTACATTTTTTGAAGTAAAACCTAATGAAATTCTGTAACTACCCCTTGTCCATCACAAATGTCTAAAGAGATATAAGCAGATTTACCAAAGTGTGGCAAGCCAACAGGACAGAAATGAAAGGAAGAGAGGAGAAATCTCTAGCCCATGAAGGTGACATCTAAATGTCAAGGGGATTGTTTGGTTTTGCAAAAAAGGAAACACACACACACACACACACACACACACACACACACTTATAAGTGAGGAGAAATTTTCCAACCTAGTGGAGATGCATCAGGAGCTTCTGCTGCCTCCAGTCAATATGTCAGGGGACACTGACATAAAAATACTTGATATGTCCAGTCATTTTGTTTTTGTTTATTTTAAGTACTGCATATTGAAGCCAAGGCCTTAACACATGCACTCTAACACTGAACTGTATACAGTCCCATTTTTACTTTTTCTTTAGAAACAGAGTCTGATTAAGTTACTCAACCAAGATTTGAATTTGTAGTCCTTTTTCTAACTCTCCTGAGTTGCTGGTTTTACAAACAGGCCCACGTCACTAAGCATGGCGATCCTAAAAGCTTGATACTTTGGGCTGGTTGTGGTGGCTCATGCCTGTAATCCTAGAACTATATAGAAAACTAAAGAAATTAAAAGGTAGCTGTTGCAAAAAGAATAGACACAAGATAGGGTGAATTCCAAATATACTATGAAGGAGGCAGATTTACAGCAGATACAGAAAGTCCAATGTTGTTACAGGGAACTGGTCCTTGGGTAGGTGGGGCTTATAGGATAATGTCAGGTCTTACATTCATACCTTGAGTTGTATCCTGGGTCAAATCCTTAACTCTGTGATGGGTACTTGCTTATACTGGGATCCAAAAACCATCATCTTAATGGTGCCTAGATAGGAATTATCATTTACTTATTGTATTAATGATGCAAGACCCAGCAGTAATCAGCACAAGCAGAAGAGCCAAAGGCTCTGGGATGGCTGGCAACAGAGTTACTATCTAGAAGGAACCTGGAGATTGACAGAGCACCAGTCATTTATTTGATCTCAAGTCCCCTTTTTGTAATTTTTTTTTAGTACTGCCAGATTATAATCCCAATCCCAAATGATTTGTATAGGAATAACAATTTTCTCTTAAAGCCATATAACACCTCTTTGTTCTGCATAAAACAGGCTAAGTGTCCTATCATACTGTTGAATTATTTCAGTTAATTAATTCACCAGTTGATAAATCTGGGCCCACTTTGCTGGTATGCCAGTTGGCATCATAGGTAGCAATTTTGTCCCCTATGTCAAGGAATTTCCCTTTGACTTAGCCCTTCATCCTGTTAGTGGGGCAAGGAACAAAATACTCTCTTCTGTATCTACTTAAAGCTGAAAGTAGTGCATCATTGTCAGGGTCTACGAAGGCTGAAAGCTAGTCAAAGGCTGAGCAATGGAGCCTTTATCAGAAGCATCTGGTTAGCTGAGCTATCTGAAACCGGGAAGTAATCCCATCAGCTGAACAGGTTTACATCAGCTTTCAGCAAAGTCTAGAGCTCAGCAGTTGGCAGTCCACAGGTAATCCCTGGATGGTGTCTGTCAGCCATATGAAAATCTGTTGCAAAAGTATAGACTATGACAAAAGTTAAAGTTTAGAAACTTAAGATGAAAATCTTACATTTGTAACTCTTAGGTCCATAGTCTTAGTATGTAGGGGATGGGAGGAATTCAAAGACCAGGAAAGAGACCACAGGAATAGACAGGTGCAGGACTGTAGGCTGTACATATCTGGAGTCCATTTGATCTGTGACACAGGTAAATCTGAGTCTTATGATTTCTTTGATTCCATGAAGTTTTCATTTACAAAAGAAATAAATGTTCTAGATATATTAGCATTAATCTGTACTAAAATCCAAATTGTAAAATAGCTGGAGTTGACTTATACCTTTTTAGTCCTGGTAAAAACTATTTGGGTTCAAAAGCATGAACATTTTTCTCTGTCCAAAGAGCCAGATATATGTTTTAGCCCTGTGACAAGTATCTTTAAGTCTATATTTAGAAAAAACAAAAGGAACTTTAAAATCTGGAGCTTATGACTGAATGGTGAGTAGTCCTCTGCCAGCTTATCAGAACTCCACTGATCAATGGTAAAACTCTGAACCTTTGAAATCTTAATATAACAGTGGCATAGAAGGGGAAAGAAACCTGAAGCATTTCCAATTTCCAAATAGCTTAAATCATTTTTATACTTTTATAACTTGTATTTATATATCTTAAATCATTTTCCGAGACCCTCAAAACTTAATTAAGCTATTACACTCTCAGATTTTAGATACCTTAGGACATATTCTTAAACCTTCAGCATGGCTTTGAACCTTTTTCCTTCTATCTAATAAGTTACATAGTACACCATTATATACTATAACAGTTTTCATATGACTCCGTTTACCAAAATAGCTACTGCTTAACAATGTTAGCAAAGACAAGGAGGTTAGACATAAATCCTTAAATCAATATTTGTTAGCATGAATAGATCTGAGATAAGGAAAGACATTCCTAAGCCAGTGATTTTCAACTTTTCCGATGCTGCAACCCCTCAACATAGTTTCCCATGTTGTAGTCATCCCCCACAACCACAAATTCTTTTTGGTTGCTATTTCATAGCTGCAATTTTGCCATTGTTATGAATTGTAATGCAAACATGAAGGCTACCCTAGGCTAACCCTATGAAAGAGTTCTTTTATATTTGGTGTTTACAGGTGTGGTCCTAATTTTTATCCTTGTATTTATTTATTTCTAAAGATCAAATGTTAATAAAGACATCATAATAAAGTATCTTATAAATTTAAAATGTCTCAAAGTCATAAACTTAAATATTTTAAAAGCTGATCCTTACAAATATCCAGATTTTTAAAATTTTTCTTTAGAACTCCAAAATTTCCTCTTAAATTTAAATTTAATTTAATTTTAAATTTTTTTAAATTTAAAAAATTTAAGATATATCAATTGTGTACTCTAGTAATGTTAGAATTAAGTACCTTTGTTATTTCAAGAGTGAAGACAGAGGGTACAGCATAATCTGTACAAAGCAAAACCAAGCTCCAACAGTGTAAAGAACCCATTGTCTCTAAAATCAATACCATCTAAGTGGTGCTTATGTTACAAAGTTTGGCTGCCAGCAAGGTGTGATCTTGAATATGAATGCATGGAGGTTCCATTTTAATATCTCATTAAACATGCATTGCTTTTAAATCCTATATCTTATAAACCTTGTTTTAAGACAGGACAGTAATTAACATAAAATAATCCTTTCCCAATTTAAGCGTATCTTTAGAGACCTGTTGTCTCCCTGGTTGGCCCATCCCATGCCCACAGGCTTGCCCTTAACCAAGATAGCGGTGAAGCCATAGCCCATTCATCCCCTCCAACAAAGACAGTTGCCAGCCACATGACTGTCCAAAGATGGTGGTGAAGACACTTGACAACTGCCCTCTCTGAACCTAGCCAAGATGGCAATGAGCCATGCAGCTGTCTAAAGATGGCAGCAAACCATGAGTTGCTAATATTCCAAAATGGAATCATGCCACATGGTTCATTTAAGATTACCTATGCACAGACTTTTAATCATCAACTCCACATTACAAGTTTTCAGTTAACCTTTTGTTATAGATATTTCAGATTTTTAACCATAGCCAATAAATAAGCCAATAATTTCTTTAACTGTTTTGTTTGTCACAGTTTCTGACCCTGGACATAGAGACTTTAAAAGCATGCATGGGTCTGAAAAGGAGTGAACCAAACCAGATTCCAAAGCCAGCTTTTATTTTAAAAGTAGAACAGCATAAAACAACTTTAATATTATCCATATCCATATCAGAGAGCCATAGTAAGCGGCTATAGGGCCCATTGTGCACAGATCCCACCATATCCCATGTCTCCAAAGCTCCTTTAGTTTCAGGAGTGACTTTTGGAGCACTATATCAGTCCTGTCATTTGTCTATCCAGTCACTCCAAGTCAGAACATAGAATGATAGGTAAATCCATAAGACAAGATACAGAGTCAAAATGGCAATGGATGAAAAACATAGAGCCAACAACAACATAAAACATGAGCCAAAGATATTTAACAATTGGAGTTCTCTGCTTCAGAGGTTCACCAGTCTGATCCATAGAAATTTTCTTATAGCCTTCTTATACAATCCAGACACTAGGAAGCTATTAGACTTAGACTCTGAGACCTCCTTAGCTCCCAAATCCCCACTGAGACTATCCAAACTATCAGCTTGACTTCCAGTGTCATGAAATACCCCTATATTTCCTTAGTTCTGTTGTGTAGCCTAGGCACTGGAATCCTATTGATTGCCAAGGTGCCAGGCTTCTCAAAGAACAAAATTTTGTACTTCAGCTTCCAGACTCACAAGGGTTTTCTCAGGGTTCCAGTGTCAGAAGAGAGAATCTGGTGACTCTGGTTGAACTCCCCCAATTAATCAGAATTAACCAGTGGGCCACTCCCTTTGTCCTGGAGTAAGGATTGGTGGGCCTCATCAGTCCCTCAATGTCCCCATATAAGATATCCCTATAACCAGAATTCAGAAACCAAGCAGAAAAATGTCACAGGAAGCTAACTAAAAGACGTTTCAATGTATCTATGAGGGTGACTCTAGCTAAGACTCCTAGAAATGGGGATATGGAACCTGAACTGGATATCTCTCTTACAACTAGGCAAGATTTCCAATGGAGATACTGGGACACCAACACAACCTCAAAACCTTCAACCTAAATTTTTTCCTGACTACAAAATGTGTGCAGAGGTAAAGATGGAGCAGAGATTGAGAGAATGGCCAACCAATGACTGACTCAACTTAATATTGCCGTAAGAGGGAGCCCACCCCAACACTATCAATAATATTCTGCCATACTTGAAAAGAGAAGCTTAGCATAACTGTCATTAGATAGGCTTTGCCCAGAAACTGATGCAAACAGATGCAGAGACCCACCGTCAAACATTAGGTACAGTTTGGGCAGTCCTGTATAAGAGGGGGAAGAAGGATTGAAGAAGCCAGAAGGGTCAAGGACACCAAAAGAAAGCCTACAGAATCAACTAACCTAGGGCCATAAGGTCTCATAGAGTCTGAACTGCCAATCAGAGCGCATGTATGGGAGGGACCTAGGCCCTCTGCACATATGTAACAGTTGTGCAGCTGGGTCTTCATGTGGGATTCCTAACAGCAGGAGCAGGGGCTGTCTCTGATTACACTGGCTGCCTTTGGATCCCTTTCCCTTAACTGCGCTGCCTTGTCTAGCTTCAAAAGAAAATATGCCTAGTCTTACTTCAACTTGATAGGCCATGGCTGATTGATGTCTACAGGAGGCCTCCCCTTTTCTGATGAGAAAGGAAGAAGGTGAGGAAGGGGAGGGGAAAGTAAGAGACTGGGAGGAGAAGAGGGGGACCATTGAATATGAAGGAAATATATATATACACATACATGGGGTGGAATGGTCTTTCTTATCTAATCCTGAGACTTACCAGAGAAAAACACCATTTTGAACTAAATTAGAATCAAGCTTTAATTAAACACTGACCAAGATGGGCTTTGGTCATGATGACTCCCTGGAGATTCCCAGCTCAGTGCCCTGGAGACATGTTTTGTAAGAGCCTTTTAAGGATTTAAGGACAAATCCATATAGCGACCAAATTTTCCCATGTGATGTTGTTATTTTCCAAGAACTACAACTCCCAGCATCCTAAGAATTATCTGGTCCTTGGGTGTGTGGAGCTTACAGGTGAACTTCGAGTTTTATCCAATATGTCTGGTAAGAACTTAAATGAATCTTGAAATTCAAAGTATACCTTGAAAAGGAAACAACCTTGAAGGGACAATACCAACAGTTAAACACCTGAAGCCAATTAAAACAACAGCAAATAAGTGTACACTGACAGAAAAGAAATACGAAGCAAGAGTAAGATCTGGGAACATGCAGTGCATACATATATCATCACCACAGAAAAGAACAGTAACCAAAACGGCACATTTATGCTCTCCTTCCCAAAGCTAAATGAATACTAGCTTGACTCAGTGTGCCTTGTGACAAAACTGATGGCACTCAGCTCTCTGTCTTCCCAGAGGTATAAATTCTGTGTGTAAATATGGAAGACATTTATTTCCAGTCATGAGCACTAAAATCAAAGAACATCCTGTTATTTAAACATTGTGCTTAATTATTAGAATCTGAAGAGAAACTCATTAACCTGCTAACATCCTCCTCTCTAGGGACATTAGGGAAAGTCAAGTCAGAACACACACACTCCACAAATGCATAGCAAGTAACAGAACACTGTTCTGCTTCATGTAAATAGTATGGGTCAATTTAATATTTATATATTACTTAGGAAAAGCCCAGGACCAGATGGGTTTAGTGTAGAATTCTATCAGACCTTCAAAGAAGACCTAATACCAAAGCTCTTCAAACTATTCCACAAAATAGAAACAGAAGAAACACTACCCAATTCATTCTATGAGGCCACAGTTACACTGATACCAAAACCTCACAAAGACCCAACAAAGAAAGAGAACTTCAGAACAATTTCCCTTATGAATATTGAAAAATACTCAAAAAATTCTCACAAATTGGCCAGGCAGTGGTGGCGCACACCTTTAATCCCAGCACTTGGGAGGCAGAGACAGGCAGATTTCTGAGTTCAAGGCCAGCCTGGTCTACAGAGTGAGTTCCAGGACAGCCAGGGCTATACAGAGGAACCCTGTCTTGAAAAACCAAAAAAAAAAAAAAAAAAAAAAAACCTCGCAAATTGAAACCAAGAACACATCAAAACAATCATTCACCTCAATCAAGTAGGCTTCATCCCAGGGATGCAGAGATGGATGCAGGGATGGTTCAATATACAGAAATCCATCAATGTAATCCACTACATAAACAAATTCAAATAAAAAAACCTCATGATCATTTCATTAAATGCTGAAAAAGCATTTGACAAAATTGAGCATCCCTTCACATTAAAAGTCGTGAAAACATCAGGAATTCAAGGCCCATACCTAAACATAGTAAAAGCAATATACAGCAAACCAGTAGCCAACATTAAACTAAGTGGAGAGAAACTTGAAGCAATCCCACTAAAATCAGGGACTAGACAGGGCTGCCCTCTCTCTTCCTATCTATTCAATGTAGTACTTGAAGTTCTGGCTAGAGCAATTAGACAACAAAAGAAGGTCAAAGGGAAACAAATTAGAAAGGGAGAAATCAAAATATCACTATTTGCAGATGATAGGATGGTATACTTAAGTGACCCCAAAAATTCCACCAGAGAACTCCTACAGCTGATAAACTTCAGCAAAGTGGCTGGATACAAAATTAACTAAAACAAAACAGTAGCCTTCATATACTCAAAGGATAAATAGGTTGAGGGCTGCACAGAGAAACCCTGTCTCGAAAAAACCAAAAATAAATAAATAAATAAGGGAAACGACACCCTTCACAATAGTCACACACAACATAAAATATCTTAGTGTGACTCTAACCAAACAAGTGAACGATTTTTCTATGACAAGAACTTCAAGTCTCTAAAGAAAGAAATCGAAGACGACCTCAGAAAATGGAAAGATTTCCCATGTTCATGGATTGGCAAGATTAATTTAGTAAAAAATGGCCATCCTGCCAAAAGCAATCTACAGATTCAATGCAATCCCCATCAAAATCCCAACTCAATTCTTTGTAGACCTAGAAAGAGCAATTCTCAAATTCATATGGAATAACAAAAATCCCAGGATAGCAAAAACTATCCTCAACAATAAAAGGTCTTCTGGGGGAATCAGCCTCCCTGACCTCAAGCTGTACTACAGAGCAGTAGTGATAAAAAACTACATGGTATCGGTACAGTGACAGGCAAGTACATCAATGGAATAGAATTGAAGACCCAGAAATGAACCCACACACTTATGGTCGCTTGATCTTTGACAAAGGAGCTAAAACCATACAGTGGAAAACAGACAGCATCTTCAACAAATGGTGCTGGTTCAACTGGCGGTCTACATGTAGAAGGTTGCGAATTGATCCATATTTTTATGGGATATTTTCTCTATTTACTTTTCAAATGTTTTCCCCTTTTCATGTCTCCCCTTTGGAAACTCCCCTATCTCATCCCCCCTCCCCCTGACTCTATGACGGTGCTCCCCCCAACCCTTCCTGTCTTCCCACCCTAGCATTCCCCTACACTGGGGCATCTAACACCCTCAGGCCCAAGGGCTTCTCCTCCCACTGATGTCCAACAAGGCCATCCTCTGCCACATATGGGGCCAGAGCTATGGGTCCCTCCATGTGTATTCTTTGGTTGGTGGTCCAGTCCCTGGGAGCTCCAGGGGGTCTGGCCTGTTAACACTGTAGCTCCATCCATGGGGCTGCAAACCCCCTCAACTCCTTCAGTCCCTTCCCCAACACCTCCATCAGGGACCCCACGCTCAGTCCAATGGTTGGCTGCCAGCATACACCTCTGTATTTGTCAGGCTCTGGCAGAACCTCTCAGTAGACAGCAATATCAGGCTTCCATCAGCAAACACTTCCCAGTATCCACAATAGCGACCGGGTTTGGTGACTGTATATGAGATGTATCCCCAGGTGGGGCAGTCTCTGGATGGCCTTTCCTTGAGTCTCTGCTCCACACTTTGTCTCCATATTTCCTCCTGTGAGTATTTTGTTAACCCTTCTAAGAAACACTGAAGCATCCATATATTGGTCTTCCTTCTTTTTAGGCTTCATGTGGTCTGTGAATTGAATCTTGGGTATTCTGAACTTTTGGGCTAATATCCACTTATCAGTGAGTATATACTGTGTTTGTTCTTTTGTGACTGAGTTACATCACTCAGGATGATATTTTCAAGTTCCATTCATTTGCCTGCGAATTTCATGAAGTCATTGTTTTTAATAACTGAGTAGTATTCCATTGTGTAAATGTACTATATTTTCTGTATCCATTCCTCTGTGGAGGGTCATCTGGGTTGTTTCTAGCTTCTGGCTATTATAAATATGGCTGCTATGAACATAGTGAAACATGTGTCTTTATTACATATTGGAGCATCTTCTGGGTATATGCCCAGGAGTGGAAGAGCTGGGTCCTCGGGTAGTATTACATGCATTTTTCTGAGGATCCGCCAGACTGATTTCTAGAGTGGTTGTACCAGCTTGCAATGCCACCAGCAATGGAGGAGTGTTCCTCTTTCTCCACATCCTCTCCAACATCTGCTGTCACCTGAGTTTTTGATCTTAGCCATTCTGACTGGTGTGAGGTGGAATCTCAGGGTTGTTTTGATTTGCATTTCCCTGATGACTAAGGATGCTGAGCATTTCTTTAGGTGCTTCTCAGCCCTACAAGTTTCCTCAGTTGAGAATTCTCTGTTTAGCTCTGTTCCCCATTTTTTGATAGGGTTATTTGGTTCTATGGAGTCTAACTTCTTGAGTTCTTTGTATATATTGGATATTAGCCCTCTATCAGATGTGAGATGGTAAAGATCTTTTCCCAGTCTGTTGGTTGCCATTTTGTCCTATTGACAGTCTCCTTTGCCTTACAGAAGCATTGCAATTTTATGAGGTCCCATTTGTCAATTCTTGATCTTAGAGCATAAGCCTTTGGTGTTCTGTTCAGGAAATTTTCCCCTGTGCCCATGTGTTTGAGACTTTCCCCCACTTTCTCGTCTATTAGATTCAGTGTATCTGGTTTTATGTGGAGGTCCTTGATCTACCTTGACTTGAGCTTTGTACATGGAGATAAGAATGAGTCAATTTGCTCTGTGCCCCGAGCTGATCTTTGCCACAGTGCTACATACCCTAATATAGCAGTTAGAGTATTAGCCTCCCAGGAGAGTAAACAAGCCTGTAGGTGCAGGTAAGATCACAACATCTGCTCAGAGGGACCCACCCAGAGCTGTCAGGACACAGGAACCAAGGAGCAACAAAACAAGAGTCCAGCAAAGCAAGATCTTTATTTGGATTAGGTAGCAAAAACTGACCTATCAGGGACAACAGTACAGAGTCAGGTGCTATGTCTTTGAATGTTCATCTTACTAAGTATTTAAACAGATAGCAAATTTTTATCGAACTCAGGCCCCTACTGATCAAACAGGGACACAGACTCAGGAGCTGACCTGTGATTCTGAAAGGAAATCGTGCATCATTTTAAAAGAATGAGATCACAAAGCCAGGGGGAGTGTGGTGGGTTATAGCATTGTCCAATCATATTTTGACACAAGAGTTTGAGCAAGGAAGTAAGCATTGGTGACTGACCCTTATCTGGGTCATGTGGTTTCCAAATCCTTGATTCATAGCACTGGTGGTCCTTCTGGTGGACATTTGGTCCAGGAACAAAGGAGTGGGCTGACTGCATGTAGTCAATTAAGTCATAACAGTCAATACATTTACAACTTGTGTGTCTTAGTTTAGATAACAGGCAACTTCCCCTTCACATTCTTTACTAGTTGACAGACAAACATGAAACACCTGAAGAAGCAGGATAGGAGTAGGTTTAAGAGCTTGGAAACATGAACTCAGTTTTGACCCTGTCAGCAAGATGGAGATTGTTCCTGAGATGGTTTGACTCAGGCACTTTCTCAGGCATAACCAAAAACATAGAAAATCTTATGGGATTGGGCTTAAGATGTAGCTCAGTTGGCAGAATAATTACCTAGTATGCACAAAGACTGGAGTTCCACTCTTAGCACCACATAAATCAGAAGTGGCATACATGCCTATAATCCAAACACCTAGGAGGCAGAGACAACAGGATCAGGAAGGAGCTCAAGATTATCCTCAGAGCTTTGGAGACAAGAGGAGACCTTGTCTCAAAAAAGTCTTAAAGTCAACACAATGACTCAGTGGGTAAAGGCATTTACTGTCAAGACTAATCACTTCTTCAATCCCTGAAACCCACTGGGTGGAAAGAGAGACTCCACTGTCTAATTATCCTGTGACCTACAAAAACACACCTTAATATGCATGTGTGTGTTCATGTGTACACTCAAATACACACACATTAATAAATGCAAATTTTAAATTTCTTATGAACTCTATAAAAGTCTCTACTAAAAGTAGAAATGGAAGACAATCATAGAGTATATGACCAATGCCCAGAAATCTGCTGTAGGCTGATCTATGGGATGTTTGCATTTTGTATTTGACTATGAGGATTGCAGCAGGAGATAATAGAGAAGGGAAAATATTCTACATGCTTCTCCTTATCACCAGAAAAGTCAAATTAAGTCACCCTTGAAGATGGGAAGAGCCAAGATTCTGGTCCATAATCTCCCCCTCATTAGTGGTTTTTCAAAGAGAAATCTATGGATTTCTCAAAGACCCTCAAATCTGCCATGCATCCCAAGGATTTCTGGGAGCAACAGAACAGGCAGAGAAACTTTTCATTAACAAATCTCTCACCTTAACTGTAAAAATTCTCTGAAAATGCACCAGATAGCTGCCCATCCTTTATAAGAGATGCCTTTTCTGATTTCTCTATTTGCATTTTGTTCTTCTATGTCCAATTGTTATGCATAATTAAACTGCATGATTTAATTAATTGCCAAAATTCAAAAGTGCAAAATTTTATGTATAAATAATTACTGACACAGGCAAGCATTTGTTATTTCAGAATAAACAGCCAGGAGCTAATTGTGCTTCCAATTACCTAATTGAAGGTGTAGCAACTTCTGAATTTGTTTTATATTCAAAACCAATTCCATCCTTTTAAATTAAAAAAAAATAGTTTGAAATTTAAAAGAGTAAATATAAGATTTTAGAAGCCATGGAGAATAATATCTAATTAGAACGTCAGTGAACCATTTTGAGCAGATGAGATGGAGCTTAGGTTTTTTGTTACAGCTGACAGATTCTATAAGATTGACAAAAAACAGTGAAAGAAGATATGGAAACTTTTGTAGTGTTTCCAGAAAACACTTCAAGGTCAACCTTGAGGTTTCTCCTTTCTCATATCAAATCTTCTATTACTTCCATGTAAGAAAAACAGGACTTAATAAATATTTGGTTAGCAATAAAACCTTTGTTGGATAATTTTATTGTGATTATTTTTATTGCTTATGATCAATAAACTTCTGAAACAGCATTCACCTGATTATACAGTTCCATATTTTGAATAAAATAAACTTAATATGTTTTTAATATTTTCTTTTCAGGATTACTTTCAGGTGGTATTTTAAGCTCAATATATTTCCCACACAGTATACATACCAAATGGGATGTCCATTTATTTTAAATCTCACTATTATTAACTTAAGATCAAAAGCTGTACCCATAGCTATACGTTTGTACTCCTGTGTTACTTACTGAATATTTGTGAATACAAGTTCCTTTCTTCTCCATTAGTTTATTTGTAACTATATAAATTATGTTAGCAGTTTTAAATGTAAATTCAGTTTAATTCTACAAAATATGCACTGAATAGAACCAATTTTATTGTTCTATTGTATTTTCAAATGGTGTATCAAAATCATTTCATCAGCAATATTTTACAGATACTTCAAAATTTAGGCAGGTACAGTGGGGCATGCTTGTAATTCCAGCATTACCGAGGATAGAGCACAGGTCGTGAGTGTCTGAAGTTTGAAGGCAACCTGAAGTACAGACATAGTAAGACCTAATCTCAAAAAGAAAATAGAAAAAAGGAAAAGAAAAAAGGAAGAAGGAAGGAAGGAAGAGGGAGGGAAAGAAAAAGAGTAAGGGGCATGCTTTGCTTTGTTAACATCAAAATTGCTACTATAAGAATAATGTTCTTTATGTGGTTGAGTTGCATCTATACATCAATCAAATAAGATGTATCAAGTTCTTTGTTTTGTTTTGGGGAAGTGTCGTTTTGTTGAGGTTTTTTGTTTGTTTGGTTTTTGTTTTTACCCCTTCTACTTCCTAGTGCACAAAACCTGATAGGGGCTTCTGGTGTAGGTAAGTGGTTGCGGAGTGCTTGCTAGGATGTATGAAGATGTAGGCACAACTGAAGACAGAGAAAGAATCTGTCTTGTGCAGCATTGACTTTTTATGCTTCCCTGACCATCTTTAACAGTTACCTTCTGCCATCGATAGATCTGTATTAAATAATCTATGTATAACATTTCTCATTATTTCCTCTTGTAATTTTCAATTGAAAATTTACATTTTTCTATAGGACATGTGAAAATAGAAGTAAAGGTAGACCGAGTGCTTACTAAGCTACAGCATCATCTATATATTAATGGTGAACAATCAATATTGATAAATATGTGTGATGTCCTTCACATTCTGAAAAGAACACAACTCATTGGTTCTTTAAAATTGGGTTCAAGGGCAGGGGACATCACTCAGCAGTAAAGTTCTTGCTTAGTCTGTGTATGTGGCACTCCAGGTTTGAGGCCTAACACCAGAAAAAGAAAAAAGACAAGTTGTGAAATTCAAGCAGAAGCTTTTGTTATGAACTATTCGAAAGTCTATTCCAAATAGGTACCTCTCTTGATTCCATGCTCCCGAATGCAGATAAAGATGGAGAAACAATGGCCTGGCCCTGGATGGTCTTAAATGTGTTTGAGCAGCTTAGTCCTTCTTCCACTCCCTCAAACCCCTTCACCATGACTGCACCAAATACTGAATTGCAGTATTCTGTGGCTCAACAAATCGTACACTTAGAATACCAAATTAGGAATCTGCAATTATTAACTAAGGAGGAAACACAGGATGAGCCAAGACAAAAGCTAATTTCCTGGGAAGCTTAACTTGGTGCCTCATGGAAAATGACTGAGTCCTGCCTAATGTCAGCCTCAAGGAAAGACTTCAGAGCCAGGAAGAAGGACTTAAAAATTCTGAAAATTGCCCTCTGTTTATACTTTAGTTCCAAAGGTTTGATAATTCCCTTAAATTTGACTCAATGCTTTAACCAGAGTGCTTCCATATTGAAAGCATTAACTGCAGTGGCTTCTGGCTGGAAAACACAAGGAAGTTCCAGTTATCTCAATCATGAAAAAAAAACCAAAGAGCAAGGGCCACCCTGCCTGGCAAACATACAATTAGCTTCTTAGTTTTGTAGGGCTGAGAGAAAATGGTGAGTAAACATGCCAACACTTACTGTTGCAGGAACACTTGCTGTCTCCCCAGCCACACAGGCCTTGGGAGGGGAGGAGGCATTCAGCCGTGCTCTGTTAGGACTTCTGGGCCTGCCCAGTAATTAACAACAGTGCTCTAAAATACAGAGAATGCTCAGTATTAGAAAGCATTGAAGGGTGACACGCCTTAGCCATGGTGTCCAAGACTCCTTTGCAACCTGATTTCCTAAAATTTCAGTGAGTTAAAATTAACTTCAACTTATAAGATGCTGAGTTTTGTTTTTCATACAAATGTACTATTTTGTCACACTTAATAGTTAAAAATGGCTAAATTGTGTGACATTGTACTGTAGACAGGATAATGTTTAGTGTCTGGTTCAAGAGGAGAAACTGATTTCCTTTAAATGTTTTCAAATTATATACTTCCTTACTGATATGGGAAAATAAGCTCTAATTTAGATGAACTCTCTGGATAAAGTTGCATGTTAGTTTGTTGTTGAGCATCTAAGTATCTCTTTTCAATGCTAATTATTTGTTTATTTGAACTCGGCTAATTTCAGCAGATGTTGGAATCCAGCTAGAGCCCTGTGTGGATAGGGTGAGGGAGAAGGGCTGGAGGTCAGGATCAATCAGCTTCCAAGGACTGAGCGCAGAATAAAACCAAAACTGGGCTTGAATCTAGTCATGGAGTTCAGGAAGGAAATGTAACGTACCCAGGAAGATAGAAGGTTTAAACAGAATCCCAAGATAGGAGATGATGCTGATAGGTAAGGAGTGAAAAAATTAAACGGGAGAAGGGGCATAGCTCGGTTAATACTGTGCTTGCCTAGTGTGCATAAAGCCTAGTGCTTGATCCTCAGCACCAAATCCAAAGCTTGTAATCTCAGCACTCAGGAGATAAAGGCAAAAAGCTCAGGAATTCAAAATCATGTTTGTCAATGCCTGCCGTGAGACTGAAATCCAGGAAGGAAGATGCACTACTTCTTGCCAATTATCACCTCACAGGCTACAGACCCAGTATCTTGGAAATCTATCTCTTAGTCTGGGAAGACTCCTCCAGCTTAGTAGCAGAGTGCTTGCCAAGTTTGTGCAAGGCCCTTGGTCCCATCCTTAGCACTACAAGAATATATGCACATACACATGCACATACACATATACATGGACCTCTTCATCACAAACTTTATCTGAGAAGAAAATATGGGTGCTGAAACTATCTGCATCTAGCCATGTGGCTGAATAAAATGTATTAACTGCCTGTGAGTCAGCATCAGCTTGATGCATTAAGGGTCCTCTGAGGATTCAGCCGCATTCCATCTCCCGAGGAGCAGCTTCAAAAAGACCCTTGAACTTTTGTTCATTTTTAAAAAGATAGATCTGAATTTGAAATATGTATCTATCAGACAGGGGCAGATGATCTATCATCCGACTCTTGAGTATATAAAGCAACCAGTGTGACACAAATACAAAGAGAATTCAAATGAAGGTAATCTTTCTATGCAAAAAGGTCCTTGCCAATTAAAGCTTGTGAAAAGCAACACATTGTCTCTGTCTTCATGGGGAACACCATGTCCCTCAAGAGGTGCTATCCATTATCTTCAACTTGGAATTGAATATTCAGCATGTTTATAGAATGCCTCTTCAAACAGAATTGAAAATTTCACAAATGTATATATTTAAATGGCACCCATTGTCTGAAATTAGAGTACATGGATAACTCTTTCGTGCAGTGACTTCAAAGAGCCGGCTAATCAACTGAGATGTGTAGGGGGTCATATGGCTGCACTTGTAATCGATCTTCCTCCAACATTGTACAGCTAACTATCTGAAGAGGATATATTATTCTGGAGAACAGAAATTGATAGGAATGATTTCTCTACTACATGAAAAAGCAAAAGAGCTTTTTCACTATTGTTATTCAAGTATTCCATTCTAATAAGTTTGTAACAATTGAACACATATTGCATTTGTGTATTTTTGTTATTGCAAAATTAATACTTACCTATTGAAGAAAAAATGAAAATTTGAAGAACAAGAATATTTTTTAATCTGGCAGAGATAATTATGTATGCTGCCTTAGGATATTTCATTTATATGTCTGTTACACAATTTCAACAATATTATACATACAATTTTATATTCTGATTTTATATGTTAACATTACTATAATAGTCTTCATATAATTAAAGAACAGTCACTTTGATACAAACCAGAGTCACCTGAGAAGAAAAAACTGCCATTGAACAATGGCCTTCATCAGATTGGGCTGTGGGCCTTTCTGCAGGCCATTTTCTTGATTAATTCTTGAGTGGAAGGGTCCAGCCCATCATGCATAGTGATATCCCCGTACAGGTGGTTCTAAGGCACCATGCAGCTTTCTTTCATGACGCTACTCCAGATTCCTGCTGAGTTCCTGCCCAGATGTTCTCAGTAAAAACAAACTCTTTCCTCCCCCAAGTGGCTTTTGTTCACTGTTTTATAACAGCAGAGGAAAGCAAACTAGGACAGTTTGCTAGAAGTTGCATACTACATTATTAGATGGAGATACCACAATTAATTTAGAAATCCTCTACTGTTAGACACTTGTGTTGTCTATATTTTTCTCTATTATGTGATAATCATCTTGATGCATAGAATCTTATTGTCAAAGAAATAGTGTGGTTAAAATTATTTCCTTAGCACCAAAGAAATAGCACTATAAGATGAAGAAAAATCTTATGGCCATGGCCAAATTGTTTAACTACATTGGAGCTTTGCAACCCATTTGTATGGGGAGAAACTCAGTGAGAATGAGGCCCAGAGAAACTAAACCATCTACCACAGCTGCATGGGAACTACAATCTCAACAGAAAAGTTCAGACTCTTCTCAATTTAGATTTCATTATTTTAAATTATGTACATGTGTGTGTTTGTGCACATATGAATGCAGGTGCCCACGGAGGCTAGAAGAGAGTTCTTCATATTATTTATAAATGTACACAAGGCAAACATTGAGTGAAAAGTACACAAAAGCCACAGCTGAAATGTGTGTCAAAAGTGATTGCTATCGCTCTAAAACACTGTCTACTCCCTTAGTGACAACGGTCCTAAGTTCTAACCTGACCTAAAAGTTATACTTGTTTTTGACTATAAGCATAAGTATAAATAAACAAGATAACTTATGAAACTAAGCTTTTGGGTAGCAGGAGAGATGGCAAATAGTTAAGAGTATATGTTGTTCTTGCAAAGACCATAGACTAGATTTTCAACACCCACATAATGTAACATCTGTAACTTCAGTTTTTCAAGTGCCTACTTCTGAACTCTGTGGGCATCAGGCACACATGTGAACTTACATACATGTACACAAAACATTAGTACATATAAAAGTAAATTTTAAAAAGTTATCTTAAATAACAGCTATATTAAAGGGACACTTATAGACTAACTTTTAAAAATCAAGAGTCAATATGAATGATATGACATATCTAAAGAAGCATTCAGGGATAAAGATATATATACATATACATGTACATATGCATATACATATACATCATATACATACACATACACACATATATCATACACATATACATACACATAGCTGTGGAGGGTCTGCTCTGCCCGGCATAGCAGGTGTGGATGTTCTGCCCTGACCTGCATAGCAAGAGTTGCCATAACAGCATTTGGTGGAATTTTTGGCCTGATAAGAGAGACCTGGAAAAAAAAGAGAGAGGAGAGAGACCTGTGCTGAGAAACACACTGGCTGCCGGCCTGAGGTGATTTACATCATCAGTCACGTCTAGGGGTTGGGCTTATGGCTTTTGCCTTTATAAGCTTGCTGCTTTGCAATAAAGTTGAGCTTGATCAGAACTTTGTCTTGGCTCTATTCTTCTTTCGTCCCTGTTCTTTAATTCCCAGACCCCCCATTCGAGGTACTTACGTTGACTGGTGGTCACGGGTCGACTACACATAGCTACTTAAACTTTGCAGACATCTCTTTCTGTGTGTCCAGGCTGGCTTCTAACTCTTGACTGCCTTGCCTCAACCTCCCAAATGCTTGGATTACTTTGTCTCATTAATAGCCCTAAGTTAGTGCTAGAGAGATGGTTTACTGGTTAAGAGCACCAGCCGTTCTTCCAAAGGTCTTTAGTTCAATTCTCAGCAAAAAAAAAATGGTCACAACCATCTATAATTGGATCTGATACTTACTTCTGGTACTCAGGTATATATGCAGAGGGAAAACTCCTAGACATAAAATAAGTAAATCTTTTTTAAAAATAGCCCTAAGTTCTCATACGAAGGCAAATTTGAGGCTTGAGCTGCCTACTTCCAAGTGCGGTACCTTTTGTTTCTCTTTTGAAAAACTCAACTCCATGACTATAGGAAAAATTGTCCTGCTTTAATAACATGGTAATAAAGAAAATACAAGGGAATGGCATCCACATCACCACTCTGGTACATCCAGATACAACGCTCTGTTGTACAAAATAGGGAAGAATACCAGAACTCTCACAAATTTTCTCCTTTGGTTTTGAGATATGGGCCTGCTATATAGTTCAGGCTGGCCTTGAACTCCTGGCTCAAGTGCTCCCTTATCAGGTTTCTAGTAGCTGGGACTTGTAGGTATATACTCCTACATCTGTTTTACTGATTTCACTTTTTTGTTTTGATTTGATTTTTGAAGCACCATCTCATGGCCTCAAACTCTCTGAATGGCCACAAACTGATCTTTCTGCCTTCATCTCTCTGGGATGCTATGACTGCAAGTATGCTCTTCGGTCCTGTTTTGAAAGCTAGTCTACTGAAGGTGAAATGGTACAAAGCAGTTTTGCATGCTACAGACCAGTCTTTCACAAAAACAATTGTCAGAACATTACAACTTCCCACCCCTGGCTCTTCTATGTGCTTTAATTAAAGTATGTACATTTTAGGTATACTGCTTTTGTGTGCTTAATAGACTATGGTACAACATATAACTTTCACATACACTGAAGCACAAATGTTTTGAGTGACTCAATTTATTGTTTTATATATATGTTTTTCAAGACAGGGTTTCTCTGTATAGCCCTGGCTGTCCTGGAACTCACTCTGTAGACCAAGCTGGCCTCAAACTCAGAAATCCGCCTGCCTCTGCTTCCCAAGTGTTGGGATTAAAGGCGTGTGCCACCACTGCCTGGCACAATATTTTCTTTATTGCGAGTCTAGAACTAAACCTCCTCTGTATGCGTGGATTGATGAATGCATATAGATATCAATATTACATCCCTGAGCAAAAGCTCACTTGCTCATGCTCTGTGATTCTTGTTTAGAGTAGGATTCTGTTGGCTATCATTTTGTTGGTGATTTCTGTTTTGAGACTGGGTCTCATGTAATCCAACCTGGTCTCAAACCTTGAATTTCTGGTCTTCTTGCCTTTGCCTCAAGACTATTAGGATCACAGATGTATATCTCTACATCTAGTTTATGGTGTGCTGCAGATGGTAACTAGGTCCTTGTGTGCACTAGGGAACTACTCTACCAAGTGAGCCCCAGCCCTGATGATACTTTATATTTTTATTTACTTACTTAATACTGGGGGGTCAGATCTAGAACTTTGAACATACAGGGGATGCAATCTACTAGCTAAGCTATATTTCCAGCCATTGTGAATAACTATTAAATTAATATTCATAAGGAGAATTAGTGCTTAGTTTTCCTAAAATGTTTTTCTCTGGTTTGGGTATTTTAAGAGCCGAAGTTAACGTGTAAGCCCCGCACACCCAAGGACCCACTATCTTTCTGGAATACTGGGAGTTGTAGTTCTTTGAAAATAAGAAAGCCATATTGGAAATACAGTGACTGTATGGTTTTGTCCTTAAGAAGCCTCTACAACAAGTATCTTATCACCATTCACTGGGACACCAGGGATGGAGGTGACCAGAGTCCATTTTTGTGATCAGTATTTTTTAAATTAATTATTTTATATATTTACATTCCAGGTGTTGCCCCCCTTCGGGTCCCCCTCCCACAATTCTTCATCCCATTCACCCTCCCTTTTGCCTCTGATAGGGTGCTCCCCTCCCCCCGCAATCACTCTTCTCTGGGGCATCAAGTATCTACAGGATTAGGCACATCTTCTCCCACTGAGGCCAGACAAGGCAGTCCTCTGCTACATATATGGGGGGGGGGCGCAGACCAGCATGTGTGTATGCTCTTTGGTTGGTGACTTAGTCTCTGGGAGCTCTCAGGGGTCCAGGTTAGTTGACACTGTTGTTCTTCCTATGGGGTTGCCAACCCCTTCATGTCCTTCAGTCCTTCCCCTAACTCTTCCATAGGGGTCCCCAATGTCAGTCCAATAGTTGGATGTAAGTATCTGCATCTGTCTCAGTCAGCTGCTGGTAGAACTACTCAGAGGACATCTATGCTAGGCTCCTGTATGCAAGCACAACATGGCATCAGTAATAGTGTCAGTGTTTGGTGCCAGCCCATGGGATGGATCCCAAGTTGGACTGGTCACTGGTTGGCCATTCATTCAGTCTCTGTTTCACTTTTGTCTCTGCTTTTTTAGACAGGAACAATTCTGGGTCAAAAATTTTGAAGGTGGGTTGGTGACCCCATCACTCCAGTGGGGTCCCTGTCTATCTACTGGAGATGGTCTCTTCAGATTCCCTGTCCACACTGTTGGGCATTTTGACTAAGGTCATCCCCATTGAGTCGAGGGAATCAGTATTTTATTAAAACTTGCTTCAAATTTGATTCAAAATTGTGAAACTGTTTTTTGTTGTTGTTGTTGGGTTTGGTTTTTTTTGGTTTTTTGTTTGTTTGTTTGTTTTGTTTTGTGAATCTCAAGATTAAGTTAATATATTTAATGATGGGTAGTTTTTCTCTGTTTTCTCTAAGGAACTTTTTTTTATGAATGAAGAGTGACAAGGCCATGAAATTGACAATTTCATAACTATTAGTCAACTTATGACACACACTATAATGTGTAAAGTATATAAATAAATGCCATCTAGAAAGACAAATTCTGGGAATAATAAATTCCAACTGGTTTGGTAAAGGCAACAAGCAAAATACAGGACTGGGATGTTGGTGAAAGCTTTTAGTCTCAGCACTTGGGAGGTGGTGGCAGGAGGATCAGAAGTTCAAGGTCATCTTTGGCTACAAAGTGATGTAGAATCTAGTCTTTGGCTACATGAGACCTTGTTGCAGAAAAAAATTACCAGAATAAATATTGGACTCACTAACAAATTAAACCAAAAAGGTGTTGACTAAAATAGAAGCAATCTCCAATTAATTACCACTTGAAATTTCTTTTTTAAAAAAAAAATGTTTTTTCCAAGGGGGTCTCACAGAGGAAACAAGCTGTTCTCAAGGTTAGGCTGCATGCCCAGCAGTGAGTGGATGGCAGAAAAGGAACTCAGTAGCTAATCTTTGGTGGTCCCTTGTCTCATGTCAGAGTTTTTCTTTTTTTAAATTTTATCTTTATATATATATATATATATATATATATATATATATATATACCTCTTTTGTGTTTTTATGGGATTCCTGAGTGTGCAAACAAGTGGGTACTCTGTGTCTATATCTGTTTCTTCTGCTTTTTCCTGGACTCTTTTCCTTCTGTTTTGTCCTTTTCAGAGTTGTTTGGCTTTGGTTTATCCTATTTTACCTTATTTTATTTGATTATCCTACAGAAGCCTGTTTGTTATCCAATAAGAGACAGAAAGGGGGTGGGTCTGCATGAAAGGGAAGGTAGGGAAGAACTGGGAGGAGCAGAGGAAAGAGAAACCATGATACAGATAAATTATATGAGAAAAATAAAATAAATGCATAAACAAACACAGAATCTATGTTCAAACATATGAAGAGTTGAAGGATGATATACATACATGTATATGTATATATACATCCATGTAAAACTAATAAAAGAATTAAAGAAGAGGTCATGAAATTGAGAATCCGAGGGGTACAGGAGGAGTTGGATGTGGAAAAGGATGGAGAGGAGAATGTGTGAAGTACACATACAAGAATAGAAATAACATGGGGAAAAATCCAGATCTATGTTGACTTCAAGGCCAGTGTGATGCTATTCCTGGCTTTCAACTTGACTGCATCTGGATTTACATAAAACCCCAAAATGGAGGGCACACCTGTGAGGGATTTTTGAGGTCAAAAGATATACTTGGGGAAAGATATGACTTTAATCCAGATGTTTTGAGGTGTGAAAACCCACCTGTAATCTGGGCCACACCTTCTGCTGGAAGCCTATATAAGGAAATGGAAGAAGGACGCTTTTGTTCTTGGCCTGCCTGCCCTCACCTCACTAATTAGAGCCTATTTCTTTTGGATTCCAGTATATACTGAAGATCTGCTGAGATATTCAGCTTCATGGAATAAAAGAACCCTGACTAATACAGTCAGCCTTATCTTAAAAAAAATAAGATGAGACTATCATTATCTTGCATTCCTATAGTCATCCAGATCCTAGACCTGCTTGCTGGTCTATGGATTTTTGGTGATGCTGTGAGATTCATACAGTTTCAACAAAAAAATGAACCCCTTGGCTGGGTGTGGTAATACACACCTTTAATCCTAGCACTTGGGAGGCAGAGGCCAAGCTAGACTACTTAGCCAGTTCCAGGACAGCAGGGCTACAGAGAGAAACCCAGTTTGGAAAAAATGGAAGGGGAGAAGAGGGATGGAGGAGAAAGGAGGGAGGGAGGGAGGCAGGGAGGGAAGGAGGCAGGGAGGCAGGGAGGGAGGGAGGCAGGGAGGGAGGAAGGAAGGACCTCTTTGGAGCCCTCCAGCAGCATGATGGGACAGGACTGAAACTAGAATCTCAGGTCCACAGCATCCTAATGGTGACTAATGGTCTTCACTGAGGGAAACGTAGGTGGGAAAAGAAAAAACGGATCTGAAGAGTGAATTCAGGACTTTGAGTATGCTAGTTAATTACTTTTGTATCTATATAGAGGACTAGCATGAAGGCCCCGTCCATGCCATGCAGGGTGTCAAATGATGCACCCTTAAAAAAAGCCTTTCCTCCCTCATTCATCCTTGATGCGCCTTCTCTAGCAGTTACTGCCTGTGCCTGTGTACATAATACTGCCCATCTCCTTCTCAGCCAGCCAGATTGTGTCATTGTGTGTTGCGGCCTGTATCTGAGCACTGTGTCAAATCAAGAAGGATACCCACTGACATGACAGTCATGATAAACATGATCACAAGGATGTGCATGCTCTTAGGGTCTAGGAACATGCCAGTGGAGCTTGTTTCTCCTCCTAAAGTCAAATTGCCAGCAAAGTATCTCTGGAACTGCATGTGTTTGGCCCACACATGCACCTTGGGAATGGAAGAACATGTGTCAAGAGAGACAATGGTGAGCTAATAACTCACCATCCTGGTACACTGATTTCCACTTTAAAAAAAAATGTTTATGAGTGTTTTTGTCTGCATGTTTGTACTCATGGATGTCAGAAGAGGGTTCTAGATCCCTTGGGGCTTACATAGCAGATGATTATAAAAGCTTCCCTGCTGGTGCTGAAAATCAAATCTAGATTTTCTATAAGAACATCTATTGTTCTTAACTGATGAATCATCTCCCTAGCTTTGGCAAAGTGTGTTTTTGAGCCATAATTTAACTCATCAAAGGAACTTTTAACCTGTAGCTCAATTGTACTGTCTGCCTAGCCTGGATTATCTGCAGCAGGGCTGAATGCAGCAATCTGTAACAGACACAAGTATTAATCTATAGATTCAAGGTACTAGAGGAAGGATGAGGACGTTAAAGGATATTCTCCTTACAAAATGCTTCTGATGCTTTATGCATGATAACAGATGCAAAGGAAGAGTCAGAGAAGGTTGACATTTCTTTGTTTAACTTTAATATTGACTCATTGGAATAATGTGAAAGTTAATGCATCTAAGGAGGAAAAACACAAGACATGTAAATTCTTATATTATTTCCATGAAATCTTTTAGGTTGTCAGTATTTTAATGAATAAGATTGTAACTGAGAATATACTGAACATTGGATAATAACACAAAACAGAGAGAGCTGCAACTTAAATATCTTTGGTTCATTGAAGAAAAATAAAAACTCAAGTCAGTTATGTCTAAATATGAAAAGTCAGGGCCAGCAAGAAGGCCTGTGACCAAGGCAGTAACAGAGATGGAATTAAAACCCAGATCTTGCCAGGTACCTACTCACACCTTTGTAAGCCATGTTCCATCCATAAGTCTCTTACTAAGTGTACATGTATCCTGGTTTTGTTTCATAAAAATTTATAAAGCCATCAATGTCTGCAATAAAAAAGCCCAGCTGAATTTCAGTTTTAATGAAAATGTTAAAGAACATCATTTTAGTGAACATTGTTTATTTGCAATATCTCTTCCTGTTGAGCTTAGTTTAGTGTTTAAGCAGAGATACCTAATCTTATATAAGTCTCAGCAGCAAATATTTCAGACTTCAAATCAAATAAGGTTTGAATTCAACTTCCAGATGTGTGGGGTTTTCCTGTAATTGACAATGCAGGCTGTTGTTACCTTTTACTCAGGGAATTGTATGTCTCACCTGTAATCAAATGAACTCTTTGAATTACGTACTGATCAGTTCCCTTCTGCTTTGAAGTTTGCTTTAAACAATCAGAATACACAAGATTCTCCAATTCAAGAAGACGTTCATTTTTGTTTGCTGAAATTGTTTTTATTTGTATGTTATATGGAAGTGGAAGAAATCTATAGAGTCCTGAAGTCTCAATTATAGCTGAGCATTATATATTAAAGTTCTAAACACTTATAAACAATATTCTTTGCTTAGATGCCATGTGGCATACATTCAAACCTGTCTAATTTCCCATGAGCTAATGTAGACAGCAGAATTGCATTTGTTGTCCTGAGTTATGGATTTCTCTGTAGGCAAACATTTTCTAATTGCCCATTCTAACAAGGTCACTACAATGGACCCTGAGATGAGATTCAAAGTTGAGAGTGGTGGCAGGGGACAGGCATGCAGGAACAGTGATGACCTGAGCCCAGTACTTCCCCTCATATCTCTTATATACTAAAAGAAAGAATATGTAAGTAAACATTGCACTAGATTACATTACATCTGTATGCAAATTATTGAAGGTCTGTGAAGGGAGGGTGGTAATATTTCAGAGGCAATTCTCAATATGGCCTCACCAAGGAGAATGGATAGGAATTTGGCCTTAAAGAATGGGAGAATTGGGGCTGAGGAGTTGGTTTGGTGGCAGACAACCTGCTTAGCATGTACAAGGCCATGAGTTTATCTATAACATTCAGAAGAAGAAGAATGGGTGGATTTTAACAGGAATAACTAGAAGGGAAGGAAGGTACAGGAGAAGGGAGTAAGATTGTGTTCCTGCAGAACAAACACCCCAGAGCTCCCAGAGACTGGACCACCAACCAAAGAATACACATGGAAGGGCCCATGGTGCTGGCCACATAGCCTTGTTGGTCATCAGGGGGAGAAGCGGCCCTTGTATCTGAGGGTATTAGATCCCCCAGTATAGGAGAATGCCAAGGAGGGAAGCTGAGAGTGAATGGGTGGGTGGGTGGGGGAATACCCCCATAGTGGCAGGGGGAGGGGAGGGAATGGAGATTTCCAAAGGGGAAAACATTTGAAATGTAAATAAAGTAAATATCCAAAATAAATAAATAAAAATAAAAAAAATAAAAGATCAAAAGGGGAGAGAAGATTGGAGAGTGAATGGCAATAAATGCATCACTTAATGCTGTGCTTTGAGGTGTGTGTGTGTGCATATACATGTGCGCGTGCGTGCCTGTTAGTGCCTGTCTGTCTGTCTGTCAAAATCTGTGGCCAGCTAATTAGGCACTAGGGAAAGTATAAAATGACAATGACTTATTTCAGCAAGTGCAAAGATGAAATTGAAAGGTCTGGTCTTGGAAAAGGTGACTCTGTAGATACTATATAAACAAAACTCACAGAAGCAAGCAGAATCAAATTACTCAGAGAAGGCAAGGAAAGGTTGTGTGGCTATCATTGCACAATACTCAACTAAAATTAATCTTGCACACATATTTCCCACTTCATATCTCTCTATGTGTCTCTGTCTCTCTGTCTCTGTCTCTGTCTCTCTCTCTCTCTCTCTCTCTCTCTCTCTCTCTCTCTCTCTCACACACACACACACACACACACACACACACACAAATTCAAGGAACATTCTATTCTCTAAGGGTGCATGTATACCTCTAAGGGCATGGACTTTGGGTGATTGATTCATCCATGTGCTCATTTCTCGCTAAGATAATCATTCTGTGGTAGGTTTTCATTTTATATTTCACAGCAGTACTCAAGACTGGTCACTGTGTTCAGGTACTAGCTCTCAGAATCAAAATAAATAGCTTTGCCTATCTTGTAAGATAACTAAAAGCAGCACCTGGATTCTATAAAACTCTTTCTCTACTACAAACATTAAACAATTCTTTTGACTCAGCCCAAAGAATCACATTTTTAACTCAGATTTACTGACATATAATTTACATACTTTGTATCTTTTTCTTCTTTTGACAATGCTGGGTATAGAATACAGGGCCTTGCATATAATAGATAAGAATTCTACCAATGAACTATACCACCAGCCCTACAATTCATCCCTTTTAGTGTACCATGCGAGGAGATTTTTAGCAACACAGAGTTGTTATCACTACAGTCAAGACATAGAGCATTCCAATCTTTCTAACAATAAGTACACAGTCACATCTATGTAGTCATTTCTTCTATATCCTTTGAAAAATGTTCCTTTACTTTATGTATATAGTTTGTCTTATTGCAAATTATTATATAGATCGAACCATACACATGTAACCATTTTAGTATAGTTTCTATCATTTGGCAGACCACATTGGTTATTCACCCATGTGCATCAGTTCACTCCTTTGCAATTCTGTATATTATTCTGTGTTATGAAAGTGTAGATGCTTCAGTACTTCTTAGAAGGGGGAACAAAATACCCACAGGAGGAAATACAGAGACAAAGAGTGGAGCAGAGACTGAAAGAAAGGCCATCCAGAGACTGTCCTACCTGGGGATCCATCCCAGATACAGACACAGACACAAAACTCAGACACCATTGTAGATGCCAAGAAGTGCTTGCTGATGGAAGCATGATAAGCTGTCTCCTGAGAGGCCCTGCCAGAGCCTGACAAATACAGAAGTGGATGCTCACAGCCAACCACTAGACTGAGCATGGGGTCCCTGATGGAGGAGGTGGAGAAGGGACTGAAGGAGCTGAGGGGGTTTGCAGCCCCATGGAGGGAGCAGCAGTGTCAACTGGCCTGACTTCCCAGTGCTCCCAGAGACTGGACCACCAGCCAAAGAATACACATGGAGGGACCCATGGTGCTGGCCACATATGTGGCAGAGGATTGCCTTATTGGACATCAGTGGGAGGAGAGGCCCTTGGGCCTAAGGGTGTTAGATGCCCCAGTGTAAAGGAATGCTAGGAAGGAAAGATGGGAGGGGGTGGGAGGAATACCCTCATAGAGTCAGGGGAGGGGAGGGTATAGGGGGTTTACAGAGGGGAAACTTGGAAAGGAGAAAACATTTGAAATGTAATTAAAGAAAATGTCCAATAAAAAAAGAGAAAGAACCAGAAGGTGTTTACCCTTCCATCTGTTGAAGACCATTTGCATTGTTTCTAGCTTTGACATGAGCATATCCAGTATTTACAAACACATCCATATACATTCTTTAATGTAATATTCTTACTTCTCATGAGGAATAGCTGGAGGAGGATGGCTGGGTTGCATATGTAGTACAGATTTTCCCAAAGTGGCTGTACCAATTTACATTCTCACTAGCAACATACTGGAGTTTTAGGTAGCTTGCATCTTTTCATGACAAACAATTGTGGCTTTCTTTCTTTCTGCCACTGCAATGGCTTCTTTAAAAGGGTATCTCACTGCTGTCTTAATTTTCATTTCTCTATCAAGTCCTGATATTGAGCACAACATTTTGCCATCCAAGCATCCTTTTAGGCATAGTATTTCTTCCTTCTAATCTTTTTAACAGTCTATCAATCACCATCATTGATCTATCAAAAGAACTGTCAGGTATCTATCATATCTATATCTGTTTTTATACGAATATTTTTAATATCTAATTTGATATTTCTGGCATTGTACATTTTTTACATCTTACAGATAAGGGGGGGTGCAAGGTAGAATAGTGCTTAAGTTACTATTCCAAAGCCACAGTTTCCTGTCTTCTCTAACATCCATATGTTTGACTGATAGACATGTTTCCTCTATCCTATTATAAGCCTTTCATGCTCCCCATTATTTATATTACTTGTGTGACCCTAAATCAAAAGAAGTCTAGATGAGAAAAATAGAAACCCAGTATGGTAAGACATGCTTAGCACTAGAAGGTTAAAAGCAAAAAGATCAGGAGTTTGACACCAGCCTCAGCTATATAAGTTTGACCAATAAATGAAATCTCAGCTGTAGAGTAAGCTTGAGCTATATGAAACCCTTCCGAGAAAAATAAATAAGTAAATAAATAAATACTATGCAAATGAGCAGCTTTCTTAGAATACTTCAAAATCTGCCTTGCACCCTATTTCCAAGCCTTCATGATTTCTGTTCCCATGACCCCTCTACAGTGTTGGCAGGACAAAAGGGTATAGAGAAAGAGGCCTAAGATTAACATAGAAGAAAGAAATGGTAGGGGAAGACTAGAACACTACCTCCACACACATATGTAGCAAAACAGAATTCATAATTCCCCAGAGAAGTCAATATGACTAAAAGAAGTCAATATGAGAGAAAGTAAATGTTGGACTCTAAGATGTTTACTCTTTATTGTCAATTGATGGGATTTGGAATCATGTAGGAGACACATCTCTGGGTGCTTTAGTTATGGTTTTACTGCTGTGAACAGACACCATGACCAAGACAACTCTTATAAGGACAATATTTAATTGGGGCTTGTCTACAGGTTCAGAGGTTCAGTCCATTATCATCAAGGTGGGAGCATGGCAGTGTCCAGGCAGGCATGGTGCAGGCAGAGCTGAGAGTTCTACATCTTCATCTGAAGGCTGCTAGCAGAATACTGGCTTCTAGGCAGCTAGGATAAGGGTCTTATAGCCCACACCCACAGTGACACACCTACTCCAACAGGGTCTCACCTATTCCAATGGGGCCACACCTAATATTGTTACTCCCTGGGCTGAGTATATACAAACCATCACATTCCACTCCCTGAACCCCATAGGCTTGTTCAAACACATGAGTCTATGAGGGCCATACCTAAACATAGCATAATGCAAAGTATATTTAGTCCAACTTCTAAAGTCCCCATAGTCTATAGCAGTCTCAACAATTTCAAAAGTTCAAAGTTCAAGGTCTCTTCTGAGATTCATCTAGTCACTTAACTGTAATCCCCAAAGCAAGACAAGAAACCAGCTGGGCAAACTCCAAACTCTGCATCTCCATGGCTGATGTCAGAGTGCTCTTCAGATCTCCAACTACTCCCTTAATTCAATTTAATTGCCTTGAACACAGATTCAGCCCCATTTCACTTCCTGGTACCCATTTAATACTTGAACCATATATTTTATATTTTTACTTTCTAAGTTTACTATGCTTGTTAAAAATGCTTTTCATGACACTTAAACCAGAGAACAAAGTCTATGATGAGCTTTTTTGAGACTTCCTTTGTCAATGCAATCAATGTGAATCTCTTCACCTTATCCTCAGGCAGACTCTTCAGACAAGGGCAAAAAGTAGCCACATTCTTCACCAACATAAAATAAAAACAGTCTCTGTGCCATATATTGAAATTGTTCTCCACTAAACCCTCTTAGGCTAAATCACTCTCAGCAACAAAATCTTCCCTGTTCCTACTAGGATGGTTCATTAGCCCCTTTTAAAGCATTCCACTGCTTTCCAAATTCAAAGTCCCTGAAACCACATTCTTCCAATTATCAGCATGGTCAGGCCTATCACAGCAATACCCCACTCCATAATATCAACATCTGTCTTATTTAGGGTTTCCATTGCTGTGAACAGACACCATGACCAAGGTAACTCTTATAAGGAGAACATTTAATCGGGGCTGGCTTACAAGTTCAGATGTTCTGTCCATTATCATCAAAGCAGGAACATGGTAGCATTCAGGCAGGCATGGTGTAGGAGGAGCTGAGAGTTCTACATCTTCATCTCAAGGCTGCTGGCAGAATACTGACTTCCAGGCAGCTAGGATGAGGGTCTTAAAGCCCACACCCAGTGACACACCTACTCCAATAGGGCCTCACCTACTCCAAAGGTGTCACACCTTCTAATGATGCCACTCCCTGGGCCAAGCATAGGCAAAACATCACACTGGGTATTTCTGTGAGTATGTGCTAGAAACACTTAACTAAGTAGGAAGAACTCCCTGTATGTGGGCCACAGAGGGACTTGGGTCCTAGATTACATGAAAAAAAAATGACTTGTGCACAAGCATTTATCTCTCACTCCTTCCTGACTATAGATATAATGTGACCAACTGCCTTGAGGTCCTGTGACTATTACTTCCCTGCCATGGACTAAACTCTCACACTTTGTGTTACTTTAATTGGGCATTTGCTCACAACACTGAAAACATGTAACTGATATATAGTTCTAGTTTTTCCTAGAAGTATTTTCCCAAGACAGACACTGAAAATCAAGGGTTATCTTTTAAGAGTAGAATTCAGTTTGGTCATGATAATGACTGGCATACTTACTTGTGCACCCGGAACCAAACAATGGTATCTGCAAAAACACCCACATTCAAAGGATCCCAGAAAGGCTACATCTCATCATTGTTGACAGCAAATGGAAAAAAAAAAACTTCCTTGAGGATAAAAAGAACAAAAGAACAATATAAAATACAGCCCAACTTTTTGAAGACTCGGTCTTTTAAAAGTCCCAGTTCTCCTTTAAAAATATATAAAATCCCTTAACTGTGGGATCTTATCAATTAAAAAACCAAGTTACATATTCAAGAGAAAACAAACAAGTCCTAGTAACAGCCAAATCAAAGCAGAGCAAACCCTTAACAGGATATATAACTAAGTGTCCAATATCTTGTATTCACTCACAATCTTCGGTACTACAAAAGGTAGCTTGTTTTGTAGGCTCAGGGTGACTACTCCACACCTAAGCATGTCCTTAGTAGTGGTTCCACAGGAGAGGTGTGGTCTTATCTACTTAATTCACCACTGTGATCTCAGGATTTGCCACAGAATTGGCACAAAAAGAATAGATTTTTGAATGAATAGATAGGTGGATACCTTTTTGTCACAAGTTCAGAGTTTGGTTCATTGAAGTAATGTTTGTATGGCTAGTTACTTAAGAACTAGTCTTCTCAAATGAGCCTAGTCCTACTGCAATGTGGATGTTCCAAGGCTGGTGATATCCGTAGGAGGCCTCCCATTTTCTGAGAAAGGGAGAAAGGTTGGATGAGGGAAGGGTAGAAAAGGAGGGCCTGGGAGGAGAGGAGGGAGGGGAAGCTGCAATCATTGAGAACCGCTGCTCTATATAGACACTCATGTGCCTCACTTTGGCTATCAAACTAGGAATAAAACAATAGTCCCTAAGGAATTAGAATTCCTCCAGGAGTCTCATTCTGGGATAAGAAAATGGCTGGAGCAATTTGTCATACAGAAAGATTTATAACACAGTTCTAACTTATCACTTCACCCTGCAGTACAGCTGGAATCTAAACCATTGACAAGTTAATGATGAACAGGACCATACCTTCACCTGGTCTATAGCTATGCATGCCTCTTGCCTTCAAAAACTTACATTAATACCCAAAGATGGGTTTGTGGGGGACAGGGTTATAAATGAACCTTTTATTTGTTCCTATTCCCAATGTGACTACATTGAATAAACCCTTTTCTCTGTTTCTACTATAATTTGTCTCTTTAATTAGCCTATTTAGAGCAATATCTAGCTCTTGCAAAAGCAGCCAGCGTTCTTAACTACTGAGCCACCTCTCCAGTCCCATAGTTAATAATCTTTAAAAACAAATACTATGGAACAGTGCTCACATAGACTCTGGATTCAATCTCCAGGATCAGAGAAAAAATAACTAAACAAAAAACCATAATATGGCATGATCAGCTTGGAAAATAATTTAGAAAGAAAACTGGAAGTTTTGGAGTTGTTGGGGCTTATGCATTGCTTGGAGAACACTTCTCCAGGACTTCCAAGCCCCCTCACGTTCTTCATTGGATTGTGTCATAGAGTCCCTCACACATAGCCTTATTCCCTCACACGTATAGCAAGTGCTTGAAAGAATCAACAGTTCCAATTTTCCCTGGCTAGAGAGGGAAACCATTGCACCCTCAGGAAGAGCCTGTAAGACAGCTAGTTAGTTAGGGTTACTATAATATATTACTGGAGATTTGAAAGGTCTAAGCCACAGACTAGGCAGCTTCAAGAATACAGAAATTCAGGTAAGCAAGTAGCATAATGGTAGGCTTTTGGTTGAATCCCGAGTCCCGCCATCGTTACCAAATACATAGTGGTGGTGGTGGTGGTGGTGGTGGTGGAGGAGGAGGAGGAGGGAGGAGGAGGAGGAGGGAGGAGGAGGAGGGAGGAGGAGGAGGAGGAAAAAAATAGAAATTCCATCTCTAGAGGCTACGATAGAAATGACAAATCAATTTTGAACAGGGTTGGATCTGACAGGCTGTGAGAAAAGGATCTTTTTCCTAGGCCTCTTTGCATTGCACATATGGATGCCTTGCTCCAGAGTCTTTAAGTCAACCATATTCTCTCTGTCCTCTTACTAGGAATACAAAAGTCATAATGGTTTAGGTTATACCCCAATAACTTAATTTTATCGTTATTACCTCTGTAAAAACTTTATCTCTAAGTAAAGTCGTACTCTGGGGTAATGGGAGTTAGGATTTCAACATATATTTTACTTTGTTTAGAATTATTAGCTCTCAGTATTCCATACTTTCATGGCCCAGAAGTGAAGGAATAGTTTTGGTTCTAAAATGCAAACTAGTGGCATTGCAAAAGTTCCTGAAAAATGATCACCAAATAGTACACCTTGCAGTCATCACAACATAACATGGAATCTCTGGTGTAATTTCACATCTGCCTTTTTGGAAGCTGGCTGGACTTCTATTTGCCTCATCTGATTGAGGAAGGGTGACTGTACACCCAAGAGTAGAGTAGCTATCTTTTATTTTTCTGTGCTTCAAACCTAGAAATGTGTATGGTTAATTTTCAAAGTCTTTTGTTGTTTATGATTGCATCTCATTCTACAGGTTATATGATTGTGATGCTACAAGTATATTCTGTAATAAAGATCAGAATTTTCATTAACCAGGAAGAACAAAGAAACAAAAAAGACATGTATCCTGGAAGATAATAATATCATACTGAATGATCTTAAAGTAAACTGCTCAATGTAGGGAATGGAGGAAAAGTGAGGTCAAAACATATAAATTAAAAAAAAAAAGGAAATAAAAAAACATATTAAGTAGGCAGTTTTACTATGTAATAGAGACAATTCTGTTTGATTTTGAGTCTGATAAAGCATGTGAACATAATATAAACTACTTTTGTATTATTCTAAACAAAAATGCAAAGCTAGGTATGATGTCTGTCTTAGTTAGGATTTCCATTGCTGCGAAGAGACACCATGACCATAATTCTTATGAAACATAACATTTAATTGGGGGTGGCTTACAGTTCAGAGGTTTAGTCCATTATCATCATGGCAGGAAGTATGGCAGCATGCAGGCAGATGTGATGCTGGAGCAGAAGCTGAGTGTTCTACATTTTGATCCGCAGGCAACAATTGTTTTCTTAGCATAGGTTTTCTGATTGGAGAGAGATAGACCCTCAAAGTAGTTTTAATTTGCATTTTGTGGTGTCCAAAGATGATGAACATTCTAAAAAATACTACCTGTTCATTTCATAAGCCTATTTGTTTATTGGCAGTTTTGTATTTCAATGTTTACCTTTTTGCAGTTCTTTGTATATCCTAGAGATCTGCATGCTGCTTTACATATAACAGAGATTTTCTCCCAGTTTGTAGCCTGGGTGTTCCCTCTGCTGATAGTTACTTTTGCTGTGCAAAACTGTTTAAAATTTATAAAACCTCACTTGTTGATTCTAGGGCTAACAGTTCTAAAAGAAAGAAACAAAATGGTTTTTATTTGCAAATGGCAGATCTGCATAGACAACTCGAAGAAATATAGCAAAATTCTTAGAATCATTGAATTTAATTTAACTTAACTGTATTGCTAAGAGAACTACATACAAAAATTAATTGTGTTTCCATGTGCTAGTAATAAGTTATTAAAATATGGAAATTTTGTGTACTATTTATAAAGACATTAAACGTTTAAAGACTTAAGTTTAGTTCTTAGAATCTATGTAGGATCTATAGGCATAAAAACAATGGTAATGAAATAAATGAAAGCTCTAATTAAATTAATATATCAACTCTGCAGCATGAAAGACAGTATTGTTAAAAAAGAAAAATTTTCCAAAATTGTTCTGTGGATTCCAGTCATAGAACAATCGCAGCAAGATTTCAACACAGACACAGGATGACAAAACCAAATTCCTACATTTACAAAAATGGGCATGGAAACTAAACTAGTTAAAATTTTTCTGACTAAAATGGAGTTGGACTCCATAGCAATATTAGAAAGTTAGTAAAAATTACATGAATAGACAGAAACTAAACAACATATTTATAGATCAATCATGGATCCAAGAGGATGTTTCCAGAAAATAAAATGGTGCACTGGATTTTATAAAAATGAAAATAGAGTGCAAAGAAAGAAGAAACATGGATGTTAGAACATTAATATTAGGAAAAGTATTCTGTTACTTGTTGTGGTTTATTTTGGGCATCTGAGGGGCAGGACTTGTAGAACTAATTCCCAGTGCTATCAGAATAGAAAACACACTTTAGGAAAAGTAAGCAGAAGGAAGGAAATGATAATTGCAACAACAGAATCAATGAAACTGAAAATGGAAAAAAAATAGAAAAGTCAATTTTAAGAGAAAATTGTTTCTTCATCAAGATCAATAAACCTGACTAACTGCTCATAAAAGTGACAAAAACATCAAAAAAGCTCAAAATCAAGAATAAAATGGGTCACATCATGAAATATGCTGAAGATGTAAAAAGCATGATCAAAATGGATAATTAAATAAATATACCAGGAGTCATTTAATATGACAAAATGTAAATGAGAAGCAAAACTATTTGATAACTCCAATTCATAATTTTAAACCCCATAGGAAAGAAATCACCAGACCTAGACATTTTCAATGGAAAATTCTAGTAAATATTTTAAAGAATTAACACTGGTTATCCACAGTCGCTTTGGGAGAGTATAGGAAGTGAAGCACATTTGTGTGCACTTTATGAAGCTCGTTTTACCTCAAACAGGACAAAAACATTGCAAGAACATGGAAGTAGAAACAATACCACCCACGAAAAGCAAGGTAAGTTCTTAAACATAGGAGCAGCAAATAGCCGAACTTGACACTGTATTTAAAGCGCAGTCAAATGCATGCCCATAGACAAGCTATGCTAACCTCTCAAAGCCTTGATTTTCATATTTGTAAAATGATACTGTGAAGTTGAAAGCTTACAGAAGGGGCTGAGCTACTCGAAATCAATTGTAGATGCCACCTGTCAGCCAGATGCAGCTAACTTAATTGTTGGAATTCCCCCCACCCCACTCCCAGGAGCTGGGAGGGAGCAACAATGATCAAAACTCATTCCTCATAAGAAAGTGCTAGAATCATAGGAGATGGATTGCTCGGTAGTTGAGAGTAGCATAGGAGAAGGGGAAGGGCTCTGTGAGGAGGGGTATTGGGAGGAAAGAGGGAGCTGTAATCAAGATGTAAAGTGAATAAATAAATAAATTAATTAATTAATTAATGGATTTTTAAAGTAATATGCATTGCTCCTCCAGAGGACCAGAGTTTGATACCCGGCAACTACATAAGGTGTCTCACAACTGCCTGTAACTGTAGCTCCTTGCGGATTCAGCACCTCTGGCATCTGTGAGGTACCTGCACCCATGCACATACTTATACAGAATTTTTTTATTCTTAAAAAGAGTAGTATAATATTTGGGGTAGGCAAAGACACCAGAAGTTTGGTATTTTAAAAAGTAATAATAAACAGATCCTGATCAATGTTTGCATTTTTCTTTTTTTTATTCTATGCAAGTGTCAAAGATGACCTAATACCAATTCTTACTTTGTTACAGAAAATAGGAAGGGTAGGAAGGAATATTACCTAACTCATTCTATAAAGTCGGTTTTATCCTGGTACCAAAACCAGGTAAACACACAACAACAAAACTACAGACCAATTTCTTTGATGAATATAATTTCAAAATTTCTAAATAAAATATTTGCAAATTAAATTCCAGAACATATTAAGATCATACATCATAACTAAATGGACTTTCACAGGGATCCAAGATTGAGGCAACAAAGAGTAAAGCAATATGATCATCTGAAGGACTGAAATTACATAATCACCTTGACTGACGCTGAAATGGTACTTGACAAAGTTCAATATGCTTTTATTATAACCATCCGGGAGTTGTTAGGAACAGATGGGACACACTTTAAAATCATAAAGACTACCTACCAAAAAACACAGCCAACATTATGCTGAAATTGGACTTTGGATTGCCTCATCTATCCTTAATATAAGCAGAGGTACCTAGTCTTATTGCAACTTCATATGCCATGTCTGATTGATATCTCTGGGAAGCCTGCCCTTTTCTGAAGGGAAATGGAGGAGGGGTGGATGGGGGTGGGGATAAGGACAGGGACTGGGAGGAGAGGAGGGAGGGGAAATTGCAGTCAGAATTAAAAATAAAAATATATATAGAAAAGAAAGTAAGGACATAATATCAGAGAAAAATGAATTAAAAATAACAATTAAAAACATATTAGACCAATTTTTAATGATAAGGAAGGAGAGGCTCTCTCTCATTTGTCTTATTCAGCACATTACTTAAAGTTGTAGCGAAAACAGAAAACACAAAAGAGACATATAGGTGATAAAACACAGAAAAGAAGTCAAATCATATTTATTCATAGATCACGAGTATATACTTGAAAGACACTATAAGATATACTAGAAAACTCTTCAATCTGATATAGCAAAGTTTCAGGATATAAAATCAGTATAAAAACAGTGGCCTTCTTATGTACCAACAACGAACTATCAGGGGAAGAAAAAAATCACATTCATAATAGTTCCAATATAATAATAATAATAATAATAATAATAATAATAATAATAATAATAATAAATGTACCAAGAAATACACATAAATAAGTATAGTCAAAGAAGTAAACAATCTCTTACAGAGAAAACTTTAAGATATTTGAAAAGAAAATCAAAGAAAACCCTAGAGTTTCCATATTCTTATATTGGCAAAATTAATATCATAAAAAAGTAATCTACAGATTCAATATTATACTACCAAAACAGTTTTGCAGTAATCATTTGTCTTAGTCAGGGTGGCTATTCCTTCACAAACGTCATGACCAAGAGGCAAGTTGGGAAGGAAAGGACTTATTCAGCTTATACTTCCATGCTGCTGTTCATCATCAAAGGAAGTCAGGACTGGAACTCAAACAGGTCAGGAAGCAGGAGCTGATGCAGAGGCCATGGAGGGATGTTATTTACTGGCTTGCTTCCCCTGGCTTGCTCAGCCTGCTCTCTTATAGAACCCAGGACTACCAGCCCACAGATGGTACCATCCACAAGGTCCCCTCCCAGCTTGATCACTAATTGAGAAGATGCCTTACCACTGGATCTCATGGAGGCATTTTCTCAACTGAAACTCCTTTTTCTGTGATAACTCCAGCTTGTGTCAAGTTGACACACAAAACTAGCAAGTAAAATCGACCCCTTATCAACTTGACACACAAACACATCACTATTAAGCCTCCACCCTTACTTTCTTATTCATCCCCAAGATCTAAATAACTTTAAAAGTCCCACAGTCTTTGCAAATTCTCACATATTAACATTTCAGTCCCTTTTAAACATCCAATCTCTTAAAATTCAAAGTCTTTTTACCATCAAAAGTCTCTTAACTGTGGGCTCCACTAAAATACCTTCTTCCTACAGGAGGGAAAATATATCAGGGCACAGTCACAATCAAAAGCAAAGCCAAACTCCAACCATCCAATGTCTGGGATCCACTCACCATCTTCTGGATTCCTCCAAGGGCTTGAGTCACTTCTCCAGCTCTGCCCCTTGTAGCACACACCTTATCTTCTAGGCTCCAGATGCCTGTACTCCACTGCTGCTGCTGTTCTTGGTGGTCATCTCATGGTACTGGAATATCCAAAACAATGCTGTCTTCTGCTGCAACTAGGCTTTACCATGGTGCCAAGCCTCACATCCTCTGCATGACCTCTTCAGTGCTGGGCCATCAATTGCAACTGAGGCTGCACCTTCACCAATGGCCTTCCACGGCCTCTCATAGTGCCCAGGTCTCAGCTGCTCTTCATGACTCCTTCATGCTTTCAAAACAAGTACCACCTGGGTGACTCTTACACATTACCAAGTCCGGCCACAGCTCAAGGTCAACCCTGGCTACCTCTGGAATGCAGCCTCTGTGCTCTCAGAAAACACTTCTCAGAAGATATCACCCCAATGATGCTGGTCTCTTCTTAATCACTGCTAATATCTTAGCTCCAGCTAACCAGCATCAATAGTCCCAGCAATGCAATGGTTTTGCTTTAGTAGTTCTGGTATCTCATTAATCACAGCTAATTTCTTCAACCCCAGCTAACCAAAACCACGGAATCTTCACAGTCAAAATAGCAACAGCCCTGATAAGAGTCTTTAATCTTCCCTCTGAAATTTCACAAGCCAGGCCTCCATCTTCTGCCGTGTTCTCAACATTATCTTCCAAGCTCCTACACAACATCCCACAGAGCTCTTAACACTGAATGGATCTTCTAGCCCAAAGTTCCAAAGTCCTTCCACAGTCCTCCCCAAAACATGGTCAGGTTGTCACAGGAATATCCCATTCCTGGTACCAATTTGTCTTTCTCAGGGTTGCTATTCCTGCACAAACATCATGACCAAGAGGCAAGTTGGGGAGGAAAGTGTTCATTGAGCTTACACTCCATGCTGCTGTTCATCATGAAAGGAAGTCAGGACTGGAACTCAAGCAGGTCAAGGAGCAGGAGCCTATACAGAGGCCATGGAGGGATGTTTCTTACTGGCTTGCTTCTCCTGGATTGCTCAGCCTGCTTTCATATAGAACCCAAGACTACCAGCCCACAGATGGTACCACTCACAAGGGGCCCTGCCCCCTTGATTACTAATTGAGAAAATGTCTTACCACTGGATCTCATGGAGGCATTTTCTCAACTGAAACTCCTTTCTCTGTGATAACTCCAGCTAGTGTCAAGTTGACACACAAAACTAGCCAGTACATCTTTCAAAGCAAATAAACATTAAAATTCACAGATAGAGGAAAAATAATCCGAAAAGTCATATGAAACAACAAAAGAGCAAAAGTACCCATAGTGATTCTAAGGAGTAAGAACACAGCTGGAGGGATCATAATATCTGACCTCAAGCTATACTCCAGGGTTACAGTAAGAAAGGCATAAGGAACAGATAGACAGATGTAACAGAATAGAGGACCCAGAAGTAAACTGACAAGGCTATGGATACATAATTATTTTTAAAGATTTTTTAATTTAATGTTATATGTAAGGGTGTTTTGCCTGTGTGTGTGTTTGTGCTTGTGTGTGTGTGTGTGTGTGTGTGTGTGTGTGTACGCGCGCACATGTGTGCACCAGGCCTGATACTCATGGTGGGAAGAAAAGGGCATTGGATCCCCTAGAACTGTTGCTACTGTGAGCCTCTATGTGGGCAGTGGACACCAAAGCAGACTTATCTGTAAAAACAGAAAGTGCTCTTAACTGCTGAACCATCTAGTCTACCCTCTTACTTTTTGACAAAGATGCCAAAAATATGCAATAGGGGAAAAAGCCTATTCAAGCAGTACTGACAAAACTGGATGTCTATCTGCAGAAGAATGAAATTACATTTGTATCTTTTACCCTGCACAAAAATCAGTAAACTGGATCAAAGGCATAATTTAAAACCTGTTATGCTAAAACTGCTAGTTGAAAACAGGGCATACATTCTAAGCCACAGGTTTCTGCAAGAACCTTCTGAGCAAAACTCTTAACAGCACAGGAGCCAGCCCCAAGAATCAACAAGATGGGACTGCATGAAATTAAAGGTTTCTACACAGGTGTCCTAGTTTTCTTTCTGCTGCTGTGATGAAACATCATGACAAAACGCACCTTGGGGAGGAAAGGGCTTGCACATCTGGATCAGGGTCCATCATTGCAGCAGAGGCAGATGTAGGAATCATGGAGGACAGTATCCTACTCTCTGGTTTTCAATGGCTTATTTTCTTATAGAACCCTGGACCATCTATCTAGGGGTAGCACCACCCATAATGGGCTGGACTTTGTACATCAATCAATAATTAAGAAAATGCTACTCAGATGTGCCTATGAGCCAATTTGATGGAGGCATTTCTTCAGCTGAAGTTCCCTCCTCCCAGGTGACTTTGGTTAACAGCAAACTGACAAAACCTAACAGCATAATGGATAAAGAAACTGTCAGCAGAGCACACAACACATAAACTAAGAAAACAGTTTTACCCAGCTATACTTCAGACAGAAGGGTGATATCCAGAATTTACAAAGAATGGCAATAAATAAATAAATAAATAAATAAATAAATAAACACTAAAACCCTCCTGCCAATAAACAAATGGACTGCTGAGATGAACAGACCTCAAAAGAAGAAACACAAATGGCCATTGTGTTCATTGGAGAAATGCAAATTAAAGTGAATTTAGGATACTACCTCACTCTAAAACGGCTATCACGAAGAAATTTGACAAAAAAAATGTTGGAGAAGTTGTGGGGAAAGAGGAACCCTTATTCAGTGATGATGGGAGCACAAATTAATCCAGCCATTATGAAAACCAGTTTTAAAAAATAAAAATAGAAATACCACATGACCCAGATGCCCCACTGCTGTACATATCCTGAAAGGTCTCCATAAACTATCATGGAGGTTTTTAAATCCATGTGTACTGCTGAAATATTCACAAATGCTATGGAATGAGATTAGCCTAGATGTCCATCAACAGATGAACAGATGGCACATATACAAAATAGATTATTATTCAACTGTAAAGAAAAATGAAATTTGTAGGACAATGAATGTACCTGGAGACTGCATTGAGAGAGATAACTTAAACTTGAAAAAAGATAAAGAAGGAAAGAAAGAAGTAAAAAGAATTCCTTCGGCATATTCAATCTTAACCCATAATGTGTACATGTATCTATGTAATCAGTAAAAGTATAGGTGGAGTCTAAACTGTAGAAAGGAAGCCAAGAAAGGATAAAATTACATGATGAGGAAGGACAGAATAAAGGAAATATAACACACGAAATATAAAATAGGATAATTTTTTATTCTAGTTTAAATCTCATCATAGAGTTTATCCCGAGTATTGGAGGAATCTCTGTCTCTCTCTGTCTGCCTGTCTGTCTCTCTCTTTCTCCCTCACTCACTTCTCTCCTTCCTTCCTTCCTTTATTTTTGTTTACATCCAAAAATAATCTAATATTTCTTATTCTTTTGAGGCCATGGTAGTGAAAGTTGGCCTTTTTTGGTCAATTGGCCATTGGTACAATGGGAACTTGACACAGCTAGTCACTGAAAACATTTGTCACACAATCCACTTGAGAAAAGTGATTTAAAAAAACTTTTGGGCAAGGGATTTTGTAACCTAAAACCTTTCCCTTGATTCCTCTGTCTAAATCTAAGTCATTCTGTCATGCTGCTATTTAAAATGGAAACTGGACTGCTATACATGAAATAACTTATGGTTTTAATTAAATTTTAAAAACTAAAGCCTATGTGAAAGGGATTGAAAGACAAGCTGTGGACTGACGGGCAATGTTCTCACATCTAACACAGAACTTATAGTTTGCATGTTGAAGCAGTTCTCAAAACTTTACACTAAATAATAGTCTAACTACCAAAATGGAAAAAGAAATCATATAAAAGGATGTGGATTAGCATTAGCCACAAAGAGGAAATTCTAACATCAATGCATACCTATCACCATGGCTAAAATAAAATAAAAAGCTGGCAATACCAAAACTGGCTGAACGTGCTCATTCCTAGCAGTGATGCCACTGGCTAATTCTTATAAAACTAAAGCTTCATCCTAGGCATTTGCCCTGGAGACACAAATGTTTATGCTCATACCAAACCTTGCCCAGGTATATTTATAAAAGCTTTATTTATAACTGGAAACAAGCCAGATGCCCTTCACTGGGTGATTGGCTATATCATTGTACCCACCAATGACACAGAAAGAGCCAGCAAATGTCAGCACTGAAAAGTCACATGCTGCATGCTTTCATGTAAGAAATGACAACATCACAGGGTGCCGAACACATGACTCATTGCCAGAGTCATTGGTTGGAGGTGGTTCTGGTTACAAAGATTAAGCCTTGTGGTTGGGGAAGAATTTTTTTATTGCCTTCAGTGTGGACCTGCTTATATATGTAGGAGATAAAGCTGCACATCCCCCCTCCCCTTATCTCTCTGTTTGTCTGTCTCTGTCTCTCTGCCTCCCTCTCTGTGTATCTTTCCCTCTTTGAATTTAAATGTTTCTCTGTTTCTATCTCTCCCTGCCCCTGCTCTGCTCTAGCAGGAAAACTGATAAGTGAAACTGAGCAAAGAACACCAGATTTCTTTTCAAACACTTTTTTAAACACATTTTTTGTTTATTTTTGGATATTTACTTTATTTACATTTCAAATGTTTTCCCCTTTGGAAACCCCTTATTCCATCCCACCTCCCCTGCCTCTATGAGGCTGCTCCCCCACCCACCCACCCATTCCCGTCTTCCCTCCCTAGCATTCCCCTACACTGGGGCATCTAACACCCTCAGGCCCAAGTGTCTCTGCTCCCCTTGATGGTTAACAAGACCCTCCTCTGCCACATATGTGGCCAGCACCATGGGTCCCTCCATGTGTATTCTTTGGTTGATGGATCAGTCTCCAGGAGTATCGGGCGGTCAGGTCAGTTGACACTGTTGTTCCCTCCCTGGGGCTGCAAACCCCCTCAGCTCCTTCAGTCCCTTCTGCAAATCCTCCATCCGGGACCCCACACTCAGTCTAAATGGTTGGCTTCGAGCATCAGCCTCTGTATTTGCCAGGCTCTGCCTGAGCCTCTCTGGAGACAGCTTATCATGCTTCTATCAGCAAGCACTTCTCAGCATCCACAAGAATGTCCAGGTTTGGTGGCTATATATGGGATGGATCCCCAGATAGGGCAGTCTCTGGATGGCCTGTCCTTCAGTCTCTGCTCCACACTTTGTCTCCATATTTCCTCCTGTGAGTATTTTGTTCCCCCTTCTAAGAGACACTGAAGCATCCACATTTTGGTCTTCCTTCTTCTTATGCTTCATATGGTCTGTGAATTGTATCTTGGGTATTCTGAACTTTTGGGCTAACATCCATGTATCAGTGAGTATATACCGTGTTTGTTCTTTTGTGACTGCGTTACCTCACTCAGGATGATACTTTCAAGTTCCATCCACTTGCCTGTGAATTTCATGAAGTCACAGGCAAGTAATAGCTGAGTAGTATTCCATTATGTAAATGTACCACATTTTCTGTATCCATTCCTCTGTTGAGGGACATCTGGGTTGTTTCCAGCTTCTGGCTATTATAAAACAGCAACCAACAGATTGAGAAAAGATCTTTACCAATCCTACATCCAATAGAGGGCTAATATCCAATATATACAAAGAACTGAATAAGTGAGACTCCAGAGAACCAAATAAACCTATTTTAAAAATGGGGAAGAGAGCTAATCAGATAATTCTCAACTGAGGAAACTTGAATGGCTGAGAAGCACCTAAAGAAATGTTTAACATCCTTAGTCATTAGGGAAATGCAAATCAAAACAACCCTGAGATTCCACCTCACACCAGTCAGAACTGCTAAGATCAAAATCTCAGGTGACAGCAGATGCTATCGAGGATGTGGAGAAAGAGGAACACTCCTACATTGCTGGTGGGATTGCAAGCTGATACAACCTCTCTGGAAATCATTTTGGAGGGCCCTCAGAAAAATGAACATAATACTACCTGAGGACCCAGCTATTCCACTCCTGGGCATATACCCAGAAGATGCTCCAACATGTAATAAAGACACATGTTCCACTATGTTCAAACCTTATTTTTAATGATGGCTCTTAAAAGCTTTAATCTCCCTTCTAGCCCACCAGAGGTAGTGGGAAAGAAAGGATACTGAGGAAGTGGACCTGTTTAGAAAGGTTCTTTTGAGCTACTTCTTTCTGTGTTGTCTGGAAATCGGTAGATCAGTTCAAAGGTTAGTAGCAGCAGCAAACACTTCTTGGATACACCAGTAGTCCTGTTCCATAGAGTCAGGATAGCAAACACAAATCAGCAGCAGTGGCACTACCTAGCAGAGAGAGTCAGGCTTCAGCCTTGGCTCGAGTCAGCAGGAGAGACCAGAAGGAACACCAGAACTTCTCTGCTGTGCCTCTCTCAGGGAAGCAAAGATCAGAGAAGGTGAAAGACCAAGTGCTGCACAGCTAGTTGTACTAGCAAGCCATGCTCAGCTTCTCACTGTCTATAGAGTTCTATTTAAACTTCCTCCGAACATCACGTGTCTTCCATGGGTCTTGCCTCAGCACAGGTTTTGCCTCAGCACGTGCGTCTATCTCAGCTGACAACACTGCCAATCAGCCCAAGTCCATGGAAGCTGCTAGAAACTGCAGCACACCACTAGAAGTTTTTTAGTGCTTTTCTCTCTATGGAGTTCTGAAAACTGCAGCTTAACTATGCAATGTAAAGTGGACCAATACACGTGTGTTGTTAGCAAAGAATTCTTCATCACATGTCCTTTCACATGCTTGCCTTTCACATGTTCTCTCCTGTTTCTGCTTCAGTGAAATGTTCCTTAGTCTGCCTTAGTCTTTCACCTATGTCCATATCAGGAAAACACTCCTTTATGTGTTTGCCCCAGCAAAATACCATCCAACACAACTGATTTCAGCCTAACCCTCCTCACTCTTTGTTTGGTTATTCAGTCTCTGGGAGCCTCCAAGGGTCTAAGTTAGTTGACTCTGTTGGTCTTCCTGTGAAGTTCCTGTCCTCTTTAGGTCCCTCAATCTTTCATCCAACTCTTCCATAAGACTTCTTGAGTTCCATCTAATGTTTGGCTGTGGGTCTCAGCATCTGTTTCAATCAGCTACTGGGTGGAGCCTCTCAGAGGACAGTTATGCTAGGCTCCTGTCTGGAAACATAGCAGAGCATCATTAATGGTGTCAGGGATTGGTCCTTGCCCATGAGATGGGTCTCAATTTGGGGCAGTCACTGGTTGGCCATTCCCTCATTCTCTGCTCTATCTTTGTCTTTGCACTTCTTGTGGGCAGGACACATTTTGGGTGAAATGTTTTGTGGGTGGGTTGATGTCTTTATCCTTCCACTAGGAGTCCTTCCTGGCTACAAGAAGTGGCTATTTCAGGATCCATATCCCCCACTGCTAATAATCTCAGCTAGAGTCACCACCATAGAACCTTTGGGACTTCTCCCTATCCCAGGTCTCTGGCAAGTCCTAGAGATTGCCTCCCCTGTCGATCTCCGTTCTCTCTCCCCTGCTTTCCCTACATATGATCTCTCCCCTTCACTATCCATACGCTCTTCCACCAAGTTCCCTCCTTCCACTGACCAATGATATCTATTTTGTTTTCCCTTCTGAGAAAGATTCAACTATCCTCCCTTGGCCCAACCAGACTATCCAGTTGGGGTAGGGAATCCAAAGCCAGGCAACAGAATTACAGACAGCCTCTACTCAAATAGTTAGGGGACACACATGAAGACCAAGCTGCACATCTCCTACAAATGTGTGGAGGACCTAGGTCCAGTGCATACATGCTTTTTGGTTGGTGGTTCAGACTCTGTGAGCCCCCATGGGCCCAGGTTAGTTGACTCTGTAGATCTTTTTATGGTGTCCTTGACCCTCTGACTTGCTCAGTTCTATCCCCTACTCTTCCACAAGACTCCCTGAGCTCCACCTAATGTTTGGCTGTGGGACTCTGTATCTCTTTATATCAGCTGCTGGATGAAGCCTCTCAGAAGACAATTATGCTAGGCTCTTGTCTGGCAGCATAGCAGAGTATCATGAATACAGCCATGGTTGGCTCTCTCCCATGGGGTAGGTCTCAAGTTGGGCAAGTCATTGTAGACAGGACAAATTTTGGGTCAAAGATTTTGCGGGTTGGTTGGGTGTCCCCTCAATATCTGTTTCATCTTTATAAATTCACATTTTGTAGGCAGAGTAAATTTAGGTCAATGTTTTTGTGGGTGAATTGGTGTTTCCTTCCCTCCAGTGGAAGTCATGCCTGGCTACAGGGGGTGGCCACTTCAGTCTCCATATATCCAGCTGCTAGGAGTCTCTGCTAAGGCCACAACCGTAGAGTCCAGGGAACCTCTCCCTGCCCATGTCTCCAGTTTGTCCCAGAGATGCCTACAACCACTGATTTCCATACTCTCTCCCAGCTTTCTTCTGCCTCTACTCTCCCACACCTGATCCTCACCTCTGTTCCTCTTCCTATCCCCTCTCCCATCCAGTTCCCTCCCTTTATCCATCTCCGAGGTCTATTTTATTTCCCTTTCTGAGTGAGATTCACACATCCTCCCTTGGGCCCTTCATGTTACTTAGCTTCTTTAGGTTATCCTGTACTTTGCGGATAATATCTGCTTATAACTGAGTATACACTATGCATGTTTTCCTGGATCTAGGTTACCTCACTCAAAATGGTATTTTCTAGTTCCATCCATTTGCCTGCAAATTTCATGATGACTTTGTTTTTAATACCTGAACAGTTTTCCATTGTGTAGATGAACCACATTTTCTATATTTATTCTTTGGTTGAATGACATCTTGGTTGTTTGGAGTTTGGGGCTATTACCAATAAAGCTACTAAGAACATAGTTGAACAAGTGTCCTGGTGGGATGGTGGAGCATCTTTTGGGTATATGCCCAGGAGTGGTATAGCTGGGTCTTGAAGTAGAACTATTTCCAATTCTCTGAGAAACTGGCAAACTGATTTCCAGGGTGTTTATACAAGTTTTCATTCCCACCAGCAGTGGAGGAGTGTTCCTCTTTCTCCACATCCTCGCCAGCATGTGCTGTCTCTTGTATTTTTTTATCTTAGCCATTCTGAAGGGTATAAGATGGAATCTCAGAGTCATTTTGATTTGCAATGAAGTACCAACTTATTGCTTAACCTCCATGTAGTGGCTTTTCGTTCAGGCCTTACAATCAGCCTGACATCTCCTTTTGTACTGAAATATGCATAACATAAAATCTACCATGTTTTCTATGATTTATTTTAGTAATGGTGATGAAGCACAAGGATCTAAGCACAGTAGACAAGCACTGCACCAATGAGCTATAACTTCACCACCAGCATCTACCTCTAAAATGCACAGGTCCACATTTGATTCCACCATTGCCATGAACCCTCTCCAGAACCTATTCATATCATCCCAGAGCCATTATTCCCTCCCCATACTCATTTTAATTCTTAGTATATTTTCTGTCTAGAAATTGGACTTCTTTGAATGCTTTATAGAAATTGAGTCATACAGTACTTTTTTTTAGTACCTGGCTTATTTCACTGAGCATCATATTTTCCTTAGTCATCTCTGTTACAGGACATGTCACAGTTCCCTTCCTCTTAGTTCTTTTGAGAAACATATTGTGGTGGTTTGAATAAGAATGGTCCTCAGGAGACCTCTGCCTGGGCCAGGGCTCCATAGCCAAATAGCACTGGGAGAAAGCTAGCCTCCCAGGAGTGTGGGCAAGCCTGTCTGCTCAGAGAGACCTACCTGGAATACCCAGGACACAGGGATTGACAAGTGGGCTCCTGGTTTCTTTCAGTGGCCTGGAGGTGGGTCCTGTGACACACAGGGCTACATATTCAAATAGTTCCAGGAGAGAGCTGGTATCCCAGGAGTGCTGAAATACCTTCAAGCACAGGCAAGACCACCACTTCTTTTCAAATTCGCTGGACCAAGAGGGACCCTAGCAGAGCCATCAGGACACAAGAAACAAGGGACAACTGGGAACTAGATCCTTCTGGTTTCTGTTTGCACCCCAGAGCTGACCCTGTACCACAGCTCTCGAAACACAAATTCCTATCAGAGAGAACTGGTCTACAAGGAGTATTGACACCTAGGCTTGCAGGAAAGACAAGCCACAATCAGAGAGAGTAAGATCAGGTAACACCAGGGATAACCAGATGGTGAAAGGCAAGGGCAAGAACATAAGGAACAGAAACCAAGGCTACTTGGCATCATCAGAACCCAGCTCTCCCACCACAGCAAGGCCTGGATACCCCAACACACCAGAAAAGCAAGACTCAGACTTAAAATCACATCTTGTGATGATGATAGAAGATTTTAAGAAGGAAATAAATAACTCCCTTAAAGAAATACAAGAGAACACAGGTAAACAACTAGAAGCCCTTAAAGAGGAAACACAAAAATGCCTTAAAGAATTACAGGAAAACACAAATGGGCAGAATTACAGGAGAACACAATCAAACAGATGAAGGAAATGAACAAAACCATCCAGGAACTAAAAACAGAAATAGAAACAATAAAGAAATCACAAAGGGAGACAACCCTGAAGTTAGAAAACCTAGGAAGGAAATCAGGACTCATAGATGCAAGCATCACCAACAGAATACAAGAGATGGAAGAGAGAAACTCAGGTGTGGAAGATACCATAGAAAACATTGACACAACAGTCAAAGAAAATGCAAAATGCAAAAGGCTCCTAACCCAAAACATCCAGAATATCCAGGATCCAATGAGAAGGCAGAAGCTGAGGATAATAGGTATAGAAGAGAGTGAAGATTCCCAACCTAAAGGAACAGTAAATATCTTCAACAAAATTATAGAAGAACCTCATAAAACTACAAAGCTTCTGTAAGGCAAAGGACACTGTGAATAGTGCAAAACGGCAACCTACAGATTGGGAAAAGATCTTTACCAATCCTACATCTGATAGGGGGCTAATATCCAAAGAATACAAAGAACTCAAGAAGCTAGACTCCAGAGATCCAAATAACCCTATCAAAAAATGGGGAACAGAGCTAAACAGAGAATTCTCAACTGAGGAAACTCGAATGGCCGAGAAGCACCTAAAGAAATGTTCAACATCCTTAGTCATTAGGGAAATGCAAATCAAAACAACCCTGAGATTCCACCTCACACCAGTCAGAATGGCTAAGTACAAAAACTCAGGTGACAGCAGATGTTGGCAAGGATGTGGAGAAAGAGGAACACTCCTCCATTGCTGGTGGGAATGCAAGTTGATACAACCTCTCTGAAAATCAGTTTGGCAGACTCTCAGAAAAATGAACATAATACTACCTGAGGACCCAGCTATTCCACTCCTGGGCATATACCCAGAAGATGCTCCAACATGTAATAAAGACACATGCTCCACTATGTTCATAGCAGCCATATTTATAGCCAGAAGCTGGAAACAATCCAGATGTCCCTCAAAAGAGGAATGGATACAGAAAATGTGGTACATTTACACAATGGAATACTACTCAACTATTAAAAACAATGATTTCATGAAATTCGCAGACAAATGGATGGAACTTGAAAATATCATCCTGAGCGAGGTAACCCAGTCACAAAAGAATGAACATGGTATGTACTCACTGATAAGTGGATATTAGCCCAAAAGTTTGGAATACCCAAGAGTCACTTCCCAGCAACAGTAGTACTGAATGTGAGGTCCCAGATGGAGGACGTGAAAAAAGGACTGAAGCAGCTGTGGGAGTTGGCAGTCCCATGGAGGGAGCAACAGTGTTAACTGGCCTGACCTCCCGATGCTCCGGGAGACTGGATCACCAACCAAAGAATACACATGGAGGGCCCCAAGGTGCTGGCCACATATGTAGCAGAGGAGGTTCTTGTTATCCATCAGGGGGAGGAGAGGCCCAAGGGCCTGAGGGTATTAGATGCCCCAGTAGAGGAGAATGCCAAGGAGGGAAGATGAGAGTGGGTGGGTGGGTGGGTAGAGGCAGGGGGAGGAGGAGGGAATAGGGAGTTTCCAAAGGGGAGATCTGGAAAGGGGGAAACATTTGAAATCTAAATAACTTATCAGAAAAAAAAAAGAATGGTCCTCATAGGCTCGTATATTTGAATGCTTACTCACCAGGGAGTGGAACTCTTTGGTTAGATTAGAAATATTAGGAGGTATGGCCTTGTTGGAGTAGGTGTGTCACTGGAGATGAGCCTTGAGGTTTCAAAAGCCCACTGTAGGCCTATTGCCCTGCTCCTTCTCTCTGCCTACTAATCAGGATGTAGCTCTCAGCTGCCACTGTTCTCTTCATCATGATGATAATGGATTACATCTTTGAAACTTTAAGCAATCCCCAATTTTATGTTTTCTTTCATAAGATTTGCCTTGTGGAAGAGAGGCTCATGCACCCATGCCCTGGTCATGCTCATGCTGACCAACTCAGCTGCCATCAGGACCCAGGTCCAGCACTTTGAGTCAGTCCACCACAACAGCTACTCCATCTACAAGCTTCTGGAGTGAAGGATCTGGTGCTACAGACCTAGATGTTATTACTGAAAAAGGCCAGGAATGGCCAGCCCACCAACCATCCCCCTCCATGTAGATGCTGTGGCTGCAACCTGAGCTGCTTGCTTTGCTGGGAGACAGAGAGCCTAGGGCAGATGACATCAAGGGTGTGATAGCCTGAAAATCAAACAAAAACTTCCCCTAAATTCACTGCCTAAGCACAAGATCACCATGATTCTGGGCAACAGAAAGATTTCTGTGACAAGCCTCAGTGATGGTCCAGTATTTATGGTGGGTCAAAAACCAGAAACCTTGCACCAGACCAATGACTGGCTGCAGTGAACAGTTGCATATACAGCTTTTTGGACAAAAACATATACTGTGTGTCACACTACAGTTTCCGATACCACTATGATGAATGACTATGCGATAAAGAGGTGGAAAAGATGGAGGAATTGAGCAGTGAGTGGTTCTGAGCAATGACAGGATGTCCAACATGAACAGTGGTTTGTGTTCTGGACTGGACTGCTTTGAAAAACCTCTATAGTCTGTGCTGTCTCTGGAGGCCACTTTGGTATCCGTGATCTGCTGTTCTAGGTCATGTTGAAGCCGGAGACTCATGTGGATGTCTGTGATCTGATTGCAGCAGACGTTTGTGTTGAGGCCTATGGCCTGTGTTAATACCAAATGCCATGTAGATGCCCATGGTCTGTGCTACAGCTTGAAGCCATGTTAATGTGAATGGGCTGAGCCACCACCTGAGAACATGTTCACATTCCTGGCCTGTGCTGCTGCTGAGGGTTGTGATGGTGTCCTTAGTGTTAAAGTAGAGGGTTGTGTTGATGTTATGGTGTACTGTCACCAAAGACCATACTGAGGCCCATGGTATGTACTGACACCAGAGACCATGTGGATGTCAATGGTCTGTGCTGTTGCCAGAAACAATGTGTAAATTCCTGACCCATGCTCCTGCTGAGTATAAAAGTCAAGGAAGCTACTTTTACATGGTATTTATTACTGCAGAGTCACAGTTGAGAAAGACAGACATAGAAGGCTTCTGTGACAACCACTATCCCCCACCCCCTACCCCCAAATGTAACAAGCTAGAGAGAAAGCTATCAAAGAAAATCTTAAAAATTGTGATAAAGATGCTGAAGTGTAGCTCCCCACAGTTAATGGCTTCTGGAGGGCATCTGGATAGGGAAGGTTTCAGTTTTCTTTTTTATTCCTCCATTGGATATTTTCTTTATTTACATTTCAAATGTTATCCCCTTTCTCAGTTCTACCCCCCTCCCGGAAACCTCCTATCCACCCCATCCCCTTGCTTCTATGAGGGTGTTCCTCCACCCATCCACTCACTCAGACCTTCCCGCCCTCCATTCCTCTACACTGGGGCATCTATCAAGCCTTCATAGGCCCAAGGACCTCTTCTCCCATTGATGCCTGACAAGGCCATCCTCTGCTAAATATGCAGCTGGAGCCATGTGTAATCCTTGGTTTGTGGCTTAGTCCCTAGGATCTATTGGGGGGATCTGGTTGGTTGTTCTTCCTATGGGGTTGCAAACCCCTTCTTCTTCTTCAGTCCTTTCTCCAACACCTCCATTGGGGACTCCACGCTCAGTCCAATGGTTGGCTGCCAGTATCTGCCTCTGTATTTGTCAGGCTCTGGCAGATCCTCTCAGGAGAAGACAGCTATATCAGACTCTTTTCAGCAAGCACTTCTTGGCATCCACAATAGTGTCTGGGTTTGGAGGCTGTATATGGGATGGATCCCCAGGTGCGGCAGCCTCTGGATGGCCTTTCCTTAAGTCTCTGCTCCACACTTTGTCTCCAGGATTCAGTTGTCTTTAAGGGGCTGGCCATGGGAAGTTTGACCATGCTCCAATAAGTATATATGTGTTTTTACTTCTTTTTCTTCCCTTTTTGGGGGAAAGAGGGCGGGGGTGGGGGAGTAAGTTCCCAGGAGACGTGAGGATGCTGGGATTCGTGATGTGAACTTCCCAAGTAATCAATAAAAATATTTTGAAAAAATATTGCCTTGGGCATGATGTCTCTTCACAGCACAAGAAAAGTAACTAAGACAGATGTGGTACTAGAAACATGGCTGCTGTGTTGTTTTTAATTGAGGAAGACCATTACAGCCAATAGTAACTGTAATTGAAAAGTGATTACCTTGGAAGTGAACTCTTCAGTCCCAATGACCACAGCTTGCAAAAAAGACCATAGGAGGGGCTCAAAAGATGGCTCAAAAGTTAATGGCATTGGCTCCCAGTTTGATTTTCAGCACCCACATGATGGCTTACTCTAATTCTAAAGTATCTGATGCCCTCTTCTGGCATCCTCAGGTACTGCACACATGAAGTGTACAGACCTGCATGCAGACAAAACACTCATACTCTAAAACAGAAATAAATAAATCTAGCCAGGCATGGTAATTCGTGCCTTTAATTTCAGCACTCAGGAGGCAGAGGCAGGCAGATCTCTGTGAGATCAAGGCCTACTTGGTCTACAGAGTGAGTTCCAGGACAGCCAAGCTTAAACAGAGAAACCCTGTCTCAATATATGCATACATACATCATTTTAAAAAATGGCAAGTTGAACAGGAGTCCTTAGGTCAGGGAACCTCCTGATTCTGTACATTTGCATCTGTGCAAGGCATAGACCTAAGCATTCAGGGACAGGCCTTCTGCCGGAAGCCTTATCTAATCAGTCCAACTCAACACATATTTCTCAAGTGCTGATATAGAATGAATTTTCAGTCATGTAGCACTAGGCAACTTAAGCCAACCAGTGTGGTGTGCTCATTTGCAGAAGGCAGGAAAGAGAGAGCAGCTGCTGTGGAGCAACTGCATACAGTCTCCTATCATCTTCATTTGGTGGCCACCATTACTAAACCCAACTGACAAATGAGAAAAAGAAGGTTCAGGGAATGTAGAATGCCTTATATGGCTTTATGACTATGACCATGTAAATGTAAGATTTGAAGATAGTTTTGCCTAACTCCAAGGACTATGTCTTTTCAAACTCATACTTGACTGTAGACCTGGTAATGTCTTATTTAATCTCTTCTGATTTTACAGATGAAAATTCCCACTTTAGTGACCTTCACACTTTCTAACATAGTGCTAAGGTACATAGTAGGTGTTTTCTAAGATGCTTCCTTAAAAATACTACATTTATTTCATTGGGGGCATGCAACAGTATACATATATAAGTCAATTTTCACCACCCACCACGTGAGGCCAAGAATTGAACTCAGATTTTTAGGCATAATAGCAAGTATCTATATTTGCTAAGCCAGCTTTCTGGACCCTGTGCTTCATAGTTCAATGTGTCTAGCTTTTTTCTTGGGTCTGATGTAGCAATATTTATGGCCTGGTGGCACATGGCACTGTTGATAATAAAAGTAGGCCAGGCTTCTGGCTAGCATGTAGTGACTGATGTGACTTAGTTCATTTTCTCAGCGCTTTTCATATCTCCCCAAATGCAAAAGTTTCAAAACTAACAAGTGAATGTTCCATTTAAAAGGTTCAAAGTTAGTACACGTAATTGCACATGCCTGGGCAGTTTTAGCCCACTTAGACTTATGGATCTATAATTGCTTTTTTCAGTTACTGTTATATTCTATTTTCCAATCCATTTTGTATAAAGTTTTAACTGATTTCTGTTTAACTTACAAAGTGCTGTTATATTAAGGGCTTTTAGCCTTGCCTTAACAGTAGAGCATACAGGTACTTCCATGTTTTGCTAGCACTGTGAATAATTTATTAATTTAAAATACCACAGTTGCAAAAACAAAGTAAAGCCTTAAATTAACTCCTCTATAGAATCACACTGTAAATGATTAGAGCACTTAACCTCACCAAAAAACAAAACAAAACAAAAAAACAAACAAACAAAACTTCAGCTCATGAGAAATGACTCATAAGATGTTGACTTGTTTTTAAGATTCTTACTATTCAGAAAACCTTAGCTCTTAAGTATTTCAGCATCCTTCACTGACTCCCAGACAAACTGAAATTGAGAGCATGTATCACACAGCCTGAAAAGCAAGGCTCAGAACGATAGTGGATGAAGGTGTAAGACAGGACTCCTGAGGGACACTGCAAAATATCACCTCTCCTGTGGCCTGTCCTGGGCCTCCTCCCTGGCAGTGACTGGCAGGTGGCCTGTGCTCCGGCTCCCAGGCAACCTTCGAGCAGGCAAGTAGGAGGCACCAGCTTGGGGCCAGGGCCAGCAACCCCTGCCCCACAGGGACACTGATGGTCACAGGGCATGCCTCCCTGGCACACGGACAGGGAGTGCTGTGAGCAGCCTTGGGCAACCCCAGCCATAGAGGCAGGGGCCCCAGGTTTGCAGCAGCAACTGGAGCATCAAGAGTAGCTTCAGCCCGATTCCTCGCTCCTCAATAACTTGCTCATCTGCCCTCCTGCACTGGGTACCATGTTGCCAAGCTGAGCTGGGTCAGGGCATGGCCCTGGGGGGCAGCCTGAACTGGACCCAGAAGGTGCGGCTCTAGGGGTGTTCTCCCTCTCCCACTGTCCGGAGGGCGAGAGGGTGGGGTCCCAGGCAGTGGTAATGTTGAGCCCCATTTTGACCCTGGTTTGGGCCTTGAGGACAAGCCCAAGCCTGGCTCAAGTTCTGAGACCTGTCTCAGTCACTTCCGTATAGGGGTGAGTCAGCAAGACCTGTTTGGTTCTCCCTCTGCCTTGCCATTGCTGATGTGGAGCTTTGCTATTGGCCCTGTCAGTTACCCCTTTCCCCTCATCCTATGTCATCTCTCCCCATACCTAAGTGCCCACCCCCTTTGCCTTCTTATAAGCCAGGGGCTGATAAGATAAAGTTGAATTCCTGCTTAGACAAGACTCCTGGCCTGGTGTGTTTCTTTTGGGCCATTGACACTCACCATCCCATTCAGCCCCAGACAGACTCTGCTGGACCGGGTTCTCTCCTCTCACCTAGACCTGCCAGCAAGGAACCAACACTCTCCAAGTCTGTTCCTCAATCTACAAAATGTGAATCTCAAAACTAAAAAGGCTCTGACATCGCTACTAGGTTTCTGTTATGAAGTTTAAGAGTATTAGGATCAAGTCCAGTTGTCCTCAAAATTTTATGTTCATAGCCTCTTTTATTGTTATAAATTTTTGTGTGTGTAACCATAGGGGACTATAAGATTCTAAACAATACCAAACAAGCTGATAAAAGCTATAGCACACCAAACTTTGAGAAGACTGTGGCTGCTTCTGGCTATATAAGAATTCTTAGTCATCTGTAGACATTGGGTTGTGCTTCAGCTCTGGGGGACTATGAGGAGAATAGCTGCCTGCCCTGTCCAGAGTCCATACACACCAGAACCAAAGGCTCCACTTGTACCCACACAACACTGGCTTCCTTTGGTTTAGACCCAACATTACATTGCATATGCTTTACTTCATTTTTCAGATCAGGTACTTACTTTTTCAATGTTTTTCATTCAAGAGATAGGTAGAAGTAGAAAGAGGAGCCAGGAGCCACTGGAGTGATTTGGATGAGAGATGATAACTCCAAACAGGATGGTAGCATGAGGTAGAACTATTTAGAAGAAAATTCAGACAAAATTAGTTGATGAATTGGATCTATATTTAGGGTATATAAAGGGGATGCCAGTTCAATTATAAACCTGTGGCCATTCTGATGGCACCAGGGCATCTTTCATTTGTATGTGACTGGCTCAGATGTGCTCCTAACACTGACCCTAGCACTTTACTTTGGAATGACCCCAGAACCAATGAGAGGCCACTGCATAATACTTATTCAGTGGTTCTTTTGGTGAAATGAAATGAGAAATGAGTCAATTTAATCTTAGGCCCACAAATATGACCTGGGCTTTATTTTGATAGCTGATGTCCCAGATTTCATCAATTCAATCATGGCACGCCAAGCACTGGGGTTGAAGTAGACATCAACTGAATTTAATTAATAATGTCTTAGAAACACACTAAAAATAGCACACAACCCATTATAAAGTTGGCTCTATTATGATCACCCATACAAAGAGATCAGATAACGCTTACTATAGATGCTATGAAATATGACTACCATTTCTACCAAACCTTTGAAATTGCAAACTGTTGTGAGTAATCCAATCAAGATGACAAAATCTTTGGGACAAAAATATATAGCAAAGCTGAGTTATAAATGTGTTTCTTTGCAGGAGAAAAATTTGAACATTTTAGTTGGGTCTTGAATTACATGTGTTTCACAAAAATTGAAAACATTATTAATGGATAAGGAATTGTAAGCTTTCATTCTGGGATAAACGTCACTAAATTAATCAAGGACAAAGAACCCCACATATTATTGATACACTAGACACAATTCTGAGTAGATCCACACTTGTGTCAGAACAGGAAACTTTTCAAAAACTTTGGAACTACTTTCCATGTTATATTTTGTTAGAAGAAGAGGTTGAGAAGGAGAAAGAAAAAGGAGATAGGAGAGGGAATTCTAGAAATATCAACTACAAACTTTTCTGTTCTTCACTGGCTTCAGACTCAGATTAAAAGCCAGTGAAAATACAACCATCTTAATAAAACTTTGGAAGACAATTGTTTTTGTTTGGTTTTGATCCTGATAGTTGGTCTAATTTGTTTTTGCAATTGCCAATTGCCTCCAGGGCTCCCTTGTATAAAACCAAAACAAATTGCTCCGGTAAATGACAGGCTGACACTTTCATATTCCTGATTCAATTGGCATTAGTCATATTTCCCTATTGCAAACATCCATGTTTTCGTGACAAGTGCTTCATATTAGTTTTAAAAGTGGGTTCAGTGATGTCACAATTTTTCATTTCCTTCATTCCTGAAGCAAACACTCATTCCCTATAGAGAAAAGAGATACATTTCACCAGATAATTACTGTTGTTTATTATAGATTCAGAAAGAACAATATCTTCTTTTTAGCATATGCCCCTAGTTCATAAAGAAGATGAATAAAATATTAAGTAATAATGAAGGAGTTATTATTATACTGAGTCACTCTTTTATTTACTGCTATGGGTATGTGGTAGGAAATAATGTTCAAAATAGATAGACAAGGTCTTCCTGGGACATGTGTAGCTAATCTCTAATATTCAACAACCGTTATGGACGTAATCTCAGCCTCCAGTAGGGGACCATTTCAGAGTCACTGAATTTCTGAAGTTATGAAAAATAAATAAAGGAGGGATATCACAGATACAAAAGGTCATCAGGCATACTCCGGAAGAAAGCTTGTATAGAAAAATGGATTCTGCAAATACAAAGAATGTTGTTTCTTTTTTAGTTTGCTTCAGAAGATGCCAATTAAAATAACAGAGAGGCTTCTTTGTGTGGGTGCTAGCACAGCAATGTCTTCTCCCAGCTCTCCAGTTAATGTTTTCTGACAACCCTAAGTTTTGAAGAGGGTATGAGGAAAGAGGAATCTTTATGCACTGCTGGTGGAAATGTACCCCACATCCTGTATGTCTTGGTCATGGAAACCTAACTGAAGCTACAAGGAAACGAAGAAAGGGCAGATTCAAATATAGAAAAGCAGCCTGGAACTCGGCGAGTTTATTTTATACATCTGAATAAAGACAGGGGCTTATATAGCTGAACAAGGAGGCAGGTTTAACTAATCTGGGTTTCAGCTCAGACTGGTCAATCATTCACAAACACTCATACTTGTACCAGAGGAAGGACCTAACAATTCCCTGAGTTTGACCCAAGTAAAGCTTTGCCAGTTCCTGTGAGTCTGAAGTATTAGGGTTCTTGGCATAACTGTGCTCAAGGAAACAACAGACATTCACCCAGGACTTCATCAGCTTCTTACACATTTACTCAGGGCCTCCTCTACTCCCCACAGTACCCCAAGACAGTAACTATGGAAATCAGTGTGAATGTTGTTTTTTAAAAAACTAGAAATAGACCTACTGCGTGATTCAGCTCTCCCACTCCTGGACATACACAAAGGACTCAACAAACCACAGAGATACCTGCACATTAATCTTTATTGCTGCACTATCCACAGTAGCCAGAATAAAGAAGCAGCCTAGATTTCCATCAACAAATGAGTGGATAAAAAAATGGAGTACAGAGAGAAAATTGAGTATTTCTCATCTATAAAGGAATATAGAATTCTAAAATTTTCAGGAAAATTGATGAAACTTTAGGTCATTGTCTTAAGTAAAATAAACCAGGCTCACACAATTACCATGTTTTATCTCCTATGTATGTGTACATATATGAAAAAGTTATGCTTTAGCTCTTATATATGTGTACATACATGCGGGAAGTATGAGTATAGGTCAAGAAACTAAAAAAGAGACAATGAGAAGGGAGAAGTCTTTTTTTTAAATTTTGTATTGGTTATTTTGTTTATTTACATTTCAAATGTTATCCCCCTTCCTGGTTTCCTCTCTGAAAACCTGCCATCCAACTCCTCTTCCCCTGCTTCCATGAAGGTGCGCCACCACCTACCCACTCCTGCCTCACTACCCTAGCATTCCTCTATGCTGGGGCATCAAGCCTTCACAGGACCAAAGGCCCCCCCTCCCTTTGATGTCAGATAAGGCCATCTTCTGCTACATATGCAGCTGGAGCCATGGGTCCCTCCATGCGATACATATACACAATGAAGTACTACTCAGCCATTAAAAACAATGACTTCATGAAATTTGCAGACAAATGGATGGAACTTATCATCCTGAGTGAGGTAACTCAGTCACAAAAGAACACACATGGTTATGTACTCACTGATAAGCGGATATTAGGGAAAAAAGCTCAGAATGCCCATGATACAACTTACAGACTATATGAAGCTCAAGAAGAAGGAAGACCAAAGTGTGGATACCTCAGTCCTACTTAGAAGGGGGAACAAAATAATCAAGGGAGGTAGAGGTTGGGCAGGATTTGGGAGGAAGAAGGAGAGGGGAGGAAAAAGGGGGTAGGATTAGGTGTAGGAGAAGACTGGGGAAATGTACAGAGGGTCAGGAAATTGAACAGAGGTGTGTAGTAATGGGGGATGGGTTGCTGGGGTAGCAACCAGAAAGTCCCAGATGCCAGGAAAGCAAGAACTTCCCAGGACCCCATGGGGATGGCATTAGCTGAAATACCCCACAATGAGGAGGGAGAACCTGTAGAGGCTGTATCCAGATGTTAGGCATACCCCTCCCCAGGTTGAGGGATGGGGCCACCCACCCATCTCCAAATTTTTAACTCAGAATTGCTCCTGTCTAAAGGAAATATGGGGACAAAGAGTGGAGCAGAGACTGAGGGAAAGGCCAACCAGAGACTGCCCCATCTAGGGATCCATCCCATATACAGTCACCAAACCCAGACACTATTGCTGATGCCATGAAGTGCTTGGTGACAGGAGCCTGACATGGATGTCTCCTGAGAGGCTCTGCCAGAGCCTGACAAATACAGAAGCAGAAGCTCACAGCCAACCATTGGACTGAGCAAGGGGTCCCCAATGGAGGACTTAGAGAAAGGACTAAAGGAGCTGAAGGGGTTTGCAACCCATAGGAAGAACAACAATATCAACCAACCAGACCCCCCGCGCCGAGCTCCCAGAGACTAAACCACTAACCAAGGAGTACATATGGAGGGACCCATGGCTCCAGCCACATATGTGGCAGAGGATGGCCTTGTCAGGCATCAATGGGAGGAGAGGCCCTTGGTCCTGTGAAGGCTCGATGCCCCAGTGTAGGAGAATGCCAGGGTAGTGCAATGGCAGTTTAGGGGAATTTGAGGTCCTTGAGGTAGAAATGGGTGAGTGGGAGGAGGAGCATCCTTATAGAGACAGGAGGAGGGGGATGGAATAGGGGGTTTCTGGGAGGGGGAAAACCAGGAAAGGGGATAACATTTGAAATGCAAATACATAAAATATCCAATAAAAAAGAAAAAAATAAAGAGATATTGAGTAGAAAATTGCATAATTGTTTAATGTACAAACCCATTGATCCAAGGATCCCCATTTTCTCTCTCTCTCTCTCTCTCTCTCTCTCTCTCTCTCTTTCTC
>JADRCH010007280.1:80668-148639 GCA_019843965.1 Rhynchomys soricoides
TCTCTCTCTCTCACACACACACACACACACACACACACACACACACATAGAAGAGAAAGTGGGGAATTAGCCTTGAATATATTGGTTCAGGAGACAACTACCTGAACCAAACACTGACAACTCCAGCACTAAGATCAACAATTACTAAATGATACCTCATAAAACTGAAAAGCTTCTGTAAGTCAAAGGACACCATCAAAAAGACAAAATAGCAGCCTACAGAATGGGAAAAGATCTTCATCAACCCTACATCCAACAGAGGGATAATATCCAAAATATGTAAAGAACTCAAAAAGATAGACACCAACAAACCACTTGGACTTGAGTTTTGTACATGGTGATAGATATGAATCTATTCTCATTCTTCTACATGCAGACATCCAGTTAGACCAGCAGCATTTGTTGAAGATGCTCTTTTTCCATTGTATAGTTTTGGCTTCTTTGTCAAAAATCAAGTGTCCAATTAAAAAATGGGGCACAAAGCTAAACAGAGAATTCTCAACAGGGGAATCTCTAGTGGCAAAGAAGCACTTAAAGAAATGTTCATGGCCCTTACAAATACAAATCAAACTGACTCAGATTCCATCTTACACCCTTCAGAATGGCTACAATCAAAAACTCAAGGGACAGCACATGCTGGCAAGGATGTGGAGCAAGGGGAACACTCCTCCATTGCTTCTGGGATTGCAAACTTGTATAGCCACTTCAGAAATCAATTTGTCTCTTTGTCAGAAGGTTGGCAGTAGTTCTATCTCAAGACCCAGCTATACCACTCCTGGGCATATACCCAAAAAATATCCCAATATACCACATGGATACTTGCTCAACTACATTCATAGCATCTTTATTCATAATAGCCAAAATTTGGAAACAACCCAGATGCCCCTCAACCAAATAATAGATAAAGAAAATGTGGTACATCTACACAATGGAATATTATTCAGCTAGTACAAACAGGCAAATGAATGGAACTAGAAAATATCATCCTGAGTGAGGTAACTCAGACTTAGAAAGACACACATGGTATGTACTCACTTATAAGTGGATACTAGCCATAAAGTACAGGATAACCATTCTATATAATCCACAGACCCAAAGAAGCTAAGTAACAAGAAGGACCTAAGGAGAATGCTTGAATGTCACTGAGAAGAGGAAATAAAATAGACATGGGGGTGGATGGAAGGAGGGAACTAGGTGGGAGACAGAGTGGGGAGGGGTACAGGAAGGGTCAAGTATGAGGAGGAAAGAGGGTGAGAGAAGTGGGAGAGCAAACTGGGATTGGTGGGAGGAGGCATCTCTCTGGGACCAGCTAGAAACCTAGGACAAGCGAAACTCCCGGAACCTAAGAGGGTGACCCTAGCTAAGACTCCTAGCAATGGGGAATATGGAACATAAAACAGCTACATCCTATAACAAGAAAAGACTTCCAGTGGAGGGATGGGGACACCAAGCCAGCCACAAAATCTTAGATCTACAAATTTTCCTGACTTCAAGATGTACAGGGATAAAGATGGAGCAGAGACTGAGGGAACAGCCAACCAGTGACAGGCCCAACTTGAGACCCATGGCATGAGAGGGCCTACCCCTGACTCTATTAATGATATTGTCTTGTAGACGAGAACATAGCATAGCTGTCCTCTGAGAAGCTTCATCCAGCAGCTGATGGAAACAGATGCAGAGACCCACAGTCAAACATTAGGTAGAGCTTGAGGAATCTTGTGGAAGAGGGGGAGGAAAGATTGAAGGAGCTAGGTGGGTCAAGGACATCACAAAAAAAAAACCTTCAGAATCAACTAACCTGGGCCCATAGGGTCTCAGAGAGACTGAATCACCAATCAAAGAACCTGCATGGGATGGACCTAGGTCCTCTGCACATAACAGAAGCACAGCTTGGTCTTTATGTAGGACCCCTGAAAGCAAGACTAGAAGCTCTTTATGACTCTCTTTCCTGATTTTGGACCCCTTTCTCCTAACTGAGCTGCCTTTTCTGGGCTCAGTATGAAAAGAGATACCTAGTCCTCCTTCAACTTGATATGCCAAAGCAGGTTGATATCCATGGGAGTCCTCCCTCTCCCAGGGGAAAAGGAAGAGGGGATGGGAGTTGTGAGGGAGGGACTGGGAGGAGAGGAGGGAGGGGAAGCTGCAATTGGGATGTAAAGTAAATTAATTAATTAATTTAAAAGATTTAAAGAATAAATAATTGCTGCTTGCTAATAGCTCAGGGACAATTGGAATGTTCCTGGACTGGCAATGAAATGACTGAAGAAGTACAAGTGATTCTGGTCGAGGGTCACTGAAAGAGAGAGAGAGAGAGAGAGAGAGAGAGAGAGAGAGAGAGAGAGAGATTGCCTTCACACTTGCTATATAGCTGAGGATCACCTTAAGCTTCTGATTCACTGATCTCTGCCTCCCAAGTGATGAAGACTACAGGCTTATTCCACTGTATCCAGTTATATTATATGGTGTTCAGGATCAAAGCCAGGGCTTTGGGCATGACAGGTATGCATTCCACCAACTAAGTCACAAGGCTTACATTTTTAAATTGCAGTTGTTTTCCGTGGAACATAGCCTTTGAGTGGAGTCTGTAGTTTCACAATATAGACTGTGCCTCTAATGGCATTAGATTTGCATTTTCTCTAGGTAGTTTTCCAGGATCAGTTTTGCACAGCATACATTAATCAATAAGCAGAAGTATTAAACTAAGAAAGAGAAGCTGAAATTCCCCCTTGTAGAGTGCAAAGTAGATCATGGGTGCCATCTAAAAAGCAAGAAAGAGAAACATGTGTAGTAGGGATTTGAGGTCATGTTATAAAATCAACTAAAGAAATTATGGTTATCCCTATGCGATGGTTAATCGTAGGATCACCATGGATGTATACTTCTGGGTTGGTATAAGCATGTTTCCAGGGATGTTGAACTGATCAAGAGTGAAGATCCACCTTGAATGTGAATGCCAACATCCCATGTGCTGGATACCCAGTCCCGATCAAAAGGAGAAAGCAAGCTGAGAACATGAATCCATCTGCTCCTGCTTCCTGACTGGGAACAGAATGTAAGCTCACAATCCTGCTGCCCCATGAACCTTTAAACAATGAACTAGTTGCCCTTCAGTTGCTGGCATCAAAGCTTGATGTTGGTGCAGTGGGAGAGGGTCTTTGGGAGTTGCAGGGCAATTACATGGGGTACAGCTATATATTGCAGCAGATTCACTTTGATGGCTTTCTGGATGAACTAAGCAAAAAGGCTGCCTACAGCTAACAAACACGCCTAGTGAGATGCTCACCTGCAACATATCTAACTCAAAGGCCACAGTTTTGCACTAAAGCCACAGGGCTGAATTCTACATGACTTTATGTTTTCAATACTTCAGTGCCAGTTGTCCGCAGTCCTTGAATAGGCTCTTCTTACACAATACTGTGTCAAACATGTGCTCATTCCACCGTCATTCTTCCTTTCCCTGATTCCAGCAGATGTGCAGTCAACAAATACTCTTTTCATGCCTGTTATATGCTTTGTACTGTGCTCCCAACTCCCCCCCCCAAATTCTAATTGTAGATCAAAAGTGAATGTTGAAGAGACACTTATTGAGATATTGTTCCTATGTGTGTGTTCCATCCTGCCATACCTCACTACTTCATTTCACTTTGACCTAGTCGCTCATGCCTCATGCAGGCCTCTTTCCTCTTCCTTCATTATGCTACAATCCATGCAAAATAACTGTCATCTGCCAGATAACTGCCAGATTTACATCCAGATGCTCAATACCACTTGAACTTGAAGGCACCAAACAGAAGGGTCTCTGCAGATAAAAAAGTGTTTATTGAGACTGGAGGAATGTCTTAGTGGTTAAGAGCACTGGCTGCTCTTCCAGAGGACCTGGGTTCAATCCCAAGCACTCACATGGAGGTTAACAATTGTCTGTAACTGCACTCCAGGGGATCTGACGCCCCCTTCTGGTTTCCATAAGCACTGCACACAGGTGGCACATAGACATACGTGTGGGCAAAATGCCCATACGCATAAAAATAATTTTTAAAGCACTTTTAAAGAAGGTGTTTCTTTGGATTGACCCAAACCCTACTTTCCCTTCACTTGGGACACAGATAGGCCATTTACCAACATGGCTGTCAAGAACATTTGGTGCACGAAACAATGTGGCAACTTTCTCTCGTTTACCTGACACTCAGGATAAGTTGCCGGAGGGAAACAAGGGGGAAAGTTTGCCTTCTTTCTTTTTCTTTCTTTCTTACTGTTTCTGTATAAATTACATTTAAATTACCTTCTGGGGAGGAATATAAATGAGGCCTAGGCGGCCCTCGTGAGTCATACTTTCACTGGGAAACAAAGCAGCCTCGATTTCAAAAAGCAATTGAATTAATTTTGTTAGGTGCTGTGGAAATAAGCTTTTAAAAAATGAATCCAAACAGTTGTATGCAATTGTCTAAAAATAAGTGAGCAACGTAAATTATTTTCTGGTGTGGAAATATGGAAACAGTAAATAACATAGAAAGATACTTTTAAATGTACAATAACAAACTCTGTGTATATTAAAGAGGGTGGAAGGCAAAGTAGCACCTTAGCTGGCTACGTGTTCCAGATAAAATCTAACTTGCTCTTTCAGGACAATGTTGGCATATAGGGATCCCTGTTCTGACCTATAAGGACAAGGTACATACATACTTACATACATACGTACACACACACATACATACATACATACATACATTCATACATACATTGCATGTCTTTGCATGCATACATTGCATACATACATTGCATGTATTTGAACTTCTCTTTATTCTGAGTTTTCATGTTCTGTATTTTTAAAACATAGATGAGTCTTGTAGCTATTTCCCAGAATTGACTGTCAAATTTAATAAATATAAAACCACTCTGTAGAATCAGGCATAGTGGTTTGCACCTCCAAATTTCAGCACTTGAGAAGTTAAAGTCCAAGAATTGTGAAATTGTCAATACCATCTTTAAAAAGTAGTGAGTTTCACAGGAGTCTGGGGTACAGGTAAGATTCTGTCCAAAAAAAAAATATCATAAATATGCTATTCTAGAAACATAAACATATAAACCCATTGTTTGTTGACTGGCAATATATTCACAAGGTTTAGTAGTTTAATAATAGTAACACCTTAAAAGCCACTTACCTTGGTAGCCTGGTGGAGGTGAATATAGGGTTTTTTATTCCACTATTAATTACTAACATTCACATCATAAAGTACACAGTAAGTATATATGTATCTCTACATGGATTACAAAATGAATACACATTAAAGAGACTGCAGCAAAGTTCAGGAGGTTTGGGAACTGGGATGAACCAAACCAGTGCCTGGAGGGAGTTGCTGCTGGGGCTAACAAGAGTCAGGGTTTGGGGAGGAAACACTTCTAGCTGCAGAGGAAAAGGCTGAAGTGTTCAGATCAGGAAGTGGGTCAGGAACAGAAAACAGACAGGTGAACAGGTGTAACAGCAGGCTTTCAAGTAGCTACCTCAACTGCAGACAAACAAGCACCATCCTGGAGTCCTCAGTCCTTGTGTGCCTTTATGCCTGTACCTAGATATAACCTGCTGTTTTCTTGGTCTGCTGTGTCTGATACGTTCTTGGGCCGCTTTCCCTGATATGATTTTAATATACCCAGTGTTTCCCCATAATCTCAATGTTCCCTACACTTACGTAGTTCCTTCCTTTCTATTCCCAGGAAAAATCCATTCATCATCCTGTGCCACATGGAGCTACCTGACCAATGGTGCAGTTTATGTGTGCATCCGGGGGCTCCAGACATTCTTCTCCCTCAAAATGGAGTCAAAGGATACTTTTAAAATGGAGATTCCTAAGGCAAGGCATAGCCTGGAAAAAACCCGCACTTTTTATATAATAACTTATAGTGGGACATAGCTTGAGCTCAGCAACCACCAGTTTGTAAATGGCTATAAGGCTGTGTTCATGTATGGCATTGGTTCAGTTAATCATGAATAACACTAGTTTTCTAAAGTAAAAAAAGTAACACTCTGAATTATGGTCTTTTATTTTAAAAATCTGCTTTATTTTCTTAACTATTAATTGAAAACATGGTTAGATATGAAGGACTTACTCCTGTACTCAAACTGCAGGTGCTCTAACTAGATCTATGCTCCAATGTGCCAAATGTTCAAAACATGCTATCCAACTGCTTCCTCTCTATACATTGCCCCTGGTGAAAGCACACATTATTTTCCCATTTCTCTTCCAGGTAATGGGCTGCTGGTTCCCTAAACAGTGTCCCCACTTCTCTTCTGGCCTCTACAATCTAATCTTTACTTTCATGCTTATACTTGGGGTAGGCACGCTCATCCATCTGTTTGTTCCCTTGTCCCTTTCCTTCCAACTGAAGCCTCTTTTTTTTTTTTCTTTTTTTGAGACAGGGTTTCTCTGTGTAGCCCTGGCTGTCCTGGAACTCACTCTGTAGACCAGGCTGACCTCGAACTCAGAAATCTGCCTGTCTCTGCCTCCCAAGTGCTGGGATTAAAGGCGTGCACCACTGCCCGGCGCCTTTCTTAAATTTAGGAAATCAGACCAGTTCTTCTGCCAGCCCCAGGACCATGTGACCATTTCGTGACAATAAGATTTAAGCAAGACTCACCTAGAAAGTTCTGATATACAATGTTCTTCTCCCTAAACCATTAACATTGTAGTACAATCTGGTTGGAATCACCTCTTCTCTCTGGGCTCTTCTGTTCACTGACAGGAAGCAGTCAGAAAATGTTGCTACAGGTTCAGAAAGTAGACAGTTCAGATACTGTAGTCCATTTAAAAATGTAAAAAGAAAGAAAGAGCAAATCACTTTCTTTGGACATTTATGGAACATGTTCTTTTACATACACTAACAGACACTAGAGACTTTCTTTTTGATCTTTCTACTGAAAAAAAGTTGAAAATATTTTCAACACATTAAAACTCATAAAGTGTTGACTATTCACACCAATTTGAGTGGTGGAGATGTCTTTCTCTGCCTGGGGCAGATACTCCTTTTTGTAAGCCCCTCCCCTGGAGACCCCCAGCAACCAGGCTCCACCCCTACACTACTCTGGCAGGACCTGACAACATCTAGTCCCTGTCTGAGTTCCAGTGGACAGTTCTCCACTCCGCAACCTGAAGATCCAATGGCCAGGCTCCAACACCCCAGATTCCCCTAAATGTCATAAAGGCAGGTATAATTACTCCAATCGCAGGACACTCTGGAAGTCTCCACCAATCCCCAACCCACAAGAAACCCTACACAAAACCCTGTGTTCTGCCCAGTTCTCTGCTGGTTCTCTCTAGAGCATAAGCAGTCACCTTCCTGGGGTTTCCTCCTAATAAATCTTCTTGTGAGGTTTGTTATAAGGTGTGACTTTGTGGTATTCCTTGGCTCCTGACTACCAGGATACCTTTCCATCAGAGCTGTAATGCTTGCAATGGGGGAACCTTTTCCGTGCTGGAGGAGAGCTGAAGCATGTCTATCAGAGAAGTCTTTGTCCCCAGAGCTGCAACACAAACAATAATCCAGTCAGCACCCCAGCACCCAAGTCCTCAATACCAGCTGTCACAGACGCACACATTTTATTAAATTTGACCTGTACAGGATTGGGCCCATCAACATCTTGTCATGGAGATGATGGGAACAGGCTCACAAAGCCTAACCTTTCCTGAGGATCTATGAACAATTTAAAAGTTGCTGTGGGAAGGAGAGATTTTCTTCAATGGTGCAGCCACTGATAAAGTACACATATTCACATAAATAACTTTTATGAACCTCAGGGAGTCACTAAAACTAAAAAAGGAATAAAAGTAGAAGGGGCTAATTGAGAAGGGGAAGTGGATCAGCAAGAATGAGAGGTGAAGTGGGCACTTAAAGGTGGCAAGCATGATCAAAATACATTATTATATGCATATATGAAAATCATAACGAAAATCTCCATTGTGTATAGTTAGCATAGGCTATAAAACATTTTAAGTTATGTTGCAAAATTTGCTTTTGATAGTTAGTCTCCGTCACACTCTGGATAATTCCATGGATCCTTGTAACTCTAAACAATGTACTGTATTATTTTATGTGTTTTGAATTTACATGAAAGGCACCCACCTCCACCATATGAAGCCCTCTGCCATATGAATGAAGCCCTTCCCCCTAAAGGAATTAACTTGCGTGTGACACACACAGAATTTACTCTTGTCTACACATCACTTAACATCTGTTGGAATATCACCCTTCCATGCCATTTATCATCTTCAGTGCGGGTGCCTCTGTGTTCCTGTACCCTGCTTTTCATGCTTCCCTAGCATTGAGGAGATAGACTTACTTTAAATTTCTATAAGGATACAAATATTTTATATATTAATATCCATATAGAAATTTAAAGTCTCATCTCCACAGCATCAGCTCCCCAGAAAATTGGCTCAAGAATTACGTAGTCTGAGGTGACGCTAGCAGAATCCAATTGCACAGAATTCTCCCCATGGAGATTTGGAATCAGTAAGTTTTGCTATTTATAGCCTCCAAAGCTTTGCTTTCATTAGATGAGTCAACAGATTGGTGGGCTGCCCTACGTGTTCACTTCCAACTATTCTGAAACATAGTTATGTACCTTTAGTTTGGCAGCCTTCCTGTAAACCTAATGAAACTTTTAGAGGGAAGGAAGTTCATGTTGCTGAAAGGTATCCTTTCACAACCTGTGGGTTGGGACACTTGGGTCAAAAGACCATTTCAGGGGGAGGGTGTATAGCAAATATCCTGCATCTCAGATATTTATGCTAGAATTCATAGCAGTAGCAAAATTATATTTATGAAGTAGCAATGAAAATAATTTTATGGTTGGGGTCACCAGTATATGAGGAACTGTATTAAAGGGTCACACCATTAGGAAGCTTGAGAGCCCCTCCTAGAAGTGAATTTCCAAAAGAGGGAAGCAGAAGCATCCTGGGTGGCTAGTGCATGAATGCAAGAGCTAATATCACCCCAAGAAAATTAAAGTAACTGACTCATTAGTCACCAGAGATTTTTATTCCAACAGTCATACATTACTGGTGGGATCATGGGGCAACGTCTTTCTACATAAAGCACTGTAAGAAAATGCTTTTTCCAGAACTAAATTACATAGCAACATAATTTACTATTGTCTGTAAAATGGGTTGAAAGACTTACATCCAATGAGTTTTACATCATAATATCCAAGTTGATGCCCGTTAAGTTAGGACATGAAATTTCTCCTATTTGGAAGAGTTCCTATAGACACCACACAAAGTTAAAAACATCTTGTTTACTGAGGACCAGGGGCAATAGGAGGTCATTTTTAACATATCTTCAAATATCCCCTTTTAATCCAAGAACTTAGCCATCTGGAGTCTTTGTACATGGCTTTTTCCAAATGAGGCTAACATTCTCCCAAAGTCATTGTCTCTAGGCATTCTTCTGTCAAAGGCTAAGCTAGCAAGAGAATATATTGAGAATTCAAAGGATGGAGCTATTTTCTTGGCATTTTCATGAGCTGACATAAGAACACCAAGAAGCTGTTTCTCCCTTTCCCCCTCTGGCCTTACCACCTGCACAATGAAGACTGACAGCAGATAATTTTGAGATTGTCACTTCCAGCTATGTATATTCATAATGTTTTCAAGAACACATAATATTATGGCTTAAAGCTTATACATAAATTTTCACCAAGTTATATTGATACACCATTTATTTCACAGAGGGAATATAAGCCTTGTGTTCTAGTCCCTTTCAGAATTTGGCAAGCTAGAGAAATAAATACAGCTTAAATGAAACACAAGTGATGATTGTTGTTCTTAAATTTTCCCTTGGTATATACTTTAATATACTTGGTAATACATTCTTGGTTGAAATAATGAGCAAAATGTGCAAAATTGATAGGCCTTATTTTTAAGAGCCAAACTCTGTGGTTTCCTTCCTAGTGATGTGCTTATTTAGTAATTAAAAAGCATTAATTTCACCATTCCCATCACTCCAAGTATCCACTTACAAAATGAAAACCTACAATTAATATATATGCATGTATAAGACTCTTGATCCACAAAGTATATGTGAAGACTATTTCACAATGTAAAAGAAGCTCCCTAAGCCCCCCCTTGAATTACGAGCCAATGATGACTAGCAACTGAATCAGTGGAAAATTACCTTGTGCATTCAATGCCTGAAATACTGCTCAAAAATGAGAGCAAATCAACAAAATAACAGGCCAGACTGAATCCACAGGACATAATATAGAAGAGGCACTTAATGAGCTGGGCAAAGGATGCTGCTTGCTCATCAGGTAAGGTGAATAAAAAGACCCTTTGCCCAAGCTGTTCGTGACGATGCTCTGCTAATTTTCTGAAAAAGAATCTATTTTGTGGTGAGTCACTGCCCTTTTACTGGCATTATTTTAATGATAGAAGATAGAAGAAAAGGTCACAATTTAGATCAATGCCATCTTTGCGTGACAGACTGGGTGAGTCACCAAATGAAATTAACAGGGAAGCGTAGCTTTTGCTGTCACTCTCCCTTGATACTCCCTGCAAATATATTCAATGTGATATTTGAAGAGATCTGGTTGCTAGGTATCCACCTCTTTCAGAGCTCTTCATTTCAACCTGGACACAAAATATGGAAAATTTTCAAGATAAATGTATCACGAGGCATCCAAAGGCTCAGATGCCTGAATGTTGACATGGGCACTCTAGTAGCTGATGCAGAATACAAAAAAAAAAAGGCAAAAAGAAACCACAAAACTTTTGAAACCCTCTGAGATTCTAAAAAGAAAGTGAATCCTTTAGACAATCACTTACTTGAAAAGAAGGTGGAACCTGAACCAAGTTCACCTTGATTCAAATATTTCATTTTACTTTTAGAGTTCATAAAACATGCTACTTGCTCATAAAAATAAGAAGCAATAGGCAAAACAGACAAGGTGACTTTTTGGAAACGTGACAACCTTGTCAGGGTTTTGAAGTTTTTAATCATGGTAGGAAGATCATTCGGTGTGCCAAGCAGCTGTACAAGTGCCAAAGCCTGAGCTCTCCCTCCAGCACACGGAGGTCCTGCTGGCTTGACACTTGTTTATAATCTAGCACTGGGGGCTGGGAGAAGACAGACAGATCACTAGCACTTGCTGGACAGACAGACTAGTGTGACCAGCATGCCCCATGACCTCTCAAAATGATTCCTGAAGAATACCACCCAAGGCTCCCCTCTGCCTTCCACGCAGACGTACACAGATCCATGCCCACATAACATTCGCACCCTTACACACTAAAAACAACAAATACTATTATGTGTTAAAATGAAATGTAACACACAGGTTGAAACAAGTGTGGAGGATGATGTTCCATTCCATGTGTCATCAGGGAATTGTAAAGGAATTCCATGAAAGACCAATACATGCCTTTAGAATAGCTAAGATGCAGAGCAAGCATTATGAAGAACCTATGAGGCAGAGGAGCCACTCAAAACCTAGATCACTGCTGATGGGAATGCAAAGAGACACATCACTTTGGAAGACAACTTGTTGAATTCTGTTTTGTTGTTGTTTGGTTGCTTTTGGTTTGGTTTGGTTTTTGACACAGGGATTCTCTATGTACTCCTGACTGTACTGGAACTCACTATGTAGACCAAGCTGTCTCAAACTCACAGAGATCTGCCAGCCTCTACCTCCCAAGTGCTGAGATTAAAAGTGTGCACTACTGCCCTGGGCTTGTTGCTTTCTTAGCATATTAAAACATATTGTTGTCATTTCATATGATCCAGCAATTTTTCTCCTTTGTTCACATCTATATAAGCTGAAAAAACATGTTTCCATAAAAATCTGCATAAGAATTTTGATGTGAACTTCATTGATTGATTGATTGATTGATTGATTTACCTACCTACGTACATACCTAAACTTGAAAGCAACCAAGGTGTCTTTCCAGACAAGAGTGGATAATCTGTGGCAGTACAGACAGTGAAGTATCTATCATTCATTGATAAAATAACAAAGATATGGTAGAAGCTTCATTGTGTAGCACTAAGTGAAAAAGAGCCACTTTGAGAAGGCCACTGATACACTAGATGACTCCAGCAATATTTATGTTGATGACCGTAAGGCTGGGGTGAATAGAGGGGATAAATGGTGACTCCCTGTACTATGAGCTCAATTCTTTTAGATCATGGAAAATAATTACTACTAAGAAGTTCCTAATTAGTAGAGAGAACCACATTAACTGAGCACATATTACATATCCATAACTATTCAAGATATCGATGCTTATTTTGTTTAACTAATTACATGCGCTTGAATAAGTGCTCAGAGCTCAGAAAGCTTGTTCCACGAGAACCTGCTGGGCTGGCAAGATGGCTAAGCCTGTAAGGCTTTTGTTGCAATCCTGATGACCAGTTTTGATCTCTAGAACTCACATGGTGGAAAGAGAGAACTGACTCCTTCAAGTTGTCTGCTGACCTTCACATGTGCACACATATAATAATAACATAATAAATAAAGTTTAAAGGTTTAAATCTGTTCAATGGACTATGATCATGTTATAAGCCATCATCATAAAGTTGTCAATGTTCATAATCAGAAGGAAACCTGTTTAGTTTAATAAGGAAAGCAAGTGATACAAATAATATAAACATGATTATTTATTGTGATGGTTTATCTTCATTTCCAACTTGACTGGCTACAAGGGAGATTAAAGCATTTAAGAACCATCATTAAAATAAGCTTTGAGGACTGGAGAGATGGCTCAGTGGTTAAGAGCACTGACTGCTCTTCCAGAGGTCCTGAGTTCAAATCCCAGCAACCTACATGGTGTCTTACAACCATCTGTAATGGGTTCTGATGCCCTCTTCTGGTGTGTCCAAATATAGCTAGTATATGAGCATACATAAAATAAATAAAATCACTTCACCATTTGTGCCTTACAGGTCAGGACCAGTTCCTTCAGTGACTCAAGAACACAGAAAGCGCATACTAATGAAAGAGAAAGAAAATTCTCTACAGGATCACAGAGTGAATGGCTTTTGCTTACTTGGTACATGCATTTGACATCTAACTGTGCCAGTCACAGAGATGAGCATTAGGTACATATAGTGGGGGCAAAATTTGACTGACATGGTGTTTGTGGCTAGACCAGAAAGACACCAGAAATGCAAATGAGTCTGTTGAGGACTTGAAACTACCCTCTTAACTTGCCTGAAGCACATCATTGTGTCATTGTCATTTGTGTTTTGAGAAAGTTATGACCTATGCAAAAAATCAAACCAATTGGGGTTCTGGCTTACAGAGTACCCATATTTCCTGGCTTCGAGCTTTCTTTGTCTGTTGCCTATAAATGAATGCGAAGTTGAGTCCTTCTCATATTCATCTTGGATTCTTTAGGGAGGATCCTAATGTGCTGTGGCAGGAATCCTCTGTGAGATTAGAACAATCTTACACAGAGAATAATTCTTTGAGGACAAAACAACAAAAACCGAACATCTGCAAGCCAAGAGAGAGGCTCCAGGAAGAATCAGCCCTACCCACACCTTGATCTCCCAATTATGGCCTCTACAATTGTGAGAAAATATAGTTGTTTTCTGTCTATCTGCCTCTGTCTGTCTGTCTTTGTCTCTCTCTGTCTCTATCTCCCTCTGTCTGTCTCTCTGTCTCTCTGTCTCTCTGTCTCTCTCTCTCTCTCTCTCTCTCTCTCTCTCTCTGTGTGTGTGTGTGTGTGTGTGTGTGTGTGTGTGCGTGTGTTCATCTGATAGGGTCTCATGTATCTTGGGCTGTCCTTAAACTTGGCATGTAACCTAAGATGAACTTGAACTTCTGGTCCTCCCGACTCCGCCTCCTGAGCCTGGTTTTGTAGTTGTTTAACCCACTGAGTGGTGCTTTGTTACAGCAACCTCAGGTAGCCCAAATCAATATGGGATGGAGTTACTGCCCCATCCCATTTATGAATTCTAGCAGTGTTCAAATAGAGTGGAGGAGAGACAGGGGTGGGATGGGGGGGAATCTTGGACCACACTAGAATCTCCTGTCAACTACAGTGGCAGTTTCACCAAACCCCTTAGCCAACTCATTTGAAAAACCCTGAGTTAACTTTGGCGGAGGGGCGTACTTCGTTTATTGGGCTTTCTACCGTTTTCTCCTATCTACTAATTTACTCATTTCAGGTGGTTCAAGGGGACTAGGAGAGGAGTGGTGGAAGAGGACTATGTCTCTAACTAGAAGCTACAGATATAGCTTGCCCTCCAAATATATGGTTTGCAAGTCTATGGATTTGATCAGCCACTGACACTAATTACTGGAAATTTTTAACTGTACTGGTAAGGGATTTTGTTTTGTTTTCTTGTTTACTTTGAGTTTTGCTTTGTTTTATGTTTTTACCAATCTGTTCTTCTTAACAATGAGTCCATTTTTGCTAAAGTTACAATATGAAGATTTATCACATGAACAAATGTAAGAATTAATAAAGAACATTGGAGAAAGTATGTCTCAAAATAGAGAGCTAGGGAATCTATGCCATGTGGTCTGTAAAAATTGTTTAATGATACAAAAAATGTCTACTGCCTTACATGAAAATCATATTCAATATAACATACAAAGAATAAATAAGAAAAAATATGTAGTTTAAATAAATAATGTGTTAATTTGTTTAAAAGGTGCTGAAAAGCTATTAATACCAGATTAATAGTAGTTCTCTTTATGTCAATTAGGTCTCAGAGTTCATAAGTCATTAATGTTTAGATTTGAAGGACCTTTGAGATCACTTGATTCAGATGCTCACTAGTTCACTAGATAATGCATTCCATTTATAAATTGATCCAAATATTTTGGGGTTTTTTCCTCCATTAATGTGTTTATTTATTCACTGGACTTTTTTTACATTATGCCCCATACAATATAGAAATACTATATGACAGCTACTTATATATAATTTGCATTGTATTAGACATTATGAACAGTCTATAGTTGACAATGTGTACAAAATAATGTTGTGTTCTTTCTATGAAAACACTGCCAGTTTACATAAGAGACTTGAGATGTACAAATATATGCAGATGTGGTGGTGGTACAAAAGAGGGGGGCTGGAAAATGGGGTGCTATAGGGCTTCAGAGCTAAGAACAGAGTCCTGAAACACTATCTCATAGGTACAGATAGAAGAAAGAACTTGATGACCCTGCTCCAACCATTTAGTTCTCTTCCTGAGTCAAAACTGATGGAATTTGGTACAGGGAGCTTGTACTACAGAGTACTCACACAGATCTGAGGTCACTAAGGGATGATCCCACATTAACATTTGTTCCATGCTCCAAAGTACATTGACATGAAAATGTGTCAAACACAGCTTATTGCTGAATCCATAGAACCCTGAATGAACATTTTATCCAACATAATTACTATAAAGAATAGCCATGTTTTAAACAAACATCAAGTCCCACATTTTAAAATACAAATCTCTTTTAGCAAGTTCCTTCAGGAGCACGTGGGCCAACTTGTCTATAATTTCCAGACTGCACCCTCAGAGGTTTGGAGTTAAAGGTCTACATTCCACAGTCTGGTTCCAGTCACCATAGAAGCAGCACACTTTGGTTTCTATAGTGCTATTACCTGTCTGTCTCCTGAGCTCCCTGGACAGCTCATTATCTGTACTTTTGAAACTAAGACATTTCAAATGATAGCTGGAATGGGGTGGTATTTATTACTAAGGATTAGTTGGAGCCTTCAGGAGCACCAAAAGGAGCTGGAACCAGTGCAATAAACAAGATACAGGAAATTAGTCATAGGCGCGTGTGTGTGTGTGTGTGTGTGTGTGTGTGTGTGTGTGTGTGTGTGTAATGCTGAACATGCTGAAGGTCTCCACGAATTGTCTTCTCACCTTTAATAAGTCTCATGCATTTTCAACCTTATTCTTTTAGTGGTATTTGAAATCCATTTACTCCCCAAAAGCTACAAGATCATTTGTGGTTTCAAGCAGAAACTCATACAGCACAAGTAGGCCTCATACTTCTTATGCAGCTCAGGATGAACTGAATATCTGAACTTCCCAAGTGCTGCGAGTATAGGTGTATACCATCACACTTGACTGAGGCAAGCTTTCTTTAACCTAAGCCCGTATCAGTTCTAAGTGGTCCACCTACTTGGAATATAACCAGTCCTTCTACATGAGTACCCCATCACACCCCAAATATCTCCATCCTACCTACATGTGAAATAGTAAAGCTTACCCTTGACAGCTCTGCACTTATGCTATATGACACACACAGAAGCAAAGACACATTTAAAAACTGACATCTGCACATAGACTACATTATAAGCAGAAACAAGCTCACAAAGATTTTTTAAAACCAAAGGTTACATAACAATATCCACTGAATGAGGACACAGCACAGTAGCATTATAGACACTTTTTTAATGACAACAAATGGTAAATTAATATAAATTACAGGCTACAATATACTGAATACAAAACCCATTCAGGTAAAGACTAGAAAAGCATCACTTAACAAGTCAGTCTGAAGCAAGTGGCTTAGATATCCAGGCCCCATTGTGATGACACAGGCTTTACAGACAGCACATTGGCACTCCCATCCCACCCCCACCTTTGTCAGTGTGCTAATCAGTGCTGCAGCAAGGCCAGTGACAGTATGACTGAAAATTCTAACACTTAGCATTGATATCAAGGGACATCTCTGTAACATGTTCACTATGCAAAACTCAGACAAGAATATGTGAATGTACTTTGCAAACTGTAAGGTGCTGTGCAGATGTTGTTAGCTATTGCTATTATTCCTGTTCAGTGAGATTTCACCAAACGTGGAAGGAAGACTAGATTGTAAAACTGACACTATGACTTACAGAACATCTTTAAAACAACAGATATTTCGAGCACACATAGAAATTAACACAGGTAAGTGTGGCCGGCAGTGATATGGAATAGAGTTAAGAAATTCACAAGTTATGCATTGATGGGTGGATTCCCAGTATCTCTGAAAGTAATTTATTTTTAAGGTAACTCCATTCCCCTGGGATAGAAAGTTTTGCCCAGCTATTAGAATATAGTCCAGCATAAGTCTGGTGAAAATAACCTTAAAATTTAGGAGCAAAATCTGAATACTTGTGTATTCCACTAGTGAATAACATAGAAAAGAAACCTGCTATTAACCAAAGACAAGTGACAAATAGCATGCCATCATTGAACCCTTGTCTACAGATTTACTATGCTTAGACACTAACTGCAAAAGTGTCTGGAGATACAGTGCATATTCATAAACCAGGATCTCAACCCTTTGTTTCCCGCACCTTCAGCTCAGCCTTCCTGGGTACATCTTACTTGTATACTTTTACTCACCCATTTGAATGTCCTCTCTACATAAGATTTAGATGGAAATAAGCACAAGCCCATTGGTTGCTTCTGTTTATAAAGCCAAATTGTTTGGTTTTGTAGGTTTTGTTGTTGCTGCTGTTCTTCTGAGACAGGGTCTCATGAAGCCCCAGGGTAGCCTTGAACTCCTAATCCTCCTGCATCTGCTTCTTAAAATACTGGAATACCACCATAGTTGGTTCAGTATGACTTTTCTGATGTAAACTTTCAAGTTATTATAATTACTGTTAGATTCCCATGAAATACCCAGTTATTTTGAATAGCAGGTTTAAAATTCTTTACTATGATCACAAAGCAGAATGCTACTCTAACCTGTGAAATGGCATCCATGTGAAGAGTCAGTGATACCAGCAGACTTCCATTCCTTTAGCACTGAGAGAAAGTATTACTCAGGAGGCAAACAGAAGGTGGGGAAGGCACTGTTACAGCACATGGGGTTAAGTCAGCAGCTCGCACTGACACTTCAAGTTATACTCCCTGACTGGGAGTACCATTCCAATCAGGTTTTGAACATCAGTGAATATATTCCTGCCGGAAAACACTTAACAGTTCAACTGTAGCTTTTCTTCTAACACATGAAATATGTACTTTGTGAAAGAGGAAACTAGTTAAAAACCTTGAAAAAATGTTAGCTCACAGCAACAAACTCATAAGTGAGCAAAGTCCTAGAAAAAACTGCTTTAAAACAAATTTTATAATAATTCTAAACACCAATGTGAATATTTTAATGTTCAAACACACTGTACTTTATTCCCAAGGGAAAATTACATGTGTTTACATGTATCCCTGGTTAAAATACTTTTTTAAAAGACCTGTGCCATTAGTTAGCAAATGTTTGAAATAAAACAAAATAATCCAACAGTATATTTTACAAATAGAACAATACTCCTAAAGTACAAGAAAAAAGCCTTGGCATTATATTAAAAAAAAAAAAAACTGAGTGGACAATTCTAAATACAATAGGCCACCTAATAAGGGAACCATCTAGAAATCTAACATACAATGTCTGAGACTCAAGTATCATAATATTAAAAACTGCAGTCTTTACAAAATACTCTCATAGTTAGAAGACTCATTGTTAATACATTTAAACTACACACAACTGTTAAATTTAAGAACAATCTTTTAATAATCACATTAATCTTGTTTGCAACAATAACACAAACACGGATGTTTATATCTAATCACCTATTTCTCTAGTCTAGTTCCACAGCATGACAATAACAGTAGACTAGCAAATCAATAATGGCAAATATGTCAGCAGGGGGCATTTACTATATTAGGATTACCAGTAACAGGTATGTGAACTTTCTTCACTTTACAATTCAACTTATCTATAAAAACAAGAAGCATACATACTTTTGGGGTGCCATGTAATATTTTGAGATATGCATGTTATATGGTATTTAAACTGGGTTATCACCTCAAGATTTTATATTTCTTTATGGTGAAAACATTGAAATGGGAATTGTAAAATAATAAAGACAGTATATGCTTTGTAAGACAGTAGGTAACTATCACACATCTGAAAAACTGCAAACAGCTCTTTGGTGAAGTTGTCAAGCTAAATTTAAAACAAGGTTTTAGTGTATATTTAACCAGCATTAAGCATCATTCAAAGCTGTACAGGGGCTGTGAACTAAACTACTGACAATCTGTAGGTAGTAACATTATGAGCAAATTTTTACTTTTTTAATTTTATATGTATTTTTCCAGTGTTTTACAGAATATATTATGATTTTTTAATCAAATAAATATTGGAGGGACAGCATTTTTATACATACTCAGTACCAAGTGGTTGGTCTGACCATAGACTGAAGGTACCAAGGTAACTGGGCTCTTTTTCTGGTGCAGGGTCGTTCTGGCTAAAAAAGACTTCAAAGATTATTTTAGGATGTAACTTATGCTCAGGGTGTAGCTTAGCTGTCATAAAAAAAAATTGACAAAAAAACTTCAAGAATACTTCGTAAGAATTGTGATGTTTCAAGATTGTATAGACTCTCAATATGTGAATACTGAACATTTTGGCATTCTAAAACTTATATATATTTTTTAAACTAGGAAAACACATTAAATGGGATTTCGATAAACTTTTCAAAGTGAGGGCACAATGCGTGATATTCACAATGCTGGCAGTCAGCCCGGTTCTCTGTCCTCAATAACCCTAAGCCCCTTTGCATGACTAGTGTGATTTCAGTGGCTTTCCCCATGAAATAATGGAATGTGAAAGCAATCTTTCCTCACTGACTAAAAAGTTAAATTAACTAAAATGCCTACAATGTAAGCTTTAAGGAAAGTAGAATCTCAAACCCAAGGGCCTGGTATTTTAGTGAAGTCCTTCAGTAAAAAAGGAAATTTAGACTTGCTTCACTAAGTATTTCTTAATATACCCAAATAAAGCTGAAAAGTAAGAATTAGCCAAATCACTACCATTTTTTGTTATTGTAAGATATGTAAATTCTTCCTAGGATAAGAGATAACTCATTTAACATATACATCTGTACCTATCCAATTTTCATTTGCAAATGTAGATTCAAAGTTCAAAGTAACCATATTATTGGGTGGGTCAAAATTTAGCCCAATGTGACTGACTCTTTAAGACTGATTTTAACATGTTCTTTCAACTTTATTCAAACAAATGTATTTATTATCAATGCCCCGGATTTATTTAACATATTAAAAAATAAATTTCATGCTATCAAAAGGTGATGTTCACTTTAATCCTGTTTGCCTTCACGCCACTGTCGTGAGCCTTCATTCCAGGCCACATAGACAAACAGGGCCAGAACCACATGAACAGCAACCACGGCAACAATTGCGGCATAGAAATAGCTGTCTCGATTGGACATTCCAAGGGCACCTATCAAGAAAAGAAAATATTTCATTTTATTACATACTTACCAAATTACAAAATTCAAAACCTAAGAATTCTTCTGTTTGTGACGAAGACCATTACAGAAAACCACAACCAAGTTGCGGAGCCCAGTCCCAAAGGATACAGGTACAAAACAAAACTCCTGTACCCTAAGACTCAACATGAATTTGAAAGAGCAAAGCACGGCATTTGGGAGGTTTTAGAAGGAGGAAAGAGAAGAACAGTTCTCGTGACACAGAAATTGGAATTACCAATTACCAACTACCTTGTTTTCATCTCCCATTTCCACTTTAGTGCAGACTGCAATTATTTAATTTGTGTACCACACTTCTAAAATGAGGATACTACAATTAATTCAGAAGATTGCTGTGGGGATTCTGTAGGTGAATTCATGCAAAACATTTAAAGCAATACATTGTAAGTAATAAACATCCTCCAAAATTTTGTTTTGTTCTTGAAATGTGGTCTTATGTGGTCAGCTTGGCCTCCACCTCCCAAGTATTACAGGAATGCAGCACCACTCCCAGCCAACCACAGCACATGAATTGTTTGGCCATATATTTTAACTTACACAAACGGGAGAAGAAAACGAGTTTTACAATAAAAAGATTCATAACAGCTCAGAACAAATTAAAAATAAAAATATCTTAAAGTATGTAAAAATTACCTTCAAATATATAAGATTTAGTTGTAAAATACAACCCGATAGGAACTGTGATCATTAAAGCTGTGAAGAACAGGAGTGTCTTCAGGGTTGCAGCTAAAGAGTTTTCATTTCTGGAAGAAAGTGAACAAAAATTTCACAAACCATATCCAAATATAATAATCCTGAAGATAAAAGAATCCTGAGGCAAATAGCTTCTGCAATCTGGAATGTGACAAAGAGGCAAGCATCAGGCACACAAGCCCCTAAAAATTACATCAGAAAAAAAACAAACCCAGTCCCAGTCGGGCAGTGGTGGATCACGCCTTTAATCCCAGCACTCAGGAGGCAGAGGCAGAGGCAGGCAGATTTCTGAGTTCTAGGCCAACCTGGTCTACAGAGTGAGTTCCAGGACAGCCAGAGCTACACAAAGAAACCCTGTCTCAAAAAAACAAAGCAAAACAAAACAAAAAAAACCAAACCCATTTGCAATCAAACAGTTCCTCCTAAAGGACTGTACACACTTCTGCTCAAACCAGAGGACTAGATCAGAAATAAACCAGAAAAGACAGATGTATTCTAGACTCAAACTGATCCAAGACCCAGTTAGGGCTTCGTAGAACATACAGCTGGGTGGGAGTAAACCAAGAAGACAAACATTAATAGCTATTCCAGGAGACTCCAAATAAAGTTTAAATGCACCGCCTGGTCATACTATTGAGGAAGAACACACCAACGATGATAGGAAGGGTATAGAATACATTTTTTTCAAAGACTAGATGTGAAATCCATAGTTAATATTACTGCTTAGGTTGTGTAATTTGAAGCTAGTCTGAAATTGCAGAGAAATGCATTTTTACAAGAATCAAGGCATTCTTTTTTGAATACTACATCATTTAAACAATTGTGTTTCCTTCAATGTGATTACTTTTTAAAAGTCTGATGGAAAAATCAACCAAAATCCTAGAAAATAGAAATGTATTTTAAACTATTCTGATAAACTGAGGGGGAAGAGGAAAAATCAGATAGTAAAAAGTTACATCAACAAACTAATATTGAAGGTTTTTTTTTAATTGAATTGAAGAAAATTGAGTAAATTTATTGTGTCCTATGCTCATCCAGAACAAAAGTCAATCTACAAACTCCAGTCATGGCTAAGTACTCTAGACATAAAGAGCCATTTCTTAATGTGTGTGTGTGTGTGTGTGTGTGTGTGTGTGTGTGTGTGTGTTTAAGAAAGAGACAGTGAATGTGTGTGTTTGGGTGGGTGTGTATATGCATAGACAATCAAGGTAGACATATTCCACAATTCTATATATATGTCAATTTAAAAATGACCAAATCTATAGAAAGAATAAACACTGGCAACTATGGATAGGGGCAGAAACTGTAGGAACTGTAGGTCAAAGTCCAATAAAGTAGCAGTCACAGGATATTAAGTTTAAACAGCTAATACACAACATGAAAATTATATCTCATAAAACTGCATTGTGTTAGCAAGCTTTCTGGGTTGATTACAGTCCTTGTACATGTGGGAGAAATAAAATCTACATCCTAAGATTATCTTTTGGTACCTAAATGTGTTATCTTTTACTATACTCTACCATTACTGAGCTACATATATGTTAGGCAAATGCTCTACCATGTAGCTACCTCTCTAGCTCTTTTTATTTACCTTTAGAGAGGAGTTTCACTAAGTTGCCATGTTAGCCTAGAACTCATTCTGTAGCCCTAGCAGACCTTGAAATGATGATCCTTCTGCCTCAGTTTTCCCAATACATAGTTTTAAGAGGTCTATGCCACAACAACTAGTGTGCTCTTTAGTAATATTTCTTAAATATCTACTATCTGGTATAAATTTTACAAGCATGGGCCAGACAGATGTCTCAATGGTACTGCTCTTCCAGAGAGCCCAAGTTCCATTCCCAGCACTAATGTCAAGCAGCTAACAACTTCCTTAACTTCAGCTCCAGAGGATCCAATGCCTCTAACCTCCTCAGGCACCTTAATCACAAATATACACAAATATAATTTAAAACAATAAAGCTTAAAAATAATTTTATAAACACTTATTGAAAAATGATACAACACAATAAAAATATTAGTGTGGCCGGGCAGTGGTGGCGCACGCCTTTAATCCCAGCACTTGGGAGGCAGAGGCAGGTGGATTTCTGAGTTCGAGGCCAGCCTGGTCTACAGAGTGAGTTCCAGGACAGCCAGGGCTACACAGAGAAACCCTGTCTGGAAAAACCAAAAAAAAAAAAAAAATTAGTGTGAACAAAATCATAGTTCCATCATGTAAATATAATCTTTTCTACATATTAACATCCAGGCCCCCACAGCCTGTATGTACATATATTACTAATTTATGGCCTATTATTTTCAATATATTCTTACTCTTCTTTTAAACACTCATAAACTTTAAAACCTTGACTTTTCTCTTTTATAACTTCAGTAATTTAAGTAGTTATTCACCATTTAAAAACAGGGAAATATTTTGAGAAATGCATTTTCAGATGATTCTGTCACTCCACAAACATCACAGAGCATACTCATATAAACTAAGATGGCTGAAATAACACTAGATAATCCAATCCCATGGAACACATTTGTAGTCTGTTACTGATCAAAGCATCCAAAACATATGAGTAGATAGTCCAAGTTAAGTGTACAACAAGCTTAAAAGTAGTTACCCAACTTCCCCTAGCATTTAGCCCACTTTCTCCTTGGCTTCTAACCATAACCCACTATATATATTGGTTCTGTTGGTACAAATCAGGTCAGGTAGTATCCGTGATATAAAACAAAGCAATGGATGCCATCTGATTGATTTACACCTGACTAGGGGTTGCTGTGACCTGTCAGAAATGAGGAATGAATGGAAAAACCAGACTGTACTCTTAGTGTACTTAATATCTGTTGGTAGCTGGTATGGTGGTACACACCCTTTAATCTCATCACTTGGGAGGCAGAGGCAGGAAGATCTCTGTGAATTCGAAGCCAGCCTACAGAGTTCAGGACATCCAGGGCTACACAGAGAAACCTTGTATTGAAAAACAAAAAGAGTAAATGGATTACATGGCTTTGGAGTCAGCAGTCAAGCCATAGTAACTGTGTGGTCTAATTTTGTAATCTTGGATAAGTAACTTATCTGGATTCAACTTCCTTTTCTTCCAAAGTTAAAAACTAAAAGTAGTCAGCCAAACTAAGAATTAAGAAATCTGGTGATGTCAATTAATGGCTGCTAACTTCTCCCCCAGCTCCTTGCCTGAGAGATCAGTAGAGTAGCAAAAACCCACTATCACGTTCTTTCTGTTCAGTCACCAGTCCTTACCCTACTGATTGATTCCCCTCAAGAGAAGTGGCCTCACATCGGGGCCAGCCTCCACTCTATTCACACACCAAATATTTACAAAAAGAAAAAAGATGTAGGGGCTGGCAGGCTTCAAGATAAAGGAGGTCGGGTGCTTATCCTCAAAAGAGCCACCTGGCAAAGGGAAGACTACAAAGCAGCAAAGTTGCCCAACAGGGAGAGGAAGTGCAAGGAAGCATGAACTGAAGGCCCGCTCACTTATACCCTGGATCACAAGTGAAAGGTGGGGCCAGCCACTCGGAAGCTGCAGGCTTCAAACTACTTTCTCTCTTCATCAGCCTGCGGTGAAGCGTGGAGGAGCGGTTCCCAAGCCCACCCTGTTTGTCTCCTGCCTGTCCTGGGGCAAGCGCCAGGCCAGAGCAGACCTGCCATGGTGACCCAGCCGAACTCAGGGATACCTGAACTCCGGAGGCTGCAGTGCATTCAGCGCCGCTTTATCAAGACGCTCCATGGCGTGGCCGGGAGGGCAGCAGCAGACGCTAGGTAGTTAGCAGGGCTCAGCTGCCGCTAGGAGGGTGACAGTACTAGGCCGGTCGCGCCGGAAGTGCCCCGGCTGAAGCACGCTCGTGTGGCGCGGCTTAGTGACGCGCCGGCAGCGCGCGCAGGCGCGGGGATGCTGCAAACATTCACGTGACTTACCCGCGGGGGGTTCGTGGTGTCCGTCCGGCTGCGAGTGGATCGTTCTCCAGGAGCAGGCCGGGCGAGTAGCCTAGCCACTCCACGTTGAGTCGGGACTTTCCGCGCAGCATTGTCCTACCGGGCCCAGTGCCTGTCGTCCGCCTCTCGGTCCCGCTTGCCGTGTCACGGAAGCCTGGTGACCCTAGGTAGAGGAGCCTCGGAAAGGACGACCCTGCTGTCGGCTGTGGTGCTAAGCAACCAAGCAGTTTCCGATAAGACAAAAAGCAATGCACATTATTCCACCAGCCCATTAGCAAAGACCTCATTCATTCCACCCCGCCTTGGCAGTCCAGCAGGAAGTTGAGAGGAGTTGGTTTAACACTCACCCGAGTCAGTAAAACTAGAGAACTCTCCGCTGAAAGAGCCCTTGCTGAGAGTGACTGTTAATGCTGGTAGCCGGTGACCCAAACTTCTACTTAGAGTTAAAAGTATGTTTTGCAGCTGTTCCGAAAGCCGCCAATGAGACAACAGGGACTCAAAAATAGTAAGGACAGATGGACCTAAGCTCCCAGGCAACCCGAGAGGCACCAACAGAAAAGGGTGTGTAAGCTGTAGGACAGGCTTAACAAAATTAGGTTGCCTCTGGCTGCTAATACTGTGACAGCCCTTAAATGGTCAAGCCCGGAAAGGGCTGCTGACCACATACCTATTTTCTGCACTGCGGGAGACTAAGCACATTTGAAAGGACAAGTAAACCAGCCCTGATTGAGCAGTAGGAAGCTTGCCTTTCAGTTTAAATGTAACAACCTCTCTCTAGGCTTCATGCAGATCCTTAGGTGAACCTAATGTATGAATTCAGGCAGTGGGAAACTAGGTGCACCAAGTGACACAGTTGGGAAGCCAGTCAAATATATGGGACCTGTAGCCAATTTTTCTCTGTTCTGAGAGGTAAGAAAATGTCAAAGAGTAGTATCTCACAAACAACTCAGGAAGTCATTCAAATTTTAATGTTCATAAATAGAACTTTTTGGAACTGAGTCATGCATATTCATTTGAATTGTCTCTACGACTTTAATGATGGGTAGATGCAACGTAAGTAGCATGTTCCATAAATCCTAAAATAATGTCTATGTGGATTTGGAGATCGAGAAAGAGGGGGGAGGAAGAGAGGGGAAGGGAACATGGGGGGGTGATGGAGATGGAAACCACGACCTCTGTAGCATGCTGGATGTGTCCTTTGCCACTGAACTCCCCATCCCCTTTAAAATTTGACATAAGGTCTCACTCACTCAAGCCAGCCTTGAACTCACTCCACAGCCCAGGCAGGCCTTGGACTCAATTCTTCTGCCTCAGCCTCCCAAGTGGCTGGAATTACAGATCTATACCACCAGACATGATGATGTAGGGCTCTTTGCAGGAACACTTTGCTGATTCCTGACCTTGCTTAACACCCCCATGGTCCTTAAACCCCTGGGGAATCCATAAACTTAATAATGGGTATTCTGAGAACAAATTTTTGGAATTTCTATAAACCTAATGAACTTCAAAAACTAAAACATCACATTATTTGACTTGAGGCATAAATTTTGTCACACTGACAAGTAATTCTGTTCATCAAATGAGGAAATGGAAAGACAATTACTAAAACTTAAAATATGCTTAGAACAAATAGCATAGATAGAACAAATCTTTAAAATATTAATGTAAAAAGAATAATTGTGTGCACCCAATAGTATATATTAAACAATATCTGTTAAACAACTGAGTTGTGGCTGCAAAATCAATGTTGATGTATTAATGTTTGCCAGGATCACGATAACAAAGGACCACAACTTGGGTTGTTTAAATAACAAGTTAATCATCTCCCACTTCTAGATGTCTAAGATGGAGGTATTCTTAAGGTTAGTTCTGAGCACTACTATAGAAAAATGCAGTTATTCTGTGCTTCTCCCTTAGCATTTTTAGGTTGTACAAGTGTCATCCTGATCTCTGCCTTCACTGCTTCATGGCATTCTCCCCACATGCCTGTCTGTGTTCAAATGTCCTGTATTCATAAGGACATCAATCCTATTGCATTAGAGGACTACCCTACTTTCATATGACAGTATCATAACTAATTATATTTGGACCAACAATATTTCCAAATAAAGTCACACTCTGAGGTGTGGCATGGTCACAAGGGAGGAAAGTATAGTAGTGACATCATTATTTCCCCTAGAATAAGGAAATGATTCTCAAATATTTGTCAAATATTCACCATTGTTGAGAAAACTGAGATTTAGGGAAGTGATTTACCCCAGATTTCTTGGATTGATGTGATTAGAGATTTTATAACTCCTAACTCTTGGTCTAGTGCCTTCTGCACAATATTATTATAAATGCCACTGATATTAACCAGATAGCACAGAAGGTATGCAAATAAACTCAGGTTTTGAGCTACCCCTCAATTTTTAGTACTGTCCCACAGAGCCATATTGTCACACAGCTCCATTCGGAGCTCCCACTGTGGCTTTGGATGAGACAGCAAGCAATACTTGAAAGACCAACTAGCACTTTTTGAGTCTATGTCTACACAATATGGCATTTCAAAAACTGAGAGATGAGAAAAACAAAAATTTCACCATATAGTCAACAGAATCAGTGCAGAGAATAAAGATACTGCCCTGGCTTCTTCATGTGAGGAGTGGGGGTTCATTTGTTACTTTTTGTTTTATCAAAGGTAGTTAGTCCAACAACGACTCATGCTTCCTGAAACTTCTCCTTCCCATCTGTGCCAACTAGCCAATTGTCTCAGATTGTGACGTTGAGCTGCTAGCAATGGGGTAAAACTCAGTCACCACCTAGTCAGCAATAAAAGACAGGAGGCATCTTGGGTCCCAGTATGCTTGCTAGTGAGGGTTGGGTCTTGGTGCATCCTTGTCTTGCTGAGCCACTTTTCCTTTGTTTGTGTGCTCCATTATGCAATGCTGAGCTTATTGGGTTTTTTTGTTTGTTTGTTTGTTTGTTTGTTTCTAACACTTATAAGGGAGAGTGGGTGTCTTTTTTTCTGAAAATATACACTCATGAAATACACCCTTTGGGGAAAAATCATAGTTCCACTTCTAGACCAAAATTAAAAGGAGGAAAAGATCTGATAGGAAAAAAGTAAGTTTTCAGGATCCCCTAAGCACCTCCCACTTCCCCCTGATTACTGTCCAGTCACAATCTCTATAATTTGTATGCCACCCCCATTTCATATGTTGGAAATGTCAAGCTAAGGAAAATCCCAGAATTTAGTTAAGGCCTTACTTCCCCTTGCCTCCTGAGTCTCAATCCTGTATGTACTCAGAATTTTACATAAAGCTACCTTGTCCAGCTCTGTGTTACACACAATTAAGCTGGGTTCTTAGAGTTATGGAGGGCCCTTGATAGGGAAGCCTGAAGATATTCAGGGTCCATGGCTCAGAGCTATTCTTGCCCAGCAGGTGTGCCTATGTGGCATTAGCAGAACCCTTAGAAGGAGGTATGCACTGAGTAGAAGTATGGCTTCAGCCCATATCATCCAGTGTTCGATAATTAATAAGCCCAGCAGAAATGAAGGCAGGCATTCTAAAGACAGACTAGTGATGCTCAATCTGACTATAAGACTATCAAAACAATGAATCCCAAAGAAATGGGAATTTCCTCCCAGGAAATTCATGCTGGGAGAAGAAAAAGGCCACAACAAGAGGGAGAATTTATCTAGCAACTTGTCAGATTACCTTACACATTGAGACTGAGAGCCTAGACCAAGATGGGTCAATAGGGAACAGGGGGGCACGGCCTTCTATTTGAATTTTAATCTCAGTCCCGAAACCACAAAACAGACTTGAGGGTTTTACTAGATCACTTTGTCCATCTTTTCTCAATGTGGCCACATTGAATAACTCTCCCTTTTCTGCTTTCCATTATTAATTGGCTTATTAAGGATTAGTAGCAGGGAGGACCCGGATTGGGGCACAAGTTTTGACCCCCAAGTTCTATAACAGCATCATAAGAAGAAGCCTGTCTACATGGGGTGGCAAGGCTCTAGCTGCCAGGTGAAAGTTCAAAGATCCTGGCCCAAGTGCTTTCAGATGGGCCTCCCACGGTACTGGAAGGGCGACTGCAGAAACAGGAAGAGAAGCATTAGGACAAAGTCACAACCCAACAGATATATACCCATGCACTGGCAGGCGAAGGCTGAATGCTGAGGAGATGATGGTGGCCTGTGGGCAGAACAAAAGGCGGAAGGTTGTCCCTTGGGAGAGCTGATCCAAGGCTCCTGGAGACCAGAGCCAGTGGGTTCCAAAGACAGAGCTCCTCTAGTTCAGGCGCTCAACTAGAGTCTAGATTCAGAATTCCTGGAGGTCTTCTGAAACACCTAGAGGGAGGGAAGGGCAGGGCAGCTCTGATTGGGCCTCAGCAGAGCTTCCTGCTGGCAAAAGCCTATGGTTAGGCAGAAACTCTTCTCAGGAAGTCAGTGAGCCCTGAGGACACTGGACCTCAGAGTGTGATCTTGGTTCCCAACCCCCATCCACTCCAGGAGGAGGCTGCTTTCCCAAGGCTGATTGAATAAATTAAGTACGTTGATGAATAGATGAGAGAAATCTAAGGGTATTTTTCTTTTCCTTTTCCATCACCCCAGACTCCAGAAAAAGGAAAAATGTGGATGCTATAGGAAAAAGAAACTTAGAAGCTTGACAAGAGTGAGTCAGTGTTTTGATCACTGATAATAAAAGACCGGGCTGGAGGGCTGCTCTGTGGTAGAGGACGTGGTAGAGGACGTGCTTAGTGTGAGAGCAAAGCCCTGGATTCCATCACCAGGTCAGAGAGGGGAGGGGAGGATAGCAGACTAAGCACACCAGCTGCCTGCTTATGGCCTTTCTCTTCCAGCTGCCCCTCTGGCTCCAGTCCTGGGAAGAGAGATCCCTTTCCAAGAGGGGAAAGGTTAAGGGGACTGCACAAATGTGTGTGAATGCAAATGTGGGAGTGTGCTTCTCCAAGAGTGAGGGCACGGGTACTGTGTATCCTTGTGTGTCTGTGTGCTTGCCTATTCAGATATGCTGTTTGGGGAAATGTGATTAAAAATAAAATCTCCCAACCTAGAAAAACCACATGAAGAAAGTAGAAAAGAGAAACAAACAACTAAACAAAACGTACTGAATAAGCATCAAATCCTAATGGCCTGACAGGAAGGTCTTGAGTTAGAGGCCAGGCTACATACACAGGGAGTTGAAGATAACAATACTTTGCCACAAAAAGAAGGGAGCAGAAAGACTGTAGGAACCAGAGAGTTGGGTAGTTTGCTGTAAGATTGTGTCTCCTAGGAATGTGAAAAGCTTCACCCATAAAGTCTCACAATAGAGCAGAACAAGGACAACAAAATGTGGATGTGGGTGGAGAAGCCCGGGATGCCTCAATGCTACACAAAGAACTACAGGTAACTAAGGATGCTGAGAGTGGGAGAAATAGTCTTCCCCAGGGAAGGGCACGCCAACAGCTTACACAATACCAAATGGTCAGCCCTGAAAACATAAATGTACAATTAACATTATACAGACTGAGCATATTGTATTTAGGAATATATATTCACACATATATGCATGTAACAGCAATCAGTGAAAAAAGAGGCCATGAATTTGAAAGAGCAAGGTGGGAAATATGGCAGAGTTTGGAAGGAGGAGAGGGAAGGGAGAAATGTTATGATTATATTATAGTCTCAAAAGAAGTAAAGAGGAGGAGGAGGAAAGTCAGGCATGGTGCCTCACAAGTGTAATCCCAGCATTTTGGATGCACAGGAAGTTGGATCAGGAGAAGTTCCAGACCAGCTTGCTACATATCATGTTTGAAGCCTGCCTATGGTACATAATGTCCAATCTCAAACCAACAACAACAAAATTCTGAATGAATTGGGAAGGAAGAAGTATCTTATTTTTCAGTGAGAAAATTAAGTGTATTGATATGGATGTGCCATTAGGGTGTGCTAAAAGCCAGAGACAGAGACAGGTAGAGATATCTGTCCCACAATGGTACATGCACATGAAAGAGCCCTTTGCTGGCCAATTATTACCCTACCACATTTGGGATGTGGACTTCACTAACTTTGTTCAATGTCTTACTACATTAATTGGCCTGACAGAAAGACCTCAAGTGTCCATGTGAACACTTCCATGTCTTCTTTGACCTGCTTCCAGGGGATATTATGGAAAGTGACCTGCTGTTCACTCTGACACCTCCCACACATGTTCACAAGACAGACACAGAAGTCCTAATGAGGATGTAGCTGAGTTCCAGTGCAGAGACCTCTAGCCAAAGTTCTGGAGATGAATCAGTTCATCCATAATTTTCTATGCATAATATCACAGACAGGTTTCCTTCTGCCTCTATCTTAACAACTTGCTTATCTAATCTGGTAATCACTTCCTGTAAAGATGGGGGGAAGGGTGACGGCTGCAGCCATCACTTTCTTTAATGCAAAATACTGATTAACAGTTACCAGGGCTCCATGGGAGAAAGAGACACACCAGTAAAAAAAGTCTAAGTACAAATGTGACTTTATCCAAGACACCTGTGGCATGTCTTCACCTTTTCCTTAGAAGTCAAGGAAGTATAGCAATGCTCTAAGCCTTGTTTCTTACGGCCTGGTTTATAACTGTTAGTTTGCAGCTGTGGCAGAATGAAATCTGGTTCCCTGGTAGTCAATGGAAAGAGTAGTGGGCTCCTTGTCCTCAATTGAAGGTAGAGGGTGAATTCTGCTACACAGCTGTCTCTTCCTCCAAATCCCAGACAGCTTTGTCCTCTCCAAGCATGTGGTAAGATCAGGCCTATTTGTATACACCTAGAGCAGACAGGTTATTGTCTGTCCCTTTCACTATCTGTGTGCACAGATCGACTCAACTGAATTAGTAAATGAATGTTCTTTCACAGGGCAGGGAAGACTTGTAATGGAGCATCATCCTTGGCCACTGACACCAGGGCAATGATGGTATCCCACAATAAAACATTTTTGTGTGTAAACATCACTTAAGTTTTGCACAGCAGTTGTTAAAAAATAGGGTCCTGACAGATGTCAGTCCACCAACCTGGAAATATTTTTATGGTAATCATTTCCTACAGCTCTTGAAGCTTCAAAAAGAGGACAAATACTCCCCTACAATGCTGCACCTGGAAGGAAGTTTCTACATCACCCAATCCAAGTCTTTCTTTTTCCAGAAGAAGCCAAAGCATCCTCTGTGGGAGTAGGCATGAGGAGGATGCTGTCTTCCCTGGACGGTGACCTGGAACATAGCAGTAACCTACTAGAGCAGAGATTCTGCAACCCCTTAATACAATTCCTTATGTTGTGGTGACCCCAACCATAAAATTATTTTTATTGCTACTCCATAAATGGTTTTTTCTACTATTACAAATCATAATGTAAATATCTATGTTTTCTGATGGACTTATGGGACCCCTCTGAAAGGGTTCTTGGACCTCCTAAAGGGGTCACTCCCCACAGGTTAAGAGCCACTGTATTAGAGGCTGCTACTGCCTGCTTGACAGTGTGTCAAGCAGGGCCATGACAGAGTGTGATAGTAACCTAGTCACCACCCAGGAAGTCAGGAGGGCCACATTAGAATCCTGAAAGGCTGAACACACACACACACACACACACACACACACACACACACGAGTTGAAAACAGGTCTTGTGAACAGAGGAAAGCAAGAAATGGGGGATCAAAAAAAGGTGAAAGGGGGTTAGGTGGACAAGACTCCCTTCTGGCTTCCTGAAACAGGACACAAGCAGAAGCAGCAGTGAAAGGCCCGCTAGGCTAGAACTCTTTCGTGTGGGAAGTGAAAGCTTAAGGAAGAAGATGCCAGGAAATGTGGAACAGCCTTCATGGGTCTTCAACTTGGAACAGACCCCTGTGTACAGCTTTTAGGATTGACAAGAATAGGAGTTACCATTCTCTTCACTGCAATCCAGTAGCTCACAAAGAAGGAGCTTAAGGGAGGAAGAGAGTTTATTTGGCTCATAGTCTAAAGAGCAATCCATTATGGAGAGGAGGGCAGAGAGGCACACAGCTCCATGTGGCAGAATTGGACAGCCATTTTCTTCTATGAAACATTTTTAGTAGCGAGATCCCAATTAGGCAGCTCTCAGTTCCCATTTTCTGCTTCTTTACTCATCTTAGTCTGCTTTGATTTTAAGTATTTATTTATACTTATGTTTGTGAGTGTGTGTTTTGTGGATTTCTAAACATGCATGCAGTGCCTAAGAAAGGCAGATACGGGTGTTGGATCTCCTAGAGCTAGAGTTAACAGGAAGTTGGAAGCCTCTTAACACAGGTTCTGGGAATTGAACTCAGGTCCTCTGCCAGGGTAGTACCTGCTCTTAGATTGGAGCCGTCTCTCCAGCCCCTCAGTCTGATTTATTTAAAGGTATCTCTCCTTGGCCAGTCCTCCTTTCAAGTGATCAGATAGTTAAGTTCAGACTGTCCCATGCATATATTTGGCTTCTCTAGCCTCTGGTATTATTATAGCAACTCAGAGAGCATCTGTGGCCCTATCAAAGCCCCAAGGAAAGAGGAATTAAATAGCTGTATAACTTTCTTTTCTTGTATAGTACTTCCTCCTGTACAGTACCTAGGGAAAACAATGAAGGAAAAGGAGAAGGTAGGAATGACAAGGGAAGAATAGGGAGGATGTAGACATGCAGGGCCTCCTGGCAGACGGGTGTTGCTGGACCAGTACAGCATATTCCTCACATAAGCAGAATGTGTGAGCTTCATGGCTCTGCTCCTTGATTTAGCCTTGCACTTGAAAGCCTGCGATATGTAGAATGCTTTTTGTTTTGTTTTTTGATTGTAAACTCTAGTGGCCTGGTTGCAAAATACCTAACAGGAAGCCAATTAAAGAAGGAAGGATTCCTTCTGGCTCACAGTTTCAGGGCCTATCAAAGTAGGAAAGGCAATAGGAGACTACTTGCTCACATCTACATGGATCAGGTAGCAGAGAGATGATTAAGGACACTCAGATTCCTTTCTCCTTTGTCTCTTTTTATTTAGTCCTGCATTCTAGCTCATAGGATGACATCACCACATCCTTCTCCAGTTAAAATATCCTCTTGCACATATCCAGAATTTGTATCTCCCAGAAGACTCTAAATACAGTCAAGTTGACCATGAAGAATAACCATGACAATGTGCATCAAGGTAGATTTGTGTGAGGATTCATCAACTAATAAAATCTTTGTCCATAACGGGTTTCAATTCTACAAGGAGAGGACAGTACTATTACCAACAAAGAAAGTCTTCTTAAGGGGCGAATATGATTTGGGAAATGCAAAGCAGGTGAGAAGATCTAGAATGTGAAGGTGCTCAAAGTATGACCATTAAAGGGAGAGCAGGCATAGCAGACGCCCCTCACCCTCTGTGACTGCATGAGCTTCAATTTGCAGCTGGAAGCTGGCCTGTCTTCCATCTTTGTGAAGTCTGTCAAAGAACCCAAGGTTGAGAAGAGTGTGGTGGAACAGAAGTCTTTTGAGAGAAAACTCTTCAGAACAAGTGCCTTACTGCTGAAAGCTGTTTGCAATGAAGAAGAGAAGGCAGAAAAGTTGGCAAAGAACTGAGGCCTTTGTCAGGACAGCATGGTGAAGACTTGCAGCCAAGGCTTGCAGCTGCCAGGCTCCGTGGAGTAAACATGTCCCTAGCAGCTGATACAGATGCAATGAGGGGAACCAAACCCCTCAGGAGATCTTAGCTAATGTGGGCTGCAGTATGAGGTGTGGCTCCCACCATTCCCCTTGATGGGACCACATCAGTCTTTGCTCTTATCTGGGTGGACTGATGGCACAGCCTGGGAGTGGACAGAATTTGTAAGTGTTTTAAATACATAAGATTTTGCTATGAGGAATTCAAAGAGTCTTTTCTGAGTTTTGGGGACTACTGACTAGAAATAGCCATGTGTTCTCTAGACACAAGCTCCAAAGTTAAGGTGTATGTAACTCTAACCCTTACAGATCCATTTACTGTAAAGTCATTTGCAGTCCCAAAGCCCATGTTCAGCTTTTGTTCTTGACCCATTGTGAGGCTCTTTCATTCTGGGATGGTATCCCTGCTCTTAAATTGCACTTCCCTATGATCACAGACTGTCTTTAGAGCATGAGCAATTATAAAAGAATCATTAGAGAATGCAGATTCAAGAATGTATTCAATAAATATTTATTGAACATCTACTAAGCGGTGTGCTTTGTGCTCAGTGCTTGGGAACCAAACACGTTCTTTCTTTGTAGAATTCATATGTCTCGTAGTACGAACACTAGTCATGATACAACTTTCAGCATCAAATATCAAGCTGTATTGTTATTGCTACTAACTTAGCATTCATATCAAACTTTTGTTTATGTCTTGACATATAATTTAGTTAAAGAAAATTCACCCTTTTAGGTGCACAATTCTATGCATTTTACAAAATGTAAATAGACCTGTACCATCATCAAGAGAATGAGTTGTTCAGCAGAGGGACATTTGTGCCATTCCTAGTGTGGTGAGGTGGTGGATAGTTTATAATGTTTCCATACACATTTTTTTGAGGAAATTATTTTTATCTCTCCTGTATAAGTACCTGGGGGTCCAAGATTGCTAGGTACAATGCTAAGCACATGTTTAATTCTATAAGAAACTATGAGAGTTTAACATGAATACCATGTTTGTATTTTGGTCAGCAAAACACTATGATTCTCGTTGCTCTACATGGTTATTTGCTTGTATTTTAGCTATCTAATGAATGTATATGGGGATCATCACAGGTTTTAGTGTGATTTATAATTAAAATTTTTGATCCTCTTTTCCTGAGGTTATTTGCATTCATCTCTTCTCTTTGGTAAGAGTCAATTCACATATTTTGTCTATTTCCTAATTGAACTTCTGCTCACTCTTTGGGTTATGGCAATGTAGTAATGCAGATGTAGTGGCTTACAACATAGCAATTTAGCAATATATTCCTTTTCAGTTCTCAGAGGTAGAAGTTGGACTGGAGTTCTATGGTGGGTCAATCCTAGAATCAATCATGTGGTCATGCCTTGCTCCCTTCTGGTGTTCCAGGAGAGAATGTAGTTCCTGTTTCTTTCAGTATGTCGTGGCTGCTGATGTCCAAGGCTTTTGAATGCCTCTGCTTTGTGGTCATAGTGCATTCTTCTGTCTGCAGGTAAACCTCTCTGCCTCTCTCATTCGAATACATGTGACTTTATTAAAGACCTAGATGATCTGGAATAATGTCCTCAGTTCAAGTCCTTCACATATAAGGTCACATGCACAGGGTTCAGGTCTTAGGGCCTGAAGATCTCAGGGGTTATACTCAGGAGTAATTTTCTACCTACCCTGTTGGCTTCAAGAGTTCTTCACAGATCTGGTTTAGTCTTTTAGCAGATATGTACTTCTAATCTGAGATTTATCATTTCATGTTCTTAACTGTGTCTGTTTTGTTTTGTTTTGGAGATACAACTTGCTATATATCTCACACTGGCTTCAAATTCACTCTCTTTCTGACTTAGTTTCCCAGCTGTTGGTACTATAGACATGAGCTACTATACTTGGCTCTGTTGTTGTTATTGGTGGTGATGTTTTAATAAAAGGCCTCATTCTGTAGTCCTGTACAGAATGGAACTTGATGGGCAGCACAGGCTAGCCTGAAATTTTATTTAATCCCCTTCTTCTGCCTCCTGAGCACTAGATTATAGCATGTACCACCATGACTGCCCTTAACTGTGTTTCTTGATAAATACATTTCTACTATTTTGATGAGGTCCAATTTTTACATGTTATAAAATTTTCAACTGTGATTTATACTTTGTCCTATCTGAACAAGCTTGGTATAAGCTAAGGTCGACATCTGTTCAAAAACCTTATTTTCTCTGTTCAATTACCTTTACATCCTGCCAAAACCCAGCTTAATGTGCTTGTTTATTTTTGGTCTTTATTCTGTTCAATTGATGTATGTGTCAGCCATACCACCTCCTCATCTAGTTTACTATAGCATTATAGGAAGTATGGAAATGGGATTATCTGAGTCATCCAGTTCTCTTCCTTTGAAATATGGACACTTTTTCAAAGTTTCACTTTTGCAATTGTTTGTCTTAATCTATGGAAGCATAATTACCTCTGTATATTTTATATCTGTCTTATACCATTTAGTTTATGAAAATTCCTTGGAAGTTTTACATAAATAATCATGCTGTCTGTGAACACAGGGTGTTATTATTATTATTATTATTATTATTATTATTATTATTATTTACATCCCAGCCTAAAGGCATTGCATCTTTTCTTTCCCTGAATGCACTGACTAAGCTCCCAAGGATGGAGGTGAAGAGCAGTGTTGATTGTGGCCATCCTTGCTTTGTTCCTAGTCTTGGAGGAAGGGAGGTGAAGCATTCATTCCCAGTCTGGAATATGGGTGTGGCTTGCTTTGATTAAACTGCATTTTCCAGCCTGCAGGACACTTTGGACCATCATGACTTTAACTGTATATTTCACTACCACCCACCTCTTTCGCCTCACCAACCTGCAAGTTCTTTTCCTTCCAGACTGGATGGGAGAGACAAGTGAGACTTTCATTGCCAGAAGTTCTGGTTCTTTGATGTGAAAGGGACAGCAGAGTCATTTAAATTTAATCCAACCTTTTTGCATTCTACAAAGTTAAACAGATAAAGAAAGAAAATCAGAAGGCCATGATTATGGAATGTACAGTGCATGTATACTTCTCATTATGATTTCTAGCTTGCTCTTCCTGTTTAATCATTTCTTTTGAAGGTAGAGGATTTTTCTCTTTTCCATTTCTGCCATATTCAATTTCAACTTATCAAATTTCTTCATCTCAGCCACCTGGAGTTCTCTGCCATGGTTGGAGAAGGAGCAGAGCTAGGGAATGAACTAGAAGAGTTGGAACTGCTCAGTGGCCTCTGCCAGGTGTCCTCTCTGGACTTGATCAAACTTCTCTCAATCATTTTTCTACTCCATAGAGCACTGATCTAGACTAGGGCATTGACATTGTTACGATGAGATTATCTTAGCACTCATTCAGGTTCCTCAAGTGTTTTAATGAATACTTCGTTTGGATTTTGGAATTTAGAGATAAGATTTAACTATCACGCTCTGCCTGGCCTAGTACTTGCTATTTAGCCTGCCTCTGCCTCACATGTTCTGGGATTAAAGGTCTACACCACCGCTTCCAGCCTATCAGATTAACATGAATTTATTTTTCAAATTGTTGTTACAGATTGCATCATTAGGTATTTAGCTCCTATTAATTGTGTATAGCCTTCACTGACTCTCGAGAGCTCTGACAGTGTTGGACCCACTTCTCATCCAGACATCCTGCTTTGTATTAGAGGTCTGGCTCCAACCTAATTGTCAAGTACCATTCCAAATACGGTGGAGTTTTTTTTTTTTTTTAGAAATGTATGAAGTTTTCACATCAGTTTGGAAGATCATGCTCTTAAGAATTCCAATCCATATACACAGTGTTTTGGTTTTTATTTAAGACTTTGTTTATTTTTAATAACACAAATATAAAAAGCCTGCTGATGTTATCACTTGTCAATAAGTAGTGTGTACAATCACAACATAAAAATCATAGAGCATCAGACCACACAATTTGGTTATAAAACATTAACAGGAACAACAGGGGAAAAGATTGGAATAATCACACAAGAAGAAGCAATACAGCCAAGCATGGTGGTACACACCAGTAATCCCAGCTCCTGAGGGTGGAAGTGGGAGAGTGAGAACTTCAGGGTCAGGTTCAACTACAAACCTAATTTGAGGTAATTCTGGACTAAGTGAGATACTGTCTCAAAAAAGCAAGCAAAATGAATAATAAAATATGAATCATAACCCAAAAAGGTCAGAGTTACTAGCAAACACAGACATCTAAATAAGATAGTTCTCACATGTAAGGCTGGCAAATAGTTTAGTCCTGTTTCTTCATAGTGTTATGAGAGGAGGAGCCATCTGCCCCCGAAGAGAAGGATGTGAATATGCATGCTCATAAGGATATTTGACTGGCTGTATTCTGCTTCTGACCCTTGGTTCTAAAGAAGTCATCGGGCTAGCATGCTACTTTCCTTAGCTGCAAAATGAGGGAAACAGTGCCTCCTGGTGCACCACTGAGGAGACCATTCCCGGTGATGAGACTTCAGGGAAATTTCAAAAGGCCACCTGTACTTGGTGACACACTGTCCAGGCTAAAGTTCTGCACTTGGCAGTCTTCCTGAACCAATATGACACCTGGCTAACACCTCTGCTAAGAACCCTAGGTGGCAGTCCTGAGACCATGAAAAGTCCTGAATAAACCTGTCTATCACTGCCCTCCAGAGTATTCATAATGGGGAAATTTTGAAATGATTTAAATGTGCAGTAGCATGTTTGTTGTCTTCCTTTTAAAAAAAAAAAAAGTCTCCTTATGCATCTCAAGCTGGCCTGAAATTCACTATGTAGCCCAGGCTACCCTCAAACTTGCTAGTGATCATCCTGCCTCAGTCTTCCAAATGCTGGGATTACAGACATGAGCCACCATGTGTGACTTTTAATTCTTGTTTTAAAAAACTTATTAAATAATATTAGGAAATCACTAGCATCAAGATTTTAAAAATCAAGATCCAAATTGGATGACTTTATAAAAGTTTCAGTACGTTTACAGACGAGTGTGTGTGTGTGTGTGTGTGTGTGTGTGTGTGTAAAGCTTGACAATGGTTTGCATTGTTTTTTTTAAGGAACTACTTCCCTGGATACAAGAAAATGGAAAACAATGTTTCTTAGGATATAAGGTATTGATTGAAATTCAGTGCAAAACAAGTGTAGCCAGCAGGCAACAGAATCAACATTTGTAATAGGGTTTCTAAAATCAAAACAGCTAGATTGAAATCTCATCGACTTGCTGTGTGACCTTGACAAGATACCTAATTTCTCTGTGCTTCTGAATTCTCCTTTATGAAACGAGCAGAATACAGACCTTTCCCATCCCTGGAGTTACTCAGCATTGAATGCTAGGGCAGAGCCAGCCTGTGGAAGGGGACTGTTGGCTCTAGGGTGCACTGTCCTTTTCCTGTCTCCCACCTGTGGTAAATTCTTACTGGAAGCCTGTGGGTGCTCAGCTGTAGAGTCTTGTGGCTAGAGAGGCTAATTTAGCAGGTGAGGTGGTCTGCAGACCCCATCCCTGAGTTCCAGGTCCTGCCTACCGCAGTCTTTTGTCTCCTTGGCAGTAACAGCTGCAATTTTCCCATCTCTCCATCTCAGACATGAGGATAATGGGCCGGCTGCCCTCCCTCCTAGGGCCCCCCGCAGTCACTGTGAGGCTCAGATGAGATAATGGCAGAGACCTAATTGTGTGAAGCGCGGGTGATTAGTCTCTGAAAGGCCCACTGAATATGTTTGCATAAAACTCCTGCAATTTTGTACTCAAAGGGTGTTCTTTTCCATATCATCTTTCTCCTCTCCCCCGGTAGTTAGTTATGTGGCTTGCAAGCCTGTAATACCCGGTCACAAGGATTCACAATTCTCTCCAGCAAGCAGGTGCGGGTGCTGTCCCTCTGTCTCTCTTTCAGTCTCATTTTTAAGACCCCAAATGTGTTTTGTTCATCTTTTATTTGCACCCTAACCTTTACAGCCATGATCGAACCCCTCCAAGTGATGTGTCTTGTGCTCTTTCCCCAGGTGCATGCCACTGTTCCTAGGTGGCCTTGATGAGGAAGAGAGGGAAGAGATATCGCGGTGCCTTGCATGGGGTGCCACCCCAAGGCACTGAATACCCACAGCAATAGGAATAGCAGGCCAGCAAACCACCAGCACAACTCCATGCCCTTTCTCTGGTTTGAATGACTTATTTGGTCCCTTGCATGACACAGCTGAGTCTCTACACAAATTCTCTACAGACAAGTTTCTTGGAGGCAAGTTTTCTGTAGTAAAAGCTGAGGACAGACAGCAGCTAGTCTTTCTCGGGGAATCTGTGATTTACCTTGGGCCTCGTGTCTGGCTCGGTCCCTATGTAAGGAGAGGGGTTTGAGAATCATAAAGCAGAAAGGCAGGCCACACTCAGGAGCTAAGGGAGAGAAGTGAACCAAGACCTATGGGGCACCTGGAAGGAACATAAACTGCTTCTAGGTTGTTCATATTCTTTTTTAAAATTGCAGGTACAGTGTGCATGTATACTTGTGTGCATGCATACATGCATGTGTGTGTTTGAGTGTGTGTTATGTCACAGACATGTGGAAGTCAAGAGGCAACATTTTTCCTCCCCTTCCACCAAGGAGTACAGAGGTTCGAACTTAGGTAGTCAGGCTTGGGAGAAAGCACCTTTACCCACTAAGCCATCTCTCCAGCTCAAGGCTATTCATTTCTGAGTGTGGCCATGATAGGAAGAGAGCCTGTCACCAAACTATCACCAGACTTTGGAGTCACCTGAAATGGCCACAGCAATTTCCTTAGGTCTTAAGACTAACAGTAGTGTGAGATTCCAACTTGACAGAAAGAAAACTCATAAAACACTGCTCCTTTTATGGAACTTGGGGTCTCCAAGTGGGGCACCCTGAGTACCTGTTCATATAGCAAACTCCACGCTGTTTTTTTTGTTGTTGTTGTTGTTGTTTTTGTTTTGTTTTGTTTTGTTTTGCAAACAATTGGAATAGTTCCCATAACCATGGACTGTTTCAGAAACCTTACATCCCTAAGCTGCCCATTGAACATCAGTAATCCTGATATGCACAATGTAAGGTCCTGCTCTTTCCTGGCTAAAATGATTCAGTGCAGAACTATGTTCAAAACCTGGGCAGGGCTTCAGCATTTGAATGACAATTGTAAAGTGGCAATGTGCCAATGTTACATTTAGAAGGCCACTAAGCTACAACTCTTTCAGCAACAGTGTGTGAAGTCCCCAAGGTACAATCTGAGGGATGCAGTGTGGAAAATGTCAGACCAAACACTGGCTTTAAGATGCTTAACTGTACACAAGGTGGTGTGCTTCTGTCTGTTCAAGAAACCTGAGAAAAAAGCAATGTCCCCTCTGACAATGTCCCCTGAGTTAAATATGCTCAGGCTTTGCTTCTCTCATCTGCTTTTATGCTTACAGTCTTTGAAGAACTTATATGTATGAATTTTATGATGGAAAATAAGATTTTTTTGTCTTGGTAAGCAAAGAAGAAAAAGAGAGGAGAGGAGAAGAGAAGAGAGGGGGAAGGAGAGGAGAAGGCAAATCAAGATTAAGGTTCACTGAGTTCACTGGGGCCTAGGTCACTGAGTCCCTGTTAGGCTTCCCTTCCTCAGCTTTTCTCTTTCCTGTCTCTCCTCATTCTTGCCTGAAAAAAAAGAAGGAGGGCTCACTGGAAAGCCTCGGGTAGTTATCATTAGCAAACAGGATGTGTGAGGAGGTAAGGAAGGAATTACCCTAAAGCTATGTCCAAGGGCTGGGTAAGAGTTCAGAAAGCTGAGCCTTGCATGACAGTGCTTGTCTTTACTCCCAGCAGAAGAAGGCAAATCTCTGAATTCCAGGTCAGCTTGGTCTTAAAAAGTAAGTTTCAGGATATCCAGGGTTACACAGAGAATCCCTATCTCGAAAAAACAAAACAAACAAAAAAGAGAGTTCAGAAGGTCAGAAAGTACATTCAACAAAGGAAGGGAAAAGACGTGGACAGTAAACTCCATAGGACATCAATGAAAGGCAGAAAAGAAGACTCAAGTAAGTGGAGAGATGTCAGGTTTCTAGAACACAGACAAATCAATATCGTGAATGTATATATTAAATGAATTTATTAAATCGGCTTACATTAAAATAGTGCTATCACTCCAGAACAGCTGAGAAAGAACCCAGTAGTTCCCTCAGTAGTCCTAGTAGTTTCACAGTGGATTTCCCAGACTAGAAAAGCCCATTATGCCATAGTTGTTCAGCCCATGAGGCTGGGTTCCTCAGCTGTCTCAAATCTCACACCAACAGCCTGGAATGTCTGGAAAGCCTCTGGCCCTTCGTTCTGGAGGGAGCCTGGCAACACTGGTTCTGTTATCAGCAGCAGGATCAGCAACTGCCACAGAGTAAATCAGCTTGGTAGCAAAGGGGAAAGCTAAGCGAGCAAAGAGGAATAATCTTCCTTTTGTCATGCCAGTTTTGAAAATCTGGACTACTGTTGGAAGGCATTGCCCACATTGGAATGGAGCTTCCTATATTAATAAGGCAGCCATGACAGTTATTCAGCTGAGGCACCCAGCTCAAGTGATCCTAGGTCAGGACAAGTTGATATTTAAAACACAACTGCCTTAATTCACCCCTTGCCAACCTGACACGCAAACACGTCACTTTAAAGTACCACAACCTTATGCAAGCACCGACACCTACAAATAAATAAACAGGAAATTTTGAAAATTTAAAAAGTATAACCTCATCTCTTAAGTCTCATGCTTATTTTATAATATAAAACACAGCCCACTTCAAAAGGTCTCAGAATCCTTACAAATCCTGTCTGTAGATTGGATGAAGTAGTATGTTACTGGAATTAGTGTCATGAGCCTGGGCCCTGAGGGTCCTAACAAGCCAGGTTTAGTCACTGGCCTCCAATAGCCCAATTAAAAAGACACTAGTAAAAAGTGGAAAGGGGAGTTAGTTTACTAATTCAATGTGATGTTGGGAGCAAGAACAAAGGTACAACAACAATGCCAATCTGTCTTATGGTCCAGACTCAAGCTTTAAATTTAAACAGAAAGAGAGGTATGCATGATTAAGTATCATGTATCGTGGTCAAGGTGTGGTCTCTCAGGTCATCAACCCATCATTGTCTCAGCTCCAGTCTCTCCTGCAAAGTAGTCAAACAAGTTGTCAGAACTGTGTGAAATGTCTATCTGGGAGACAAGTTCCTCCTCTGGCTGTCATCGGGCTCCTGGCCTTTTTCTTCTCCCAGACTGAGATTCATGGAGAAAATTCCAGTTCCTTGGGGAAACTATTGTCTCAATAGTCTGATAGCCAAAAGGGGGAGGTACAAGTATCTCTCTGTAGAACATCCTCATACACTTCCAGGCGGTTGTACATATGGTTAAAGTAGCAACTCAATTCAGTCCCTATGCAAAGCTCAATGGTATTGTCTACAGAAGCTGCTGAAAAGCATACCTTTAAAAATAGGCAGATCTATATGAACTGACATGAAAAACATACCTGACATATTGTTTAGTGGGAAAAACAAACCATGGCACAGTGTTTATAGTGTGATACTGTTTATATGAAACTATCCATAAATGTGTTTATATATGCCACGAGTCTGGAAATATGTATGCAAGCAGCGTGCAGCTGAGCCTCTGGGGAGGAGAGTGATGAGAAAGAAAGCCTTTGGACACACGCTTCTGGCTGGCTTGGATATTTTGTAATAAGCCTATATTACACTTGTAATTTTAAAATTCGAAGGAAGTAAATGAATAGAGGCCAAAGAAGAGGCAGGACAGATAATTCTATGTTGAAATGAAAAGAAAATAAAAGCTAAGAAAGAATGAAATGTCACACCGCCACAGATAATACAGGCTCCTCCGAGACAACCACTGTTGATGTTTTGTTGTGAAGCCTAATTTGTTTCTGGTCTGTGTAATAGCTACATAATTTTATCCACAAAAATGAATTCTATTGTACATACAATTTTCTTCTCTTGTGCTTTTCCTACCTAATAATATGGCATAAACACCTTCCCAAGTCTTATGCCTCCCGTAATTTTAAAATGGTTATAGGCTTATTTAGGTTGTTCCCTTTTCATGCATGTATTATAATACATGGCTATTAGGATTTGTAAAGCAGTTGCATTTTTCATACATTATGTCCTTAGGCTGAATTCATAAAAGTGACATTGTTGTTCAGGGCTTAAGGTTTTTTTGCTCTGTGACATTAATCACCTTCCAGACTGGCATTGATGTTGCTTTTCCTCCAGCTGCATCAGAGAGGGCCTGTTCAATGCAGCATAGAACTCTCTACGAGCTACTTCTACTCTGAAATTTTTGTTCCTTTGGTAGGAGAGAAAGGTTTCTATGTGATTTTAATTATCGTAACTTTGATTGTCCCTAAAGCTGAACATTTTGTGGTGTTCCTCAGTCTTTTGATGAGTTGCTTATCCGTGTATTTTTACAATCCTCCCACTGAGGTGTTTGTCTTTTCCTATTGATTCACAAATGTGCCTTGTATATTAAGGACATTCATCACCATCTCTCCAGCATGTGGTGATTTTCCAGGTTACTACTTTGGCTTTTAACTGTAGCTATGACTTTTTAAATGCCCAAGTTCTGAGAGCAGATCTTTCCCCCTGTGGTGCAACATTTAGAATACTATCCCTCCTAGGAACTTAAAGAATTATCTACCCACACTGTCATCTAGTGGGACTCTGCATTCTTCGGTTCATGTCACTACTATTTGTTTGCATGGTGCCTTTGTGAAAGAACTAGCTAACTGCCCCGACACTCACACTGATGGTTCCTCCACTTGGATTCCCTTGGGAGTGTTATGTTTATGTCATCTAATGGACAACTCTTTCTCAGGGACTTACTCTCCTCATTCTGCCCCTTGGTTAAGACTAGAGGTTTGGAGGTAGCTTTCCGAGTCACAGGGATCTGAAGTGTGTTTGTGGCTGGGGCAAGAATGCAATGCCAGACATCCTTAAGATAAATCCTTAATCCCATGTTCAGAGGCAAAAATAAAATAAAATAAAATAAAATAAAATAAAATAAAATAAAATAAAATAAAATAAAATAAAATCTGTCATGTGGCTGGCAACCTCTGGGTGGCACTGCGGAGTAGTTCAGACCTAGGAAGGAAGTTGGGGATCTCTGGAAGGTCCGAGCCTGGTCTTTAGACAGTTACAGGGAATCAGAGTGATAGGATGCTGGAAGAGGCGACTGCTCCACCGGGCCGCATGCCTTATTTCGCCAGAGTCCTTGGCACCGAACCGCACTCTGAGGCTGCAGTGCTAAGCCATCAAGACAGAGCCTAGGCTCTTCTTAAGCAATCCTAACACAGGTGGAACAGAATGTTGCAGGGGTTCCCATGGGGAAAGAACACTGAGGCAGAAACCATGGCCATACTCTTCATGTCTGAGGATAAACTTGGTACTCAGCATGAGAAATGCTTGTGAAAGGAACTAGCAAGTTGCAAAAGCCTCTGGCAAATGTGAGAATGTAACACCATTATTCATCCAGGAAATTCATCCAGGAAAGAGCATTTCCGTGAAAACATCTGGGACCCTCCCTGGAGGGAACCAGTAACTGACTCCCTTGTAACTGGCAATATAAGGTACATGCTAGCAAGGAGTGGGGAGTGTGCAGGAGTAAGCAGAAGGCTGAGGGGTGCTGGATATGCTGCTCAAAACTCAAGAGAGCACAGCCTCCTGCAGATCCTAGGAGGGACTGTCCGAAGGAAAGATTGAAAACTGCTCTACCAGAGCATTTTGAGAATTCCTTCTGGCTGCAGGGAGAATGCATAGGAGAGAAATAAGACCAGACCCAAACACAGAAAGACAAAAACCAAATGCAATGCTTTTACTACTATGTGGAGCCTAACAGCTACATGTATGCATATAAACATATATGTCTAGGATTAGCCTAGAATTCTAAAAGGACATAGAGAATGGGTAAAAACAGGTGACTGGAAATGATGGGGTGCATAAAAAAAACATATGAGACTCAAAGGGAGAAAACAGACTGTGGGGACAGAGGCTACAAGGAGGACTCAGGAGTGACAACTCCCTTAAGCAAAAATCTCCTATAAGTACATATACACCAATAAAAATACCTTCTACTTAGTACACACACACACACACACACACACACACACACACACACACCTGTTCTCCGGAGAAGAATTTGGCAGTATCCAGTAAATTTTCATATTTCTTTGCCTTTTGAGCCAACAATATTTCCTGCACTCCCCTAAAGTATACAGTCATACGTGCACATGCTCTTCATTGCACCACCATTTTTAACATCAAACATTTCAGAACAATCTAATATCTATCAGTATCAGTTTGGCTGACCACATGATCATACATCCCATAGAGAAGGCTGTGACTCAAGTGGACAAGGAAACCTGATAATGCTCTACCACAAGCTAAAGAAGGGTACAAAAAGGTGCACAGAAAAGGCGATTTTATACAAAGAAAGCAGGATTGTTCTTGAAATATAATCATGACAAAAGCCATAGAACAGTAACTAAATATGATTGCCAATAAGCTGAAGCCAGAAAATAAGGGATGGAAAGAAGAGGCCAAGATAGGAATCAAATCTCTAAATATTTTGTTGTGTACTTTTGAATTGAGAGCCATTTAATATTTCATAGAATTTTAAAGCAAAATTAAATCAAAGAGAAAACATCAATCCCTTTAAATTGAAAACAAATTCAGCTAAATAAACTTATCTGTCCATCAAGCTGAAGGCATAATCATATACAGCAGAATACTGTGAGCTGTCTGACAGTATTTGGACTGTATATCCCTGGAGAAATATACACATTGAATACAGAGGAACAGAAAAGTAATCTTAGATTGCACATTATCTTTTGTTAGGAGTTATGAATTGTTGTTTCAGCACATACATAAAATTTTTAAATTATATATACATGCATATTATGGTGCAAAAATGATAGTATCATTGTTATCAAGAAAATTACTTTCAGTGTGAAAGAAAATAATGTTATAACAAAATTTTATGTAAAATATATTCTTTCTTATTGATTGAAGATGATTCATTGGTATGAATTCTTTGTTCTTTGTTGTTATGTTGTTGATGATTTGTTTGGTTGGTTGATTTTTGAAACAAGGTTTCACTATGTAGCCCTGGAACTTGATATAGACCACTCTGGCCTGGAACTCACAGATATCTGTGTGCTTCTGTGTACTGAGTACTGGGACTAATCACTATGTATTATTTGGGTTTGTTTGTTTGTTTGTTTGTTTCCTATGGGTATAATGTTTCCTATCCCTGTCCAGTGAAAAAATACATTTCAGAACCTCTAAGTTCTCCAACTAGGACTGGAGTGAACTAAAAAGTGAGCTGTGCAGGAAAAGACTGAAAACCAACTCAGAATTGACTCAAGCCATGCTTAGATTTGAGGGACACCTGTGGAGATATCAAAGCAATCTCATTCTTCAAGACAGTCCCATCATCCAGCCTCAAAGATCTTCTCTTTCTGTAGTCATAAACAATGCCTAGCATTCAGTCAAAAGCATCAAGCACACCACAAAACCAAGTCACTTGACTAAAAGCCAAGAGTAAAAGAAACAATAGAACTTGAACTTGACTCATACAGACATATCCAACATGAACGTCAAAACAAGCATGGCTGGAATAGAATGTGTGGAGGTAAAGAAAAAGGGAGACTACTGTGAAAAGCAAGGTGATCAGCCAGAGCGACAAAGGAGGAGTGAGAGAAAGAAGTGGGGATGGGATCCACAAGAACAAAGTCAGTATGAAAGCACTATCATTAAACCCATTTCTTTACATGCTAATTGAAAAACTAATTAGGAAAAGGAAACAATAAAGTACCTTTATACAATTTAAATGAAAAAATAAAACTCAATTACTACATATGAGAAATCACAAGGTTAAATAGAGATTATTAGCACAAAACTGAAAATCTATAAGAATTAAAGAGAAATTCTTGTATTGAAGGTCACAATAATTGAAAATGATCACTTTAATATATTAGTTTAGTAGAAAATTAGACAAATGACTGTCAGCAAACTGGGAAATAAATTTTATAAAAATCCCATGCTAGAACTTGGGCCAAAAAAAAAAAATGTGAAAATACAGAAAAATGGGTCACAGATTGTGGGGCATAGATAAAATGTTAGAGATTAAAACCGGGTGAGCAATGATTCACTATTCCCTCACTAAATGCCTCCTAAGGTATAGGGTGTAAGAGGACTACTGCCTGTATGTATGGAGTTAAAACAGAAAGATAATTATTGAAATATGATCAGGAAATGCAAAGATGGTAGGTCATGCCTGTGGTCTTGGTACTTGGGAAGCTGAGGCAAAAGAATTGCTGAAAGGTCCAGATCAGCCTGGTGTGCACGGATCTAGCCAGCTTTGGCTACATGGCAAGACCCTGTTTCCAAACAGCCATAGAGAGGGAAAGGGGGAGAGAAAGGAAGGAAAGAAGGACATGGAAGGAAATGAAGAGACAAGAACACCAATTTACTGCACTAGAGCATCCAACTGGGACATAAAACACAGGTCTGTTTTAAGATTTCTACCACAACCAAGCACAGCCATACAGGAATCAGGAACATGAAACTCCTCAAAACGTATCCAAATGTAGAATCACAAAAGGATAAAAACCAGTTCCCAAGTGGAAATCTTGTGGATTAACTAGCTCTCCTGTTTCCTCAGGAGAATGTCCTGGGCAGAAGACCTCAGGAGATTGATTGGTGACTGTTAAGAGATGGAGATGGGGCCTGAAGGGTTGCTTAACACCCAATCTTCTAATTTCCTGCTCCTGGGAGAATGAATTGCCTGCCTGGCTCCCACTTACTCCAACCTTCAGCCAAATAAAAAAAGGGCACAAACAAACATACAATATTAGAAAGAAAGGGTCCAAGAAGTGAGATCTCAAAGGATTTCAGGCCTAAGCCACACAAGAATTCCCCCATTTGTCTAATTGCTCCAAGAATCCCTGTTTCAATTTGTTCCTGGCCAGAGGAAAAACTCACAAATAATCACCACACAGGTGGTCCTTGTTTAGAGGACGAATGGCTTCTTTGCTACCCAGGAACATAATGCTGAGATTTTCACTAACGTACAATTGATTGTTGGAAACTAACATATTCACAGATAGCAAAAAATGACACCATTTATTTACCCAAATGTTTAAATCCCCACTTGAGGTCTCTGACATATGGCTATCCAGCCTAGAATTAAATTTTTCAATGACAGGGAGGCCATGAAGGAGTTAACCAGAAAAATATCAGTCTCTGCAGATCATTAATAATCAGGGTTGCAGGGAACAGATTATAGTCATGTGTGTTTTTCTAATAGTAGAAAGAACTGTCTTCCTTTGCTAAAAAGCCACAGACTTTCTTCCCAAGTCAATTGTTTGCAAAATAAGTGGTATGGATGAATCCAAGAACTTAAAAGGTACATTCAGTCAGTGATGCGGTACATACCTGGAGTCCAAGCACCCAGAAAGGTAGACAGGAGGATTCCTACAAGTTCAAGACCAATCCAATCTATGCTGGGAGTTCCAGACAAGCCAGAGCTACATAGCAAAGATCTGTTTCAAGCAAAAGAAAACAACAACACACAAAAAATTAAAATTCCCAAAATGCTAACAAAAAGTAATTGCAACCAACTTATGTATATTTTGCTAAAATCATTGGTGTTTTGCATTGTATCGGTGTCATAATTATTGCTGAAAAGATCAGGCAGTTTTATGCTAATTTAGCATGTAGTAATTGACTGTGGCTGCTGCTCAGGCTATCTGGCCTCGTTTTACAAAGTGTTTTTACTGACACAAAACTGAGTCTTCATGCTTGTTTCTTCCACTTGCATGCTCATATCAGCAAGGGTTATCATTCTCCTCCATGGTGGGATCACAGAGCCATTCATGCTTTTTTTGGTCCCTGATGGGAAACAGCCACATTCAGAGGCCATTTTATTTTTACTTTTGTTCTGGTTTGTTTTTTGAGACAGGGACTTTCTTGATAGCCCAGGCTGGCATTAAGATCACAATCTCCCCGACTCAGCCTTCCCAGGGCTGATATTACAGATATATGCTATTATACCTAGCCCAGAAGATCTTAGTGGAGAAATTTCACGTGTGTTGTGTTCATACCCAGACTATAGGCTCTTTTTTTTATTTTTGACTTGCTTTTTGTTTTGCTGTTGTTGCTTTTTGAGACAAGGCCTCACTACTTAGCTCTGGTTATTCTGGAAATCACTAGGTAAACCAGGCTGGCCTTGAACTCAAGGGAGATCTGGCTACTTCTGCTGGGATCAGTGATCATATCTGGCTAGAGGCTTTTAATGCACAAAACATGAGTATTTACTAAGGAGTGAAAGGAAATAGTAAAGTGAGAGGTTTGAAGGTATATAATTGAACATGCTGCTCCATTGGACACCCTGAAACTCTCTTGTATCTATTCACGTGTCTCTCCCTGAAATGATTTCCTCTAAGCTTACATTTAATCACACTCCCCTTATTTGAAGGCTTGACCCATGCCAATTCCTCCCTGGAGTGCCTCTTCGTTGCCATAGAAAGCATGAGGTTTCCCTGCAACTGAAAACTTCCTCAGCAGAGTTCTGTTTTAGACCGATGAGGTCGAGGCTGTAAGGAACCTGTGAATTCAGATGAAGGGATAAGAGATCTGGCTTCTCACAAGAGCTGTGTGCACTGAAAACAAAGTTTAGAGGATCACCAGCAACTGGTGCCACTTGGAAACATGGCAGCAGATGAGAGAGATTGCTTTAGGAGAATGTTAGCCTGAGGAGAAGATCATGCATCAAATAAATATTGTGGTCACCGTGCAGAAAATGTGTGCTGGGTATCCCTGGATGATGCGAGAACCTAACAAGAAAACACAGGCAGCTCCATCCCACACCTTGAATGATCCTAATAGTGACACTAGTTTGCATGGGTGTGTATTTAGAGCAGACTGGTTTTGCTTATACATCTCAGGGAATTCTCCAACCCATGCTACAGGAGATGCTGATAATTCCACCTGACAGACAACATACCTGGCACACAGGGAGGTCAAGTTACTTACCCAAGCGACACAACTAGTAAGAGATGGAGCTGAGATTTCAGTCCAGTTCTGTGAGGCATTCAAATCCATATCTTGAGGGCTAAACATCACGGCTTCTTACTGTGCCAATCCTCTGTTGCAAGTTAAATGTATTATTCTTGCATCTGACTTGAACAAGCATCTGCCACTAGGCATTGTTTCAAGAATAAGATTGTGAAGCAAAACTAAGAAAATCAGTTGTCTTTAAGTGACAGATGAGTAACAGTGGGAAGTTCCACTCTGTGCTTTCTCTCCAGAACAAGGCTGTACACACTCTGACTGTTATCTCTTGGTGCACACCCCCCCCCCCCGTGGACACAGAAGCCACTGTGGGAAACTGTCTCTTTCAGTTGCCATCAGTTGACTTTTAAGTATAAACTTGTATGACTAGATGACAAGGGAAGCAGAAACACAGTGATTCACTAAAGTTTCCAATCTAATAGACCCTGCCACTTCTTTAAGTGTTTGCTAAATTATAGACAGATATATTCCAATATAAAAAAAGAAAAACTTTTCAATTGATGGACTTCTTATGTCATATAGCTCATAGTACACATCTCATATTCTCTCTGGGTTTCCATAGCACATGGCTCCTCACAGATGGTTCTTTCATATATGTCCAGGAGATGTCAATTATTTGTATCCTGGGTTTCCCCTGATACAGTATGAGCCCCCAAGGGAGTAGAACTCTACCTTATTCACTGCAGAGCTCTCCCAGACACTGGCCACCATGCCCTTGGTGTGATGACTTGAAGGAGGGAAAAAGATCCCAACTTTAGGCAATCTCTAGTCCCCATCGATCAAGCCCTCTCTATCGACTACTTCCATTTTCCACAATCACAGCATTAAGGCATCACCTGGTCACTGTTTCTGTCCACATATTCTATAGATTGAGAACAAATTAAATACAGGAACTGTCTGATTTATACCTGATGCCTATATGTTGGAAGTGTACAAAACATTTTTTTAAATAAAATAAAGGTTGTTTAACTTAATTTTTCAGTCATCGTATTTTCTGTGGTTTAAAGGCTAGGTTGAATGGTTTGGTCATTTGCAAGCAGTGCATCTCTTACTGCATCACAGTAGATGGTACATGGGATCTGCTTGTCCCATTATAAAGACGATAAGGTTCAAGACTGATAGCATGATCTCTGCATCATTGTATTTTTCTCCTTTGCATTGGCTATGAAGAAGTAGGCGTTTGGGAGCTCAGCTTCCCTGTATTTTTATGAGTTGTTGGGGAAAGGAGGAATCTCAACAGCTTACTGTTCCATGTTGGAGAGCTGTGAGCAAAGCACAGAAACAGGAGGGCACAGATGTCCTGAAGGAGCTCACAGCACAGGAGAAGTGACGCAGGCAGCACACTGATATCTCTAAGCCCTTCTGCTCTGTGTTCTGCAAGGAAACCAAATTGCTGCCCTTTCAGAAGCAGCTTTGCACTGCCTGCTGCCTGGCTGGCTTTAGAAGAGTTTCCCCAGGCACTTCTCTGTGCAGAGATTGTGTCTGGTCCCTGGAAGGGGAAGGAACAAAGCCTGCCCCTTGCCCTCTGGGGGTTGGAGGGTTGATTGGAGAGACAGACATATAAATAGACAATTCCAGCCCAGTCTGCCAAGTACTCTAGCATAGGAGTAAACAATGAGCTGTGGGCGGTCAGAGAAGAGAGCAATTACCCATGCTCCTCTACAAAGCTGGCTCAGGTGAAAGGCAGCACCCCTCCTCTGCGTGCCCCCTGACATTTTACCAACGCTCCCTTTATGCTGCAACAGCCATGTCTATATTTTCTTACTGAATTGGATGCCTAAACTAGAAGTTTCTCCAGTAGACAAATCAAACTGGACTTTCCTACAGAACTTCATTTTTTCCAATATGCTCAGTTGAGCTTTCTCAGGCCTTGCCATGGCCCAGCTGTACTGACCCTGGGAAAGAAGCAAATCAAGCACCCTTCCAGATGATGTGTTTCCAACGCACAGGATGGAAGACTTCCTCCCCATTCTCATCTGGACATTCCTCCATTAGCAACTAGACCTCCAAAAAGTGTGTTGGCATTGGGTTGGCTATGGTGGTGAGAAATGAGCCCCTTACTCACTACATCTTTCCTTCCAGTCACTGACAGTGTCTGCCACTATAGTGACTCTGGCCTGTGCCCTTGAGCCACCAGAGCAAGCAACCCATTTATGACTAAGAACTAAGCATCACCTTTTTGACATCCCCTGCTGATCCAGGTCAGTGTTTGCTTTATTGGTGTTTGGAATTCGGGTGGATTGTTTGTTTGTTTATTTGGTTGTTTGTTTGGGGGATTGCTTTTATTTTTTATTTTTTAAATGTGTCCTTTTTCTGCAAGGATTTTCCTGGATTTAACAGCATAGTAAAGAAACATCTTGGCATAAAGGCATCAGGGCTACTACAATCTAAAAATCAAATTCAGCCACTGTATAATATCGAATGGTTAATCTTAGGTTGCAATTAATTTTAGCCTCTAATCACTTCCTCCTGTGAGGTAAGCACATAAGAAATATGATCTCCAAATGATTAATTCCTAGCAAAAGGTCACTTCTTTGAGGTACAAGTAGGGTCTGGAATCTTTCCCTCCTTACAGACCTCGACAGTACTGACTTGCTTAGGTCTCAGCTTTAATTAGGAAATCACAATCTATTATTCATTCTTCACACTGAAGAAAAAGGAATATAAATATATAAGTCTGGCATCATCCACAGAAAAATTAGGGAAAAAATTACCTATTTGGTTTCTCCTCTCTGAGTTGTCTTCCTGTTGTTTGTGGAACATCAACATGACCTGAGTGTTTATTCAGCAATATAACGGATGCTTCTGAGAAAACCAGCCATGGTTAACTAAACACATAGCACTCAAGCGATTGTTTTCTGCTCTCACTTCCAATTAAGAAAAACTAACTCAATAGTCTGGCCATTGAGTCTTTGCCCTTCCCACATCCCCAAAGTGTATAATTCCCTTTGCAAAAAGGGGGACATGGAGAGAGACCTGGTCTAGCCAAAGGTGACACTGACATAGGACACCTACCCACGAAGTGAAATAATCTTCAGCAGTTAACAGCTGCAATTTTAAAGGTAGATGGGTGGGTGCGCAGGCATCATGTCCCAGAAAGTTTTCTGTATCATTCCTCCTCAGACACAGTCCACTTTGTTTTCTGAGACAAAACCTCTTGCTGAAACCTGGGGTTCACCAAAAGGTTGGAGCAGCTGGACAGTGAACCCCAGAGATCCTTCTACCTCCACATCCTAAACCCTAGGATTACACACTGCATTGTCATGTGAGTTCTGGGCATCAAACTCATGTCCCCATGCCTGCAAGACAAGCACTATACCCCTAGTCTATCTTTTCAGCTCAGTGGCTGCACTTAGGGGCTGCCTCATGGTGTGAACTGCTGTGAATTCCAAGCACAGTTGTGCTGGATTCCAAGTTGCCTGTGGAAATCAAGAAGCTTGAGAAGGTTCCTCCACATCAGTGAAACCCAGGTAATGAGTGTCTGGCCTCAGCTCTGAGTGACTGTGATGATGCTCTTCAGGTGACTCAGTTTGAGCCATCACTGCTCATGACTGATGAACATTTTGAGACTGTCCCATTCTCCCCAGTACTATTAATTCCTCCTCACACACCACACCAGACAGAGAGCACTAGAAATACTCCTTCCACAAGGAGTAGCTCCTAAGATGACATTTTCAGGGCAGTATTCCTATTATACTTTGGCTTTTATTTTCTTTTGCAGCAGATCAGCTCATGTTCAACCATGTACTGAGAAACCTTTCTGTTATTGTAGGCAATGGGGAGGCAGTCATAAACTTGGTTCCTACGTGGCTGTTGTTTTCAAATTTCAATGCTAGTTGTGAACCAAAAAGAGTATTGTCCCTACAAGAGTGCCACATACTATCATAGTCCTGAAGAGAAGATTGCAGGATAGACAAGCACACAAGATACACCAAGAGCTGTTTAGTTTGCTTTGATCCTGACCTTAAACTTCATGTAGGAAAGGCTTAATGTGACTAGTATTGGAGGCAGGAAAAGCCACGGAGCTTGGGCAGGCCTTCCAGCCAGTTGGATAATGAATCTCAACTCTGTGCTAGCAGTCTTAATTTTCAACAAAACTTGAGTGATGTTCAAATACACAGTTATTCCTTTGGAGCAGTATCTAATTCCTCTCCAAAGTTCTGCCACCCTTCCAAGACAAAAACCTAATACCCATCTTAAATGTCCTGAAAACATTATCATTGTACAAAAAAAAAAAAAAATGTAACTGGAAGGCACCATGTTAAATGAAATAAGACAGTCTCAGATGAATAAATATCACATCTCATTTGTGCCTAGATCTACTGGGGTGAAGAAATTGTCCTTGCAATTGCTAAAACCTTAGAAGTTGTATCAAATGGCAGATGGATATCCAGCATCCAGCTGCCTGAAATTATTAGGTAGACTAGAGAAAGGTTGGATTCAGTAGAGGCTACACCTTTCTCTCAATTTCCCATATTTTAGGCATGTTTCTAACTAGGGATTCTGATTTGTTTATTTAATTAATTACTATTTTACTCTTTTGAGTTAGGAGTTCATATAACCTACACTGGCCTCAAGCTTCCTTTGTAGCTAAAGCTATCTTTGAACTCCAGATCTTCCAGCATGAGTTCCCCAGAGTACTGATATCACAGGTGTAACTTAGTGTGGCTCACCTCTTGTAATGCTAATACACACCTGATTTGGCAGTCCACAGACTGCTAAGTCAACCACCTCTAACTCCATTGTTTCAGTTAGAGGTAGAGTTCCAGCCCCAGACACACACACACACACACACACACACACACACACACACACACACCTGATTTCATGGTGTTAAACATGCAGATATTTGGTAGCTGCTGTCAGATAAATAGGACTCCAAGACACTGTAAATAGGACAAAACGGCAACCTACAGATTGGGAAAAGATCTTTACCAATCCTACATCTGATAGAGGGCTAATATCCAATGTATACAAAGAACTCAAGAAGCTAGACTCTAGAGATCCAAATAACCCTATCAAAAAATAAGGAAGAGAGCTAAACAGAGAATTCTCAACTGGGGAAACTCGAATGGCCAAGAAGCACCTAAAGTAATGTTCAACATCCTTAGTCATCAGGGAAATGCAAATCAAAACAACCCTGAGATTCCACCTCACACCAGTCAGAATGGCTAAGAGCAAAAACTCAGGTGACAGCAGATGTTGGCAAGGATGTGGAGAAAGAGGAACATTCCTCCATTGATGGTAGGAATGCAAGCTGATACAACCTCTCTGGAAATCAGTTTGGCAGACTTTCAGAAAAATGAACATAATACTACCTGAGGACCCAGATGTACCCACTCCTGGGTATATACCCAGAAGATGCTCCAACATGTAATAAAGACACATGTTCCACTATGTTCACAGCAGCCATATTTATAATAGCCAGAAACTGGAAACAACCCAGATGTCCCTCCACAGAGGAATGGATACAGAAATTGTGGTACATTTACACAATGGAATACTACTCAGCTATTAAAAACAATGACTTCATGAAATTTGCAGACAAATGGATGGATCTTGAAAATATCATCCTGAGCGAGGTAACTCAGTCACAAAAGAATGAACATGGTATGCACTCACTGATAAGTAGTTATTAGCCCAAAAGTTCAAAATACCCAAGAGTCACTTCGCAGCAACAGTAGGGCTGAATGTGAGGTCTCAGATGGAGGACTTGGAAAAGGAACTGAAGGAGTTGAGGGAGTTTGCATCCCCAGGGAGGGAGCAACAGTGGCAACTGGCCTGACCCCCCCCCAGATACTCCTGGAGACTGATCCACCAACCAAATACACATGGAATGACCCATGGTGCTGGCCACATATGTGGCAGAGGAGGGTCTTGTTATCCATCAGAGGGAGCAGAAGCCCTTATGCCTGAGGGTGTTAGATCTCCCAGTATAGGAGAATGCCAAGGAGGGAAGATGAGATTGGGTGGGTGGGTAGGTGGGTGGGGGAATACCCCCATAGTGGCAGGGGGAGGGGGAGGAAATGGGGAGGTTCCAAAGGGGAGATGTGGAAAGGGGGAAACACTTGAAATGTAAATAAAGTATGGGAAAAAATAGGACTCCAAGAGATAAGAGCATGCTTTCTGGAAGACCAGAAATTTGGTGACCTCAGAAGAGAGCCTCAGCATGCACTATTGATGCAGTTGACATGGGAAAGGCCCATTTTTCACTCAAGCTGCGTGAACTCCAGATTGATCATCATCTGAGATGCTTCCCCCCCCTCCATTCCTCCCTGTTTCTTCCCCACCTCCATCTCCCTCAGAACCACTCCTCCTCCAACTGCCTGATGTCTACACACTTACAAACTTCACTCTCTTTTCTGAAGACCAGGTCACAGCATTTCTGGCCTGGCGATCTTCTCAACAACCAGGTCTACTTGGCCACATCCATCATCAGAGACGCCTCTTCTAGCAGCTGATGGGATCAAATGCAGATACTCATTGCCAAATATTAGGCAGAGAGCCTAAATTGGAGATCCCTATCTGGTCCCTCCCCTTGTAGCTCAGAGAACCCTACAAAGAGGGGTAGGAGCAATTGTGGGAACCAGAGGGTTCACAGGAGAACATGGTCCACAGACTGAACTGACAATCATGGAGCCTGCATGGTGCTGATCTAGGGCCTCTGCATATATGCTATGTTTGTGGAGTTTAATCTTCTTGTAGGACTCAACAGCGGAAGCAGGGGCTTTCTCTGACTTTGTTTCTTGCTTTAGGACACCTTTCCTCCTGCTGGGTTGCCTGGTCTAGCTTCAATGGGAGGGGATGTGCCCAGTCTTATTGCATGTTGTTATGCCATGTTCAGTTGATACCCCTCAGAGCCTGCTCTTTTCTGAAGGGAAATGGAGAAAGAGTGGATCTGAAGGAGTCAGGAGGTGAGGGAGGATCAGGGAGGAGTGGAGAAAGGGGAACTGTGTTCAGGATATATTCTATGAAAGAATACATTTAAAAAATAAAAAAGACATTTTATGGTGTTTTTGTTTGTTTGTTTTTGTTGTTGTTGTTTGTTTGTTTGTTTGCTTAGAAAATGTCAGCAGGATTTTTATTTTCTCTCGTGTTTGTTAGCCAATACAATTTAAAGGAGATTGTGGTGCACGCCTTTAATCCCAGCACTCGGGAGGCAGAGGCAGGTGGATTTCTGGCCAGCCTGGTCTACAGAGTGAGTTCCAGGACAGCCAGGGCTACACAGAGAAACCCTGTCTCGAAAAACAAAAAACAAACAAACAAAAAAGACTTATTTCCCTTTCTGATGAGCATTTATTACTAACTTCAATTTGGAAAGAACACTTAATAAATGACCCATGGGAAAAATCAATTTCTTTGAAAAGAGAAGAGTCAAACTCAAAGAAATGGACAATTACAAGCTGCCTCTAAATGTTGACTCTGGAAATATGCATGGAATGTGCATGAGTTTGTAGGTGCTTAAAGACTTAGGGTGCAGCTAGGGCCATGTGTCCATGTGTCATGATTCTTCTGGTCTCACTCTTGCTCCCCACAGAATAAAAGACTATTCATTGGCTCCAAGTCTGTTAGGAAACACTGAAAGCTGAGATATGAGAACAAGCAAGGGCACTGGGAAGCTAATCTGTCCCAAATAACAAATGAGTGTTCCACCATATATGAGCAAGACACTCTTTCATTAAGAACCCAAGACCAAATTCTTCTAAGACTGGAGAACCATTCTAGAAAGCATCTTGGTGATTAATCCCAATGATAGCAAATGTTCCAGTTGTATGAACAATACAAGGCTTGGGAAGCCCCTGTAATCCAGGAGCGGTCTGCAACTGAGAAGGATGTTAAAGGTTGAAAATTGGAGCATTAGACAGGAGAAGTACCTATCTTCCTGTTAGTCTTTTTTCTGTCCTCCTTTCTTTCTCTCCCTGTGCCATATACCCTGTGAACACAGTTGAAAGGTGAGAAGGCTACCCACAAAAAGACTCATGACACTCATCTATAGGGCCTAATCTCTTTCAACTGAAATAACAGGTCTATTTATTTGTGGACAGATGGTTGCATACAGGCATCTCAGCAGCAGATTTGTAGAAACTTGGAAATATCAAGCAATGGTAAGAAGGGTGAACTATCTGAACTGCATCCATTTACAGTTACCTGAGGTTTGCTGTGGTCTCTTTCCTAACAGAGCTGTTGCCTATTCGTTGGGCTTTTGAATCCTCTGAAAGGCTTGGCAAAGATGCGCCACACTAACAGCTGTACTAGTTCAGCTGTTCTCTACCAAGACAAATGCAGAACAAATGTGAGACGAGGCAAGGTGATATGAGTTGAATGGTGTCCCTCCAAACAACCGGAACATTTACCATTGTTGAGATTAATCACCGAGATCCTTTCTGCAATATGTAAATGTGACCGTATTTGGGAAAGTAGTCTTTGAAGATGGGATGGTCTTGAGGCTATCAAAATGTGGTGCTGTTCCTATATTTATGCCCTCATAAGGGGTAGAAGAAGGGATAGAGAATGAGGAGGTTGGGTGGCAGGGAACAGAAGGGATGAAACCATGCGATGGCTGTGACCCCTTCTACCTATTCATCAATTGGCCAGAAACATTTTATTTGGCATCTCCAAAACAAATCATATTAGTTAATTTATTCTTTGAAATTTTGTATACATTTATACAAAGTATTTTTATCATTCCTATCTACCACTACTTGTCTCCAACTCCTGCTTGTGCTCCCTACCCTGTTCCCCTCCCAAATTCATGTACTCTGTTTTTGTATTTTGATTTTCCTAAAATCATTCATTACCTTTGCTAATGAAAATATTTGCTAGCCATCAGGATTTGACATCTGCCTGAATGTAGTTCTAGTTCAGCATCATTTAAAACCAGAATCAACATTTCAGGAAAGGAACATCAAATCCTCTTCTATGTTCTTTCCCTTCCCAGTAATCCTTTCCACATATTTCAGATCCAAACATGACATATGTGAAAACTCTGCCCTGCGCATTTTCTGGATCCTAAGCTTCCTCAAGATGGACCATGCCTACCAGTCAGTATTGCTAGTACTTAGGGTTTGAAATTCCAGTGTTGATGTCTTGATGTTCTGCTGCACCACATTCTACCTTCCCATTTCTGTTCTGTACCAGGAGCCCAGTCCATATGTGGATAGGGCTTGTCCTGTCTCATCCTTATTGACTAGGCACTACTGCTCTAATGAGCTCGCCTGCCCTTGGCTGGATCTTCAGGAAACAAGACAATATTAGATGCTGCTACATAGAGCTATGTTCTGACCTAGAAGAGATTATGGGATGAAGCTGCTAATGATCCAGTTGGTATATCCTATTCTGCAACCATAATTTTAACTTTATGGTTTATTTCCGTAGTGCCCATCCAACTCTGCTCATTAAACAAATTGCTTTTTATTAAGAAAAATGCTCATTTATTTAGGAAGTACAAGGGCACTACATAAGTCATTGAAACTGAGAAAGAAATTAAACTGATTATGAAAAGGATGTGTTCCATCACAGTGAATATGACCAAATCCACATTTTAAAGGCATCTTCAGGGCTGGAGAGGGTACTCAGTGAGTAAAGTGCTTCCTTGTGCAAACATGAAGACTTGAGGTTGAATCTCTGGGACCCAGAGAAAGGTGGGCTCAGAAGCATGCATCTGTAATCCCAGTGTTCCTACAGCAATCGATGAGAATACCTAAAGCTTGTGGGCCAAGAAGCTGGGCATATGGAGCACAGAGGTAATCAACAAAGAGACCGTGTCTTAAACAAGGTGGAAAGCAAGAAATGACACCCAAGGTTAGATACCCAAAGTTGCCCCCTGATCTTCATATGTGTGTCATACAAACTCAATAACAAAATTCATCTTCAGATGTCTTAGGAGACTCAACTCATCCTTTGTATCAATTAAATGTGCCTGTGTCCAAGATTCCATCATTCTTGTGCTCTTCTCTAAAAAAAGTAATTGTGTGAATCCTGCATTTGCCTATAGCCCAAAGTCTTGTTGTAGAGCAACATGGGTTAATGAAAATTCAATTCCATGGAGCTGAAAATAGATTTTTTTTACTGCTAGGACACTACTTTCAAGAAGTCCACTATCTTTTGAAAAGTTCACTATCTTTTGAAAATAATTAAATACCACAAAAAATTAAAATATGACACAAATTACTTCAAGATAGTGTTTTCTATATATGACAGGGAGCTGCATCCATAAAGTTACAATATGGTTACCTAAAGAAGACTTGCACAATGACAACACTTGTTGACATCCTAACATGGATGGCAATGTCACGAGGAACCACCCCTAGATAAAGAGCTATGGGCAATCAGGGGTTGCTGAGAGAGGTTCAGCCTTATCTAGGAATGAGCCCCCTGATAGGTTATCCAATCCTGAGTGACCATCCTTAAACATATACACATTGGAACAACACCAAATGGACTAAGCAAGTTCTATTTATTTTTATTAATTAATTATTTCATTTGTTTACATACCAAATGTTGCTCCTTCTCTCAGTCCCCTCTTGCAGAGTTCTTCCCCATCCTCCCTCCCCTTTGCCTCTGAGAGAGTGCTTCCCTAGATATCCTTCCACCCTGGAGCACCAAGTTTCTCCAGGATTAGGCACATCTTCTTCCACTGAGACCAGATAAGGCAGTCCTCTGTATGTGTCAGGGCCATGGACAAGCCCATGTTTGCTCTTTGCTTGGTGGCTTAGTCTCCAGGAGCTCTCAGGGTTTCAGGTTAGTTGATGTTGTTCTTCCTAAGGGGTTGCCATCCTGCTAAGCTTCTTCAGCCCTTCCCCTAACTCTCCCATAGGGGTCTCTGGGCTCAGTCCAATGGTTGACTGTGAGTATCTGCATCTGTCTCAGTCAGCTGCTGGTAGAGCCTCTCAGAGGACAGCCATGCTAGGCTCCTGTCTGCAAGCACAACATGGCATCAGTAAAGGTGTCAGGGTTTGGTGCCAGCCCATGGGATGGATCCCAAGTTGGACAGAAGGTTATAGTTATACAATCAAGTGTGTATTTAATTTTTAAAGAGGAGGTCATGGATTGAGAGGGAAGGTGTAAAAGGAGTGGAATGGGTGGAAATTATGTAAATACAGTACTCATGAATGAAATTCTCAAATGACAGTGAAAAGAAGGAAAAAATTGACATAGAGATGAAATTTTACCTAACTTTGAATTGATTTGTATCAGAAAGAATAGGTGGGAACATACCTATATCCATTCACCTACTCAAACGATGCCATTAAGCTATCTCTCAGGTTGAATTTCAGATTAGGCACTGATTCTTGTACTAAATAGTTTCAAAGTCCAAATTTTAACTTCACCAGGAACTTGGTTGTATCAAAGGAAAGTGAGAGAGCAAATGCAGACAAGAGTCCAATATGGTATTGTGTTCCTCTTGGCTGTTTCTAAAAAGGAATAGTCTGTGCCTTTGAGTTACTAGTTGGAGCAGACCCCTGGGTTTTTGTTGGCTGGTTGGTTGACTGGTTGGTTGGTTGGTTTGGTTTGGTTGCTGAAAGGGACACATTTGGGGACTCTGTGGCCTCAGAAAATAAACAGAAGCTTAAAAGAGGGCAAGAGCTTCCAGATTGGTTTTTTTTTGGGGGGGGGGGGGAATCAGGCAAGGACCAATAAAGGAAGCCAATGAGACAAATGATGTGCTCACTTTAGGCAATATTTATATAATTAAGATAATTTATGCATCAATGCAAAACTTTTAAAATGAAAAATTATCATAAAAGTCTTTGATGAACACAGTATCAAAAATTTACAAATAGGTTGTAACCCTGTATTCAGAAAACTCTGGCTCATTAGTCTCACCCAAATTCTGGCCTTATGTCGAATAAAATTTATGAAAACAACAGCCAGGTCTCAGATATTGAATTTTTCAATACTTCATTCCCTTATGCCCTGTTTCGGAGGCAATCCCTTCACTCACCCACCACAGTCCCAACCCTGCAGCCCATCAGTTAATGATACTAATTTCTTTTCTTTCTTTTGTAAACAAATACCTGAGGAAAGAAACTTAAGTAAGGAGGGTTTATTTTGGCTCACAGTGTGGCAGTACAGTCCATCATGGAGTGGGAAATAATAAGCAGTAAGTGTGACTAGCCATGACATCAGAGCCCTCTACACCCCACGACAGAGCCACCAGAGCTCTCAGGATACATGCAGTGTCCTGAACACATCACACACCTCCCAGATCTTCTGAACATACCACCTCTGTCTAAAGTGCTTTCTTCTGCCATAGTTTGTTTCTACTGGTCAGTTCAGGCTCAGCTCAAACTTTCAGTAAAGATGGTAGATTTATCTTGTGCGAGTAATTTTCCTCCCTCTGCAAAGCACAGTACAGTATTAAACCACTTAATCTGACAGTGGTAGAAGAAAGGGAGACAAGCACAGCAACATTTTGGAGCCTGAAACAAAGTAGCTAAATTCATAGGCCCAGGGAACGAATGAGAATTCAGTCTGGCAGTAGGGACAACTGGGAAACAGTTTAATCTACATTGTGTCTTCCATAGACTCAAGAATGGATAAAACAGAGGCTGAAGAGCTGCCTCTGTGGTTAAGAGCGTTTGCTGCTCTTCCAGAAGACCTGAGTTCAATTCCCAGCACACACGTGGCATCTCACAACCATCTGTAACTCTAGTTCCAAAGGCTACAATACCTTTGTCTGGCCTCCTCAGGCATCATGCATGCACGTGGTATACAGACATAAATAGATGAAACAAGCAGCCCTGGAAATGAGGGAAAGTGATTCTCTGGAAAATTTTGGAGAGTGTCTCGGTTGGAGGACGTGAGGAACATGTGAAGACAGTAGTTTCTCCAGAATCAAGGATTCTATAAATGCTGACAGCAAAAGCTCCCAGAACACCTCAAGCACTCTATGGTGGGCACAAGGGTAGCTTCTATGTTGCTTTCCACACTTTTAAAAACATATTTGAAATGTTTTATAATTTTAAAAAGCCATTTGAGGAATTTGAACTGTGAAAGGGGCATGAAAGTATCTACAGACTTTGGATCTATAGATTTATAGATGGTAAAGGACTATAGGTTCTTCTGTTGGAACTGAAGAGTCATAGGTTTCTGAGCAAAACCTTTTGGGTGATAATCCTGATTTAGAGAGAGACCCATACAGAAAATAGTTTGGCCTGAGCATGTGCAGAGGCATCAACACGATGAACTGGGAAGACACAAGAGGGACAGAAGAACTAGGATCTGGCTTTCATATCAGACCTAAGATCCTGCCAAAACTTTTTATATCTTGATAACCCTAGCAGAGAGTGGGAGACAAAACACCGTCATAAATTATGGAACCAAGCCCTGAGTCTCTGCTTGTTATAAAACAGTAATAAAACAGAATATTTATTGAACAGCTCAGTTTTAGTCTAGCAATTTATTATAAAGAAGCAGGAGGAAGAAAACCAGAGGCCTTTCTTTCTGTACAGGTAAGAATCTGCAAGCCAACTGTCTCAGAACACACAATGTCCCATCTGCTGCAGGAAGGATTCTGGGCTGAGTAAACCCAGAAATCATTTCCACATGTGGGGAACACCCAAAACAAATCACTGGCCAGAAGAAATGGCCATTCCTGCCTTACCCACCCAGGGCATAAAGTAGTTATTTCTAAGACTCTTCTGACAAAGAAATAACTTCTTTTTTATATAGGGTGGGCTATATCCCAGGCTGGCCCCCAAATCACCTTGTACCAAAAATGACTTTGAACTTCTGATCTGATCTTTCTGCCTGGGCCTCCACCATGCTGGGATTTCAAGTGTGTGCCACCATGCTCAGTTTATCAGAAGTCACTTTATATTTCAGTAATTCAGAGCACTTAGGTTTGTATACTAACCCTTGGTAGCCAAAATAGTTGCAGCTGCTTTCTGGGGGCCAGCGCTGCATGGCGTGGCACATGTGCACTGGTCCACAGGTTTGGATGGAAAAGACATTTTAAAGGATTGTGAAGCTGAGCATTAATGTAGCTTGTTTACTATCTCTTCTGAGACTACTGTGTTCTATCATTACACAACACACACACACACACACACACACACACACACACCATTGTCCTGGTACAGATGCTAAGGCCTAGAGGTACACTGTGGTAGCTTTGGTAGCTTTTCTAAAAGTATCCTCTGAGCATTTTAACTCCATGGACATTTTTCTCCACACTGACTCTTCCATATGTCACTTCAACTGGTTCTTCAAGGAAAAACAAAGGGCATATTAAAATGTAGATATGACGTGTCCAATGACATGTGTCCTGGTTGAATATTTCCAAAGTTATGTCTAAAATTAAAGCATCCCAAAGCATTTTCATCACTTGAGTAACTGAAGAGAGGTGATGGCAGGGCTGTGGGAGCCTTGTGGCTAGGAAGACTCTGAGAATGTTCATTGACAACCAGTGGCTAAACAATCACTTTAGGAAATTGTGTGGAAATGCTTGCTTATTAGTTACCCTGCACTAGTATATGGCTCAGTCTGTAAGCTTCATTAAAGTAGATCCTTTTGTCTTATCTGCCACTGTGCTCTCAGAACCTAGCACATAGTAAGTATTCATTATGTCCTGCTAATAAGTGTTAGAAATGACCCCTCAGGCTATAACTTAGGTAAACAGTTTTTTCCCTTAAGTAGAGAAGGACCAGTGTCCAGTGAGAACAAAGAGAGGGAACCTTCACTTCTGAGGTTGCCACTGAAATCTAATGTGCTCTGTGATCATTCACAGAAAGTATTTCACAAATAAATTTTACATGCCATTTTCTAAGAGTAGCACCCATGTCACAACAGGTTCCAAAAGTCAGGTAAAGTGGCAGAGGAAACACTGGCAAAAGCCACAGGCATGTGGTGAGGCTTGCAGAAGACACTGAGAAGAATACCTGTGAGAGAAGCAGGAACAGAGCCAAGAGGGAGACAGAGGGAGAAATCACCATTGTTCTAATTTGTGACAGTGGCATAAACTTGAAACCTAAAAGTCAGTTCTTTTGCCAACAAGATTGGAGTCATTCCCTCTTTGGGGAGCCTTAAATAGCAGGCTAAGACCTTTGAAATTAATTTTAGAGGAAAATGGAATTATCTGAAGTTTTAAATCATAAAATTAAAAGAACAGCTTGGTGTTTACACAGGTAGGGCAGGAGTCCAGGAGATGGCAGGGGCTCGAGGATGGAAACCCACAGAGACGTCCTGCAACAATCCATAAGAGAAGACAAATGTGGAATGAAATGGCAGGAGGGTGGAGAAGAGGGGACTCAGCCAAGAAATTTCAGGCACCGAGAGGTTGGATGTAGAGAACTGGGCTTAGGATTCCTGCTTGGATAGTTACGAGGTTATTTTCTACCTTTAGATCTGCACAGCTGCGTGCTCCTGTGTCTACTCTGACAACAGGACCCCTGTCATAAAATATTACAAACTTTACAGAACATGTCCTTCCTTGCCGTGGTGCTTTGGTTGAGAATGCCTCATATAGGCTCTGAGGGTTGAGTACCAGGTCTCCAGGTGGAGGGACGGTTTGGGCAGATTTAGGAGGTGTGGCCTTTCTGGGGGAATTCAGTCAAGGGGGCAAGTTTTGAGGTTTCAAGGCTATGAACCATCCCCAAGTGCGCTCTCTGTTTCACGCTTGCTCCTGCCACCCATGTCTGATGTTTGTGGCCGTGCTTTCCCACCATGATGATGATGGAGTTTTGTCCCTCCAGATGCATAAGCCAAATAAACTCTTCCCTCTGTAACTTGCCTTGGTCATGAGTTTTATCGCAGAAACAGAAAAGTAACTAACACAATTATTTAAGTGAAGGCAGAAAAGTTAGCTAATTCCATGCACTCCTTGGGTTTCAAATGCCCAGTGTCTGTACTAAAGCCAGTTAAAGAGATGAATAAGTAATAATAAACAGTAATGATGAACAACCTGTGAGGGGAAGAGGTAAAAGCCAAACTGCATTTTAAAAGTCACAAAGGGGAAGCAAGGTCCGAGGTATAGCCTCTGCTATGGCCCTGCATTTCAGACCCCCGGTCTGTCTATAAAGCTTTGCACACAGCTAATGATGTGCCATGCAGGTACAATTAGAAGTGGTTGCATAGTCCCGTGTGTGTGTGTGTGTGTGTGTGTGTGTGTGTGTGTGTGTAATGTTCAATGTTCTTCCTTTATTTTGTTTGTTGTTTCTTCTTTTATTAAAAATAGATTCTATTCTCATACAATATCTCCTACTACAGTTTCCTCCACTCCTCCCCCAGTCCCTCCTCTCCCTCTCCTCCTCCCCCAGTCCCTCCTCTCCCTCTCCTCCTCCTCCCAGTCCCTCCTCTCCCT